>JAPEIP010000006.1:18406180-18430030 GCA_026120095.1 Capsicum chinense
GGGATGGGGGAGGGACAAAAAACCAAAGCCTCCCATTATAGTGGCCACCCCATGTAATTTAAGTCCTAAATTTCATTTACTTTGCATAAGAAATTTCTCGTTTTCTAGTGAAATATCATTTTGGTGCAAAATTTCTTTTTGGCAGGATATAAAGTTTTATTAGTCTACCATCAAATCCAACTATTACAATCTAGAGTATCTATCTATAACAAGATCAAAATTAGTTTCTAATTCCTACTATACAGGTTCTCAATCCATGCTCTGCCTATTTTACTATCCTTCTTCCTTCTTGTATTTACACTTCTAATATATGTAGATTTTTGTATACCTGAACATATCTTCTTGGACATTGTAACTTAGTGACTCCAAACTTCTTATTCTGGTTCTCCATATTGAGTAGATCAAAGCATTCAATACTGCAGTAATGAATTCTCTCTTCTTTCTCCCCATTGTCCTTCTATTCCTTCTTCGCTATAATCCTTGTATTTCCATATTTTGAATTCCCAGTCTCATCCATGGTCCGGGCATTGTTTTGAGAACTTGCATTCAAACTATATGTGGTGTTGTGTTTCTTCAGTCCATCAAATAATTCACCCTTAGTATAAACTAATAGTCCAAATTTTTTCAGCCTGTATTTTGTTAGTAGCCCATTATAAGCTACTAATCAGCTTATAAAGCTAAGCTTAGGAGTATTAATCCTATTCCAAATCCATCTACTTATTTACCATGTTTACATCTCTCTTTCTTTTTCCAGTTGTACCCACTCTTAATGGCGTACACTCCACCAGGTTTTAGCCACCCATTCTCTATATATCCTTGCTTAAATACATCTTTGATTAAATAGATTTTCTTCCAATACCAAGAACAATTTGTACGTGGTGTATACTCTCACCAGTTCATCTCCTTTATGTATATATCATTGACCCATTTCACTCATAGGTTGTCTGATTTTTTATGCTACATTTCACGTGTATTTGGCTGTTGAGGCCTCATTCTAAGCAATTATATCTATCACTCCTAGACCTCCACACTTTGTTGGACTCCTAGACCTCCACACTTTGTTGGTCTTCACACCAAGTCCCATGCTATTAATGATGTCTTCTTTGATATTTCTTGACCATCCCAAACAAAATTCCTATATAATGTGATCAAACTCTTCATTGCCATCAATTGGCAGTATAAAGATAGATGCCCAATATGATTGCACATGGAGTAGGATAGAGTTGATCACTTTCTGCGTATGTCAAGTTTCTGGAGCTGTAACACCCCGTACTTTCGGGCTAGAATTTAGACCGTCGTTCCTAAGCGTATAGACCCGAACTAGATGATTCCTTGTGAATATATGTGTGGTAATCAATCCTATAGTGTGGGAATACCTTTGAAAATGGATTGAGGTCTCAAAAATCCCCTAAGTCTAAGACGAGTAAAAAACATTTCTAGTGATTAAGTTTTAGTGGATGTTTCAACTGGGGTCAACTTCCATCGACCATAACTTTTTTGTATATAACGAATTAGAGATCGTACTTTATATCAAATGAAAGGACTTCAAAGTAGCTTTCCAACGATACCAATTTCGCCTAAATTCGATAACCGAGTGAAAAGTTATGACTATGCAAAGTGGAGTGCGTCGCCTAACAACTCGCCTAATTCCACTGGAATGGTTATGCCATTAGTTAGGCTCCGACCAACCTAGCTTAGGCAATGGGTTAGGCGCTTCCCAACCTCTCTTAGGTGATGGGCAATGCACTGCCTAGCCTAGTTTAGGCGATGGGCAATGCAGCGCATACCTTATGGCCCAACGACGTAAATTCATCATTTTTAAGTCATTTTAAGGGAAACTAAGTCCTTTCACATCCCAAAACTGTCCCCAATCATCCTTAAATGAATTTAGGATTATTAGTAACGTCTAAACTCTTCTAAGATCCCTAGTTCATCCTTCAACACAAGAGGAGAAAACAGCTAGGGTTTGAGCAATCAAGCTTAAAGGTCCAATCTTTTCGAAACTTCTTTGCGAATTCTTCGCAACTAAGGTTTATCCTAAAACTACATGGGCTTGTTGAAACAATTGAATATGATCTAAATTTCATCTAGCATGAAATTATAAAGGTTTGGAATCTATGTTTTAAATTATATATCCTGAATGTTTCCATGCTATTATTGTTTTGGCCTTGAGGCCTTTCCCCTTAAACTGAGTTATACTCATATGTATATGTATAAAATTGAGTTTTGAAGATTGATTGAGAGCATCATTATGAAATCCCTCTCTTGTGATGAATTGAAGTTTATAATCTTATCGGGAATGATTTGAAATGCATGTGTTATGGGTTGAAAGTGGTGTTTCTTGATTTCATTGTATTTGAACATTATTTAGAGATGATGAGAGGGAGTCTTCTTGCTAAACCTATATCTTTGTTTTAAAGAGAAAGAATTTCATATGATTGAGTAAATTGACATGGCCACCTTATGTTATTGAAATGTTGAAAAAGAGAGGGTTTCTTGCATGTGTTTACATGAGTTCTTTGAATTGATTTATTGATATGGTAGTACCAAACCTTATGTTTTGAAAACAGAGATTATATTATGCTATTAATGGCTCAGAGATTCGACTTGCAAGTCAATGGTATGATGATACCATATAAATGTATGCCATAACAAAGCTAGAGTTTTCAGATTTTAATTTCTGAGAATACATGTTTTAAAGAGTTAAAAATGGACTTAAAGAAGGTTAGGTGGTTATCCGAAGACGGCACGAGTCAATCGACTCATTGCCCAAAATTGTAATTTACCGACACGGGTTTATGACACCCAAAAGGAAAATTGTACGCTGGCGACAACACTGTGGTTTAGTAGAGAAACAGAGACTCCAACCCTTGCGGAAAACTCGGGTTGAGGGCTTGGCTACTGAGTTAAGGACAAATTACATATAGCCCATGGAATTGTAGAATTGTAGGTTATACCACCTAGCACAGAAGTAAGATAAAGAGTATGATACAGAGTTCGGATGATTGTTCAGAGTCTTTTAAAATGCCCATGTATTTTCATATCATATGTTATATTTATAAACTGTTTTTGAACTGCTCTCACCTAGGTTGGATAAAAATTATTATTTTGGATTTGCTCTGTGCACCAGTACAATTGTATTGATCCCATACCTTTCAAGATTTGAGGCTAAGTCTAGAGGTCCTGCTAAGCTGTAGAGTTTTTAGATAGAAGTGAAGTGTGCATGTAACGTCCCGCAAAAAATTGTGCACGTGTTATTTCATGATAGCTAGCGTTTAGAGTTGAAGGCCTGAAATTTTCTATGTGTAAGAAAAGACTTAGAATTATTTTTAGCTTCAAAACTTCAGGGATTTTATTTTCGATCCTCCCAATCTCCGATTTTAGATTTTTTTGTTACGCTGCAATGGGGAAAGTCTATAGAACATCTTGGGTGAGTTTTGGAATTTTTGGACATCGTTTAGGGCATTTTTGATTTCCAAAATAGTAGCACCATACGATTAGCATGCATCGCATGGTACAACGCATGACAGGTAGCATGTGATAGAGAATGCGACGCATGCTCTGCTACGTGTACCTGGAATTTTCAGCTTTTAATACCCGTCTCATTAAGGGTATTTGGGGTATTTTACACCCCCTTAACATCTTAAACACGGGATTTAATCCCTATTACACCAAAATACACTCACTTTCTTCAAATTCATCCAAGAACACTCCCTAGGGTTTCAAATAAGAATTCTAAATAACTCAAGATTCAACCGTAGGTTTTCGAAACATACTGGAGATTTGAAATCCCCAAGCCGTAGGAATCAAGAAGAATCCTTTAATATCCTAAATAGGGGTACGCGGGGATTTCCTAAAATCTCATGGGTATAGAAATCATGTTTTAAGAAAAAGGTTTTAGATTTATGAATATAATCATGTTTTAGAAGTTTTGACAGTATGGTTTTAGTCTTTAGACCTTCCCCAAATTGATTTGAACTTCTATATATATGTATGCATGTGTTTAAGGATGAATATTCAATTGAGAGAACGAATAATAAAGAATCCCTCTCTGGTTATGATGTTTTCCATCTTTTGTGTGTCATGAATTATTTTGAAATGCATCTTGAAAAACATAATACGAAATGTCTTGATTTATGATATGACTTGAGCATGATTTTTGAATTTAAAAGAGAGGGTTGTGCATGTTGATACTTGTTGAATATACATATAATAAAGTGTATCATGGCTTGCCAAAAACACATGACCACCATATATTTGAAGAATCTTTGCATAGTTTTAACTTGTGTTTCGGAACATGAAATCCATTATACTATTTATATGTTTAGGTGGTCTGGACTATGTTTTAATGAAAGAATCATGCATGATACATTATTGATTAGAAAATAGGACTTGCAAGTCTTGGTATTATGACACCAATTCAGATTATGCCATGGTAATTCAGAACAGAATAGAATGCATGTTTGAAGTCAGAATTTTCACATGTTGAAACTAGAAAAATGCATGATTCAGAATAGGATAAAATTGTGCATGAAGAGATGTTAGGTGGTTCCCCGAAGAAGGCACGAGTTTAGACAACTCGTTGTCCGAAACTGTGATTTGCCGATCCAGGTATATTATATTACGCTGGACTAGTGCCGTGTGGCGTATTAGAATCAGAAACTCCAAACCTTATGGCAAAATCGGGTTGGGGGCTACCCAACCGAGTCAATGGAGGATTCCATACCTCCCGTGGAATATCAGAATTATAGGGGAGTACCACCTAGCTCAGAAGTAATACAAAGATCAGACATTGCATTGACAAGAATGATTTATGATTTTCAGAAAGTGCCCATGTGCTTTAGAACTATTTCATGCATGATATTTTGAAAAATTATCTCCAACTATTTTATTTATATAAAAGCTTTATTTTGGATTACTTTGCATTACAATACATCAGTATTGACACCCCCTCTCTCCAGGTTCTGAGGCACAGTCTAGGTGTCCTAATAAGCAGTAGATTTCATTAGACAGGAGTGAAATTCTATATTTTAGAAGGCCTAGTTTCTTTCAGATAGTTATTATTTATTATGGTTTTGGTCTACCAGGGTCCTTGTTCCAGTTTTTAGACAGTTGTTATTTGATCATGTAGTAGAGATTTCGCAGACAATTTTCATTCGGTGTTTAGTTGATATTAGATTTTATTCCTCATTGTTAAACTAAATTGAGATCATTACCATCTTTTTGTAGAAGATTTTATTTCCGCATTTCCTATTTACATACGAATGGTGTATATGATTACAAGTTAGCAGGGCTCTCGGGCCTTTATGGTTTGGGATGTCTGTCATAGCTAGGGCATTGGTTTAGGTTGTGACAAACTTGGTATTAGAGCATGGTTTATGGTCCCAAGGTGTCTGCGAAATCGTATCGGGTAGAGTCTTGTTTATGGGTATGTAGTGCACCACACTTATAAGCTGGATGATACTAGGCATTTAGGAAAGTGTTTACCCTCTTTGTGATTTAGTTGGTGCTTTAGAGTCTGAATTAGAATTTTCCCCTAATCAGTGATCTATTGTATTTCAAAAAACAGTCATGCCTTCTCCTCATTCTAATAATCAGGATACTCAGGATGATGAAGTTCACCCCACCCATGGGATGCAGACCCGTAATAGAGCGCAAACCCCAGAGCATGTTCCTACTCCAAGAGTACCTCCAGTCCCAAACAGTCCTCATCGAGCTCCAAGAACAAATGTTAATCGTCCCCAATCTTCTCAGAGGGACATATCAAATGCAGAATTCAGACAATCCATTCACATACTTGCACAGCTGGTAGCAGCACAGACTTAGAGGTCGGAAGATACTGGGTCTGCATCTGTTGCTTTTGAGGCTACTAGGGTCGGCCAGTTCATGAGAATGAACCCATCCAAATTTTTTGGCACTACGGTAGAAGAGGACCCCCAGGAGTTCATAAGTGAAATAGAGAAGATTTTCAGAGTAGTATATATGGATCAGCTGGAATGAGTTGAGTTAGCAGTGTACCATCTTAAAGATGTAGTGAACCGATGGTATAATGAGTAGGAAGAGGTGAAGGGTGAGAGTGTTGAGCCCATTGTTTGGGGCGAGGTTGTGGAAACTTTTCTTGACTGATTCTTTCCTCTAGAGTTGAGGGAAGCCAAAGCAGAAGAATTCATGAATCTTAAACAGGGGAAAATGAGTGTTTAGGAGTACACTCTGAAGTTTAACCAACTGGCTCGTTATGCACCAAAAATGACAGGTAATATGAGAGCCTGGATGAGGAAATTTACATCCGGCCTTTTTGATGATCTAGTGCTTGAATGTCAAGGGGCGATGCTATATAGGGATATAAACTTTGCTAGGCTGTCAGTCCACATGCAATAGGTAGAAGATAAGAAAAAGAAAATCGTTGAATCTAGAGAGAAGGACAGGAAGGCAAAGAGAGCTAGTACAGTGGATCAGAACCACAACCATCCATATAGCGGTAACTGGGGAAATAAATGGCAAAAGAAGAAGTTTTGGCGTAACGCACAGTCTGCAGCTAGCACCCCAATGCCCAGACCCCCAGTCTATAGATGATCTCAGAGTTTTTAGACTAGTCATGGACCCAGATCTCAGGATACACAGTCACAGGAGAGTGTGTCATAGCAGCAGTGTACCTTTTTGTAGTGTGAGACTTATGGTAAGCATCATCCGGGAAGGTGACAACTAGGAGCATTTGTGTGTTACTCTTGTGATCAGACAGGTCATTTTCAAAGGGATTGCCCTTCAGCTAAAAGGAGTGTTGGGGGTGCCAAGTCTCAGGAAAACTCTTCTGCACCACTACCACCTCAAAAGAGCGCCACTTCAACTACTGAGAGTAGTTGCAAATGGCTATATGCTTTGTCTAACTATCAGGAGGTAGAGGCCTCACTCGATGTAGGCACCGGTACATTATAAATCTTTTCTCATGATGTTTGTGTGTTACTAGATCCCGGTTCTACCTTATCCTATGTGACCCCTTATATGGCTGTTAGTTTTGGGTTTGAGCCCGATGTGATTGTTGAACCTTTTTTCATTTCCACCCCAGTGGGTAACCCTGTTGTCTCTAGGAGAGTGTACAAGAATTTTGTTGTGTCTATTTTTAGCCAGGATACGGTGGCAGACCTCATAGAGCTCGATATGGTTGATTTTGATGCCATCTTAGGGATGGACTGGATCCATTCATGTTATGCCATACTAGACTGTAGAACCCAAAAGGTTACTTTTTCCTTTCCAAATAAACCAGTGATAGAATAAGAGGGGCATTCTTTAGCACCTAGAGGGTACTTTATATCTTATATTAGAGCTCATAAGCTCATTTCCAAGGGTTGTCTATATCATCTGATTTGAGTGAAGGATTCTAATGTTGAGAGCCCACCTCTTCAGTCAGTTTCTGTGGTAAATGAGCTTCCAGAAGTCTTTCCTGATGATCTCGCAGGAATACCGCCTGATAGGGAGATAGATTTTGGCATTGATTTGTTGCCAGATACCCATTCCATCTCTATTCTGCCATATAGAATGGCTCCAGTAGAGTTGAAAAATTTGAAAAACCAGTTAGCGGACCTTCTAGATAAGGGTTTTATCCATCTCAGTGTTTCTCTCTGGGGTGCGCCTGTACTTTTCGTGCAAAAGAAAGATGGCTCCCTGCGCATGTGCATGGATTACCGCCAGCTGAATAAGGTCACCATTAAAAATAAGTATCCTCTACCTAGAATTGATTATTTGTTCGACCAACTCCGGGGTGCTAAATGTTTTTCAAAGATAGACCTTTGTTCGGGATACCATCAATTGAAAGTTAGAGAGTCAGATATTCCCAAAATAGCTTTTCGAACCAGATATGGTCATTTTGAATTCTTAGTCATGTCATTCGGACTGACTAACACCCTTGCAGCATTCATGAATCTAATGAATAGGGTCTTCTATCAGTTTCTTGATCTGTTTGTTATAGTATTCATCGATGACATTTGGATTTATTCTAAGAGTGAGGAAAAACATGCCAATCACCTCCGAATCATCCTTCAAACCCTCAAAGATCATAGGTTGTATGATAAATTTTGTAAATATAAATTCTGGCTTAATGCTATTACTTTCTTGGGTTATATTGTGTCTAGTGAGGGAATTAAGATTGATCCCCAAAATATTGAGGTAGTCAAAAAATGGCCTAGACCCACAACTCCAATCAACATTCAAAGCTTCTTGGGTTTGGAAGGGTATTACAGAAGATTTGTAGCGAGTTTTTCTTCCATAGCTGCTCGACTTACTAAGTTGACCCAGAAAAAAGTAAAATTTGTGTAGTCTGACTCATGTGAGGATAGTTTTGAGAAGTTGAAAGACAAATTGACTACTGCACCTGTGCTAACTCTTCTATAAGGTATGAAATGTTTTGTGGTATACTGTGATGCATCCCGAGTAGGACTTGGGTGTGTTCTTATGTAGCATGCTAAAGTGGTAGCTGATGCATCTAGGCAGTTGAAAGTGCATGAGCAAAATTACCCTACCCATGACTTAGAGTTAGCGGTAGTGGTTTTTGCGCTTAGGATCTGGTGGCACTATCTTTATGAGGTGCATGTTGATATTTTCAATGACCACAAAAGTTTACAGTATGTTTTCTCGCAGAAAGAATTAAACCTAAGGCAGAGGCGTTGGATGGAGCTTTTGAAAGACTATGACATGAGCCTGCACTACCATTTAGGTAAGGCAAATATTGTTGCCGACACCCTCAGTAGATTGTCTATGGGCAGTCTTTCTTATGTTGAGGAAGGAAAGAGAGAAATGGTAAGAGATATTCACCAATTTACAAACCTTGGAGTGCAACTCTTAGATTCCAAAAATAGAGGGGTGGTCGTGCATGAGGTAGCTAAATCACCCCTTTGTGCAGAAGTTAAGGAAAAATAGGCCGAAGATCCCATCTTGATGTAGAGTAAGAATGATGTGTGTCAGCAGAAAGTGATGTCATTTGAAATTGGTGGTGATGGTATTGTGAGATATCAAGGGAGATTATGTGTGCCAGATATAGATGGTCTGAGGAAGAGAATCTTCGACAAAGGTCACACTTTAAGGTATGTTGTTCACCCAGGCTCTACAAAAATGTATCATAATCTGAAAACCATTTATTGGTGGAATAATATGAAGTGTGATATGGCTAACTATGTTGCCAAGTGTTTGAATTGTCAACAAGTTAAAGTGAAACATATGAGGCCAGGTGGTTCTTCTCAAGAGATAGCTTTGCCTTTGTGGAAGTGGGAGATGATCAATATGGACTTCATTATGGTACTTCTGAGGACCCAAAACCAGTAGGATTCTATTTGGGTGATTGTTGATCGGCTGACTAAGTTAGCCGACTTTCTGCCTGTCAGGACTAACTATTCGGGTGATGACTATGCTAAAATGTACATTGAAGAGATAGTTTGTTTACATGGAGCACTGGTGTCCATCATATCTGACAGAGGTACGTAATTTTCTTCACAGTTTTAGAGATCTTTTCAGAGGGGTTTAGGCGCCTAAGTGAACCTAAGTACTATATTTCACCCTCAGACGGATGGGTAGGTTGAGCGCACCATTCAGACCCTTGAGGACATATTGAGAGCATGTGTAATGGATTTCAAGGGTAGTTGGGTGGATAACCTACCACTAATAGAATTTGTGTATAATAATAATTACCATGCTAGTATTAGGATGGCTCCTTTTGAAACACTATATGGAAGGAGACGTAGGTCACCTATAGGGTGGTAGAAGTAGGCGAGACTCAGTTTTTTGGGCCTAACCTTGTTTACCAGGCAATAGAAGACGTGAAGCTTATCAGAGAACAACTTAAGACAGCTCAGAGTAGACAGAAATCGTATGCCGATGTTAGAAGAAGGGAGTTGGAATTCGAGGTTGGTGACTGCGTATTCCTAAAAGTTTCTCCTATGAAGGGAGTCATGCGATTTGAGAAGAAAGGGAAGTTGAGTCCTTGAAGGACCATATCAGATCTTGAGCAGGATAGGAGCAGTTGCGTATGAGTTAGAGTTGCTTGCAATTTTAGGTTTAGTTCATCCGGTATTTCATGTGTCCATATTGAAGAAATGTATTGAAGACCATTCTTTAGTGTTGCCTGTACAGGAGATCAAGGTAACGGACTCCTTGTCTTATGAAGAAGAGCCTATAGAAATCTTAGATCTTCAAGTTATAAAATTGAGGAGCAAAGATATAGCCACAGTTAAAGTGTTGTGGAGAAACCAGAAAATAGAAGAAGCAACTTCGGAATCCAAAGATGGCATGCAAGCTAGATACCCAAGCTTATTTGATTTGGTGGATGGTGAAATAGAAGGTACAATCCTTGTCCCATATTTTTATTTCCTAGGCCTTAGTATGCTTAAAATCGTGCTTGACTGTGTTCCGTGTCATCATTTGGGGACGAATGATCCCAAGGGGGGATAATGTAACGTCCCGCGAAAAGCTGAGCACGTGTTATTTCATGATAGCTAGTGTTTAGAGTTGAAGGCCTGAAATTTTCTAAGTGTAAGAAAAGACTTAGAATTATTTTTATCTTCTAAACTTCGGGGATTTTATTTTTGATCCTCCCGACCTCCGATTTTAGATTTTTTTGTTGCGTTGAGATGGGGTAAGTCTATAGAACATATCGGGTGAGTTTCAAAATTTTTGGACATCGTTTAGGGTGCGTTTGATTTCCAAAACAGTAGCACCATGCGATTAGCGTACGTCGTATGGTGTAGTGCATAATTGGTAGCATGCGATAGAGCATGCGATGCATGCTCCAGTCCGGTGGGATAGAGCATGCGATGCATGCTCCGCTGCGTGTACTTGAAATTTTCAGCTTTTAATACCCGTCTCATTAAGAGTATTTGGGGTATTTTCCAACCCCTTAATATCTTAAACACGGGATTTAATCCCTATTACACCAAAATACACTCACTTTCTTCAAATTCATCCAAGAACACTCCCTAGGGTTTCAAACAAGATTTCTAAATATCTGAAGATTCAACCATGGGTTTTCGAAACAAACTAGAGATTTGGAATCCCCAAGCCATAGGCATCAAGAAGCATCCTTTAATTTCCTAAATAGATGTACGCGGGGTTTTCCTAAAATCTTATGGGTATAGAAATCATGTTTTAAGAAAAGGGTTTTGGATTTATGAATATAATCGTGTTTTAAAAGTTTTGATGGTATGGTTTTGGTCTTTAGACCTTCCCCCAAATTGATTTGAACTTCTATATATATGAATGCATGTGTTTAAGGATGAATATTCAATTGAGAGTACGAATAATAAAGAATCCCTCTCTGGTTATGATGTTTTTCATCTTTTGTATGACATGAATTATTTTGAAATGCATCTTGAAAAGCATGATAAGAAATGTCCTAATTTATGATATGACTTGAGCATGATTTTTGTATTTAAAAGAGAGGGTTGTGCATGTTGATACTTGTTGAATATACATATAATAAAGAGTATCATGGTTTTCTCTTCATAGTTTTGACTTGTATTTCGGAACATGAAATCCAATATACTGTTTGTATGTTTGGGTGGTCTAGACTGTATTTTAATAAAAGAATCATGCATGATACATTATGGCTCAGAAAATAGGACTTGCAAGTCTTGGTGTGACGACACCAATTCAGATTATGCCATGGTTATTCAGAACAGAATAAAATGCATGTTTGAAGTTAGAATTTACAGATATTGAAACTAAAATAATGCATGAATTAGAACAGGATAAAATTGGGCATAAAGAGATGTTAGCTGGTTCTCCGAACAAGGCACGGGTTTAGATAACTCATTGTCCAAAACCGTGATTTGTCGATCCGGGTATATTATATTACACTGGGGCACACTCGGGGTTGGGGGCTTCCCCACCGAGTCAATGGCGGATTCCATACTGCCCAAGGAATATCAGAATTGTAGGGGAGTGCCACCTAGCTCAGAAGCAATACAAAGATCAGGCATTGCATTGAAATGAATGATTTATGATTTTCTGAAAGTGCCCATGTGTTTTAGAATTATTTTATGCATGATATTTTGACAAATTTCTCTCCAACTATTTTATTTATATAAAAGCTTTATTTTGGATTACTTTGCGTAGCAGTACATCTGTATTGACCCCCCTCCCTCCTGGTTCTGAGGCACAGTCCAGGGGTCCTGATAAGCAGTGGAGTGAAGAGTACCAATTGGTGAGACTTCTATATTTCAGCAGGCCTAGTTTTTTTCAATCAGTTATTATTTATTATGGTTTTGGTCTACTGGGGGCCTTGTCCCAGTTTTCAGACAGTTGTTATTTGATCATGTAGTAGAGATTTCGCAGACGGTTTTCAGACGGTGTTTAGTTGATATTGGATTTTATTCCTCATTGTTAAACTAAATTTAGATCATGAGCATGTTTCCGTAGCAGATTAAATTTCCTCATTTCCTTTTATATATAAATGGTGTATATGATTACAAATTAGCAGGGCTATCGGGCCTTCATGTTCGGGATGTCCGTCATGGCCAGGCCCTGGTTCGGGCTGTGACAGCGTAGTGGTGAGCCTTCTTTATTTTGGAAGGCCAATGTCTTTTAGACTTTGTCATTTATTTTTGGTTTAGGTCCACTGGGGCCTTGTCCTAGTTTCAAACAATTGTTATTTTCGTATGTAGTAGAGATTTCGCAGACTAATTTTGTTGTTGTCTAGATGTTATTGGATTTCTTTCTTTATTGTCAAATTGAACTCAGAGTATGACCATGGTTCTATCTTGATTTATTTTTTGCATCATTTATTTATTGCATGAATGTTGTGCATGATTACCAAATAGAGAAGGGCATCTAGCCTTCGTGGTTCAGGATGCTCACTACGGACAGGGCCCCAGCTTAGGTCATGACTAACTTGGTATCAAAGAACGGTTCATGGTCCCAGTGTCTATAAAATTGCGTTGAGTAGAGTCTTTTTTATAGGTGTGTAGTGCGCCACACTTATAATCATGAGGCTACAAGTCTTTTAAGAATGTCTCACTTTCCTTATGTTCTAGTTCGTGCTATGGAGTCAGAATATTCCTCTTTGATACTCTAGTTCATTCTATGGTGTCTCCCATACGAAAGTAAAGTTATCCCAAATCCTACTCTGATGCTCTTAGATATGTCTCATTGTTGAGGTGATTCAAGTGTAGGAGTCTAGAATCTAAATGGTATGGTCCTTTCTGATTGAGTAATGAAAGATTATGAAATTGCAAAAAGACTTAAGGGGAGTCCATGAGTGCTATAAAGTGTATTGATTCAAGATTATACCTTTATCTATATCAATCATCCATTTGAGCCTGAGGTGTGAAGTGTATTCAGTCCCTTTCAAGATTCTAATTGCAGATGTCATGCATAAGAGGAATGATATGTAGTAGAATGTTGGAACTATATTTCCACCTGAGCAGTAGTGTATGTTAAAGTGTCATGACCCATTGGTATTGAGATTGGACCAAGATGTTGGTAATATGAAGTCACAAGGTTAGATGTTAGAGTGAAGTGACTTTTGTGTATATAAATATTTTTTATTGTATAACTGTTGATTGAAGGATGATTTTCCATTTTATAGTGATAGACTAATGTGTTAGTAATTTTTGTAGATTGTAAGGTATTTGATAGAGGAAGTGTTTGGCTGTGATCATTATCTAATCAAAATTAGGAAAGGATCCTAGAGTAGATAGTTGCGTTGGTTATAGAAACCTCTTATAGGATGTGAATGGAAATGGTTAGATTAGCCAATAAGTTATAATTATAGATTCATTGTTGTGTGGGGAATTTGAAGGTATTCTAAATGTATGCTTTTGCAAGTTAATATGAGGTGAGAAAGTAGAATATGTAGATAATATTGGGTTGGGTTATGTTATATAATTAGAATCGAATATCCCTATTATGACTTTACCCCCCTTTTGATTGTCTTTATTTTGGTAGTCGTAAAATGGTACTTCATGTGATAAGGTATGTAGTGAATTTTGAAATGTAATAGTGATGTCGTGGAGGGGTTGTGATTGTAGATAGTAGTTAAATGAAATGAGTGTTTTGAGTTGATTTCCCCAATTTGATGGACTAGTATAATATGTTGCATGCTTCACCGGTGGTACGTGATTGTTGCTAGACTATAGGCTTGAACTTTAGATGTAGAATATGATGGTAAGAGTAGTAGCTTAAGGTTAATGATGGATATTTTGTTAGAATTAATTAGTAGTCTTGATGGGATGTGTGAAACAGCCTAGGTAGATAGTTTATGAAAGATTTAAGTTGTAATTGTGAGGTATATGTGTATATGATGACCAGTGTTAAAATGACTAATTGTGGGCGATTCACTAAGTGTATAAGGCCGTAAGTATATAATAAGTTGGCCCCTTGTAGTATGGATTTAGGTAAGATTTTATGATATAAGTTATGCAATTAACGATCTAATGTTAGAAGGTTAAGCAGTGGAGAGTGGATTTTTATGTGATAAGGAGTGAGGTTATGTATGCTCATCGGACTGCAAGTTGTAAGTTGCTGATGATAGAGGATAGCAAAAAAAAATTAAGAGTAACGTTCTTTGAAAGAAACACCTTTAGAGTATATTTAAAAAGGGAAAGTTGAGCATTTATGTGTTTAAGTGTTTTGCATACCTAGTTTGTGTTCCTGCAATTGTGGTATGTAGAAGTTTGGGGAGTTGTATAGCGTTATTTAGAGTTGAATTGAGAAAATATGAGTGGGAAAAATGCTTCTTTGGTATAGTTTTACAAATTTTGTTATGGTACAAGTTATGTGATTAGAGGTGTAATGTTAAGTATTCTAAGGAGTTGAAGATGAAGTGTTGTGTGCCTAGAAGCGTGGTTGTCTATGCCCTGATAACGTTAGCCATAAATTGTCACGACCAGAACTAGGGCCTGGCCATGACGAGCATTTTGAACCATGAAGTCCCGAAACTCTCCTATCTGTCTGGTAATCATGCACCTAATTCACATGATCAAAGTAATGCGGAAGAAGCACAATAATTCAGAAACATGGTCATAAATATGAAAAGAAAAAATAACGGGGAAATAAGGTTCCCCCAACATCAATCAACCTCTAAACAACTGTCTACAAAAATCTCTAACAAATGACTGAGTCAAGTAACTGTATATAAACTGGGACAAGGTCCCCAGTAGACCCCAAAATTAAATATAAGCTAAAGGACTGCAGAACATAAGACCTTCCAAAACATAGAAGGCTCACCACTTGTCTCTGCAACTCTGTCTAAATGATCTACTGATTCTCTTGACCCCTAGACTTGGGCCTCTGAACCTGAGAGGTTGGAGAGGGGAGGGGGGTCAGCACAAAAGTACTGTCACGTAGAGATATCAAAACAAAACATAATATTTTTACAAAATATAGTTGAGAGCCATTATAAAGCAATTTCGTATCAAATCATTTGAAAGCACATGGGTGTAATGCAATAGTTTCTTAGCAACAATGAAATGCAACTGAGCTTGGTGGAATACCCTACATAATTTACACCAACTGTCTAACCTCAGTTGCCGTCGAGATTAGAGTATAAGTGAGGGAGAGACACACAAGATCACATAGCATAGTGTCTCAACCCAATGGTAGTGCCCAAGATCACTTAGCCCGGGATCCTACCTATAGTCCCAATATGGGAATAAAATAAAGTCAAGTACACAAGATCACTTAGCCTGGTACCAATATTTCGTGTCGGTAAACACGTTTTCCAGCGATGAGCCCTTCCATCTCAAACGTCTTCTTCGGGCATCCACCTTTCTCATGTAAAATCAATGCATTCAAATTTCATCTGATTCAATCACATATCATTTTCTGTAGGGTGTCGTCATACCCGACTTGCAAGCCTGATATATCACATTATTCTTCTCATTCAACCATTGTATCCAACATGTTTCAACACAACTAACCCTCTCATTTTCAAGTCAAAATCTTATCAATTCTCAAAACATTTCATGTCATGCTTTTCAAGATGTTTTCAAACAATTTACATCATATGCACATTCAAAACAAATTCACATCACGAGAGGGATTTCATATAATTCATGCTCTCAAAATATCACCTTTTCAAAACACATGCATATACATATATAATATGTCAAATCATTCGAAAGTAGGCCTAAAAATCAAATTTAATATTATAGAAACGTTCAAAACATAATTATATTCGTAGTTTCAAAACCCCCATTTGTAAAATATGAATTTAAAGACCCATGAGATTTTTGGATAACCCCATGTACCTCTATTTCCAAGGATAATAGATGTTTCTTGAAGCTTGCGGATTGGTGATTCCAAATATGTAATTATCTTTGAAAACCTACGGTCGAATCTTGAACTATTTGGTTTTTTTTTTATTTTGAAACCCTAAGGAGAATCTTTGAGCACTTTTGATGAATGAAGATGTATTTTGGGGTCCTTGGAACTGAATTTCATGTTTTAGGGATAAGTAAGGGTGGAAAAGGACCACTTTGTCCCCAAAACGGAGTGTTTAAGTCACTTGAATTCTTTACATAGGCGGTGCCTATGCTATCGCCTATGTTTGTATAGGCGCTACCTACTACTTTGAAAGGCCATAACTTCTTGCTTGGGTGTCGAATTTTAGCAAAATTTGTATCGTTGGAAAGTTTACTCAAAGACCTATCATTTGACACATAGTACTCTCTCAAATCTGATATATACAGAGAGTTATGGTCGATGGAACTTGACACAAATTACTACGTCCACTAAAACTTAATCGATCAAAATAGTTTCAACTCGTCCTTGAGTTGTAGGACCTCTATGGTCTAAATTCAAGCTTGAATGGATTCACATACCACACAAATAATTAACATTTCATATTGGCATAGGATTTATGGCTTCGGGATTATCAACACATCGAAATCATGGTTTTTATTCTAGCCCGAAATGGGGGGTGTTACATAAATAGATGACTTTGGAGTTTGGAGGATGTTAGGATTCATGCACTTGAAGGGGATGTTCTAGAATAAGAATTAATTTAGTTTCCTTGTAAAAAAAATCTGTGGAGGGGAGTTTGTGTTCATGTGTATGTTTGTTCTCCTTTGTGATTAGGTATGTGGATATCGGGAGGCTTGGTACTTCAACTAGTCTCCATGTTCCTCAAATGGTTGGCGCATATCGTTTACGTGAGTATGGTTTTAGAATGATTACTGTAGAGGCTAGTGAAAGTAAGAGTAGTATTTTTGGAAAACAAGACCTATAGAGTATAGTTTATTTGAGAGGGATTAGCGGTAATGTGTATGGTGGTATATCTCTTATGTTGAGAGTTATGGATATATATTTGATGAGAGGTTATGTCTACAAGTCTAGGATTATGAATTTGGTCTAAGGGGGAGATGATAATTTAAAGTAGTTCTCAAATTTTCTTATGGTGTCAAGTTTAAAGCAAGATTCATGATAAATCTATTACAATTCAAGAAAAATCCTCCTACTAAGTCTTCAAGGTCACTTTGTTAATGCCTTACGTTATGCATCCAAGTCCTACCTATGTCTAAGGTTTGAGCACTCTCTGCAATGCATGACATGTCCCGACTTCCAAACTAGAAGAAATAATGTCCCTCGATGATCCAGTCTTCTAACTATCCAATCTCTATGTTATGTTGCTCATGAACAACAAATCTTTGTCCCAAAATCATGATTGGTTCTTAGGAACTATGTTTTTGTATGTTAACGATTCATTTTATGTCGGGATTAGCCAAAATGATAAAGTTGTGTGAACTCATGATTGTTTTAGTTCTAAAATTGAGACACGATAGCTTCAAGTAGAAGTCCTTGCCTAAATCATCGACTTCATGAATTCCACACTCATGTTATAAGACTCATGATGTAAGCTCTCATGTTTCTCACTGTGGTTGTCCTAAGAACTCATGCTGTGTTGAGTTTATGCCAAAAGGGCTCTCTACTTGTGATCTAAACACTTGATATATCAAACACTCTGTGATTTTACCGTATCTTCAACTCATGTACCACTTTGAGTAAGGCAATAAGTATACATTATAACTGAATAGTGTTACTCCCATTCATGATGCTCTTGCACAGGTCCATTAATGACCCTCTGTATGCTAGTATGGCGGTGGCTGTGGAAGTTTAGAAATGTTTTAGGTGGGGGAGTATATGTCGTTGTAGGTGAAAATTTTGATGTGATTTCTTGAGCTAAGGTTAGAAGAGCAGGGGAAGGAAGAAGATGAATATTCTTTATGTGAAATAGTTAGGAGAGAAGTATACAGAGAGAATCTTGGTAAAAATGATTGAATTTGCAAGTCTTAGTGGAGATGTCCATAAAAGGGGGTGTGATAGTGGTAGGCTGAAATTTTATGATTGATGAAAATACAAACTAATGTGCCATGCGTTTTGTATTCTTTGAATTAAGACTCGGGGTTGTTTGATTATAGTCATGAGGTGAGATGATTTCTTAATGTGATGTAGAGTACAGGTCCCGTAGTTTAAATTAGCATCTCCTTCCTTTGATTTAGGCTTCAACATAGAAGTATTATACGATGGGATACAAATTTTTGTGGTTAGATGCGTTACAGAAGAATTGTAAGTTGGACATAATGAATTATGTTGATTAATGTTGGGGTATAGACAAGTAGTGTTGCTAAGTTTATGTCTTTTTGTGGTAGCTTGTAAGACGGAGAATTATTATATTCATATGTTCCACGAGGAGCTTAGCTCATCTCTTGTGTCAATCTTAATCAAGCCGAGGACTCTTAGGAAAAGTTATGTGTTACAATGATTTGATCATGTGCCATAGAACACATGCCAAGATTCATGTCAATGTCAAGTTTCACTATCTTGAGTTTCGTGCTTACCCATTTCCCTAAGGGTTATCATAAAGATCGTGTGATGCCTTTGCATATTTTTTTGTTGAGTGAAAATTTGCGAATCAATATTATGCTCTTTATTCTACACTATTAGAGCTTCAAGAAGTCCCTACTAATCATTTGGGGACGAATGATCCCAAGGGGGAGATAATGTAACACCCCATACTTTTGGACTAGAATTTAGATCATCGTTCCTAAGCGTATAGACTCGAACTAGATGATTCCTTATGAATATATGAGTGGTGATCAATCCTATATTGTGGGAATAACTTTGAATATGGATTGACGTCTCAAAAATCCCCTAAGTCTAAGATGAGTATAAAACATTTCTAGCGATTAAGACGTTTCAACTGGGTCAACTTCCATCGAACATAAATTTTTGTATATAATTAATTAGAGGGACTACTATAAAACAAATGAAAGGTCTTCGAAGTAGCTTTCCAACGATACCCATTTCGCCTAAATCCGATAACCGAGCAAAAAGTTATGACTTTTCAAAGGGGAGTGCGTCGCCTAACAAATCGCCTAAGTCCACTGGAATGGTTATGACATAAGTTAGGCACCACCCAACCTAGCTTAGGCAATGGGTTAGGTTCCGCCCAACCTAACTTAGGCGATGGGCAATGCGCCGCCCAGCCTGGCTTAGGCAATGGGCAATGCGGCGCATACCTTATCGGCCAACAACGTAAATTTATCATTTTAAAGTTATTTTAAGGGAAACTAATTCCTTTCTCATCCCAAAACTGTCCCCAATAATTCTTAAATGAATTTAGGCTTATTATTAACGTCTAAACTCTCCTAAGATCCATAGTTCATCCTTCGAGAACACAAGAGGGGAAAACAACTAGGGTTTAAGAAATCAAGCTTAAAGGTCCAATCTTTTCAAAACTTCATCACGAATTCTTCGCAACTAAGGTACGTGGGGTTTATCCTAAAACTACATGGGCTTGTTGAAACACTTGAATATGATCTAAATTTTATCAACCATGAAATTACAAGGGGTTTTGGAATCTATGTTTTAAATTATGCATCCTGAATGTTTTCATGCTTTTATTTTTTTGGCCTTGAGGCCTTTCTCCCTTAAACTGAGTTATACTCATATATATATGTATGAAATTGAGTTTTGAAGATTGATTGAGAGCATCATTATGAAGTCCCTCTCTTGTGATGAATTGAAGTTTATAATCTTATTGGGAATGATTTGAAATGCATGTGTTATGGGTTGAAAGTGGTTTTTCTTGATTTCACAGTATTTGAACATGATTTAGAGACGATGAGAGGGAGTCCTCTTGCTAAAACTATACCCTTGTTGTAAAGAGAAAGAATTTCATATGATTGAGTAAATTGACATGAGCACCTTATGTTATTTAAATGTTGAAAAAGAGAGAGTTTCTTCCATGTGTTTACATGAGTTCTTTGAATTGATTTATTGATATGGTGGTCCCAAGCATTATGTTCTAAAAGTGGAGATTATATTATGCAAATAATGACTCATAGATGCGACTTGTAAGTCAATGGTATGACGATACCATATAAATGTATGCCATAACAGAGCTAGAGTTTTCAAAGTTTGATTTCAGAGAATACATGTTTTAAAGACTTAAAAAGGGGCTAAAAGAGGGTTAGGTAGTTACCCGAAGAAGGCACGAGTCAATCGACTCATTGCCCGGAACCGTGATTTACCGACACGGGTTTATGATACCTAAAAGGGAAATTGTGTGTTGGTGACGACCCTGTGGCGTAGTACAGAAACAAAGACTGCAACCCTTGCGGCAAACTCGGGTTAGAGGCTTGGCTGTCAAGTTAAGGGCAGATTCCATATAGCCTACGAAATTGTAGAATTGTAGGGTATACCACCTAGTGTAGAAGTAAGATAAAGAGTATGACACAGATTTCGGATGATTGTTCAGAGTTTGTTAAAATGCCCATGTGTTTTCATATCATATGTTATATTTATGAAATGTTTTTGAACTGCTCTCACCTATGTTGAATAAAAATTATTAATTTGGATTTTCTCTATGTACCAGTACAATTGTATTGACCCCTTACCTTTCAGGGTTAGTCTAGAGGTCCTTCTAAGCCGTAGAGTTTTCAGACAGAAGTGAAGTGCGCAGTGGTGAGCCTTCTTTATTCCGGAAGGCCTATGTCTTTCAGACTTTGTCATTTATTTTTGGTTTAGGTCCACTTGGGGCCTTGTCCTAGTTTCAGACAGTTGTTATTTTCGTATGTAGTAGAGATTCAGTTGTTGTCTAGATGTTGTTGGATTTCTTTCTTTATTGTCAAATTTAACTCAGAGTATGACCATGGTTCTGTCATGATTTATTTTTCGCATATTTTCTTTATTGCATGAATGTTGTGCATGATTAGAGAAGGGCGTCCGGGCCTTCGTGGTTCGGGATGCTCGTTACAGCCAGGGCCCCGGCTCGGGTCGTGAAAAGAGCTCCATCTCCTGATTCTTGTACTCATTTTATCTATCAGCATTTCGTATTCCACTACTGTTATCTTCTTCTGTGATATAGGTATGCCCAAATATGTGAAGGGTAAGTTCTGTTGCTAGAAACCTGTAGCTTCACTGATGTAGTCCAAGCTTTTCTTGTCCATGCTCATAGAGTAGATATTAGTCTTTGTAGCATTTAATTGTAATCCTAAAGGGTCATAAAATATTATCAACCCTCTCATCATTAACATTCAGACTCAGTTGTGCCTTTACTAAATAGTAGCATATCATCAGCAAAATACAAGTGGTTTGATTTTATAACATTACATTTACTGTGATACTCAAAACTGCCATCCTTCCCACTTTACCCAGTATCCTAGTGAGATATTAGGTACATATTACAAAGAGGAGTGGGGAGATGGGATCTCTTTGCCTTAAACCTCTTTGTACGTGAATATAACTATGTATTCCTCCATTTTGGGATAAACTGTAGTAGGTAGTAGTAATGTACTGCATCGCTCATCTTATAAACTGATTTAGGAAATTCAGGGAAATCAACATCTCTTCAACAAATTGCTACTCAATTGAGTCATAAGACTTCTTTAAGTCTATCTTGATTAAGCAGCTCCCTGGTGTACTATTCCCGTTATACATTCTCACCAAATCCTGGCATATGAGAATGTTTTTTCTCAATGGTTCTTCCAGTTACAAAACCACTTTGGTTTGTTGAAATTAGAATAAGCAATATTGTCTTTAGTCTATTGCATGGTAGTTTGGAGATTACCTATAAACAGTAGTATTTTGGAGATTACCTTATAATTAGTTTTGCAGCAAGCAACTGGCCTGTAATCTACTACCCCTTCTGCATGATTGCGCTTAGGAATTTGTGTTATAAGGGTTTGATTAATCACCTTTAGCAGTTTCCCAATTTTAACGAAATACAGTACAACTATTGTAACATTTAACCTGTACCTTCCCAACTATCCTTAAAAAATGGACTACTATACCCCATCTGGACCAGGTGCCTTCTTCCCATTTATTTCCCACAGAGCCTGTTTAACCTCTTCTTTTCTTATAGGAAAAATTAAAGTATTTTGATGCTTAGCAGATAAGATTCTCCCTTGTTGAACAAGTTCAGTACACACATGCTCCCTTCGTGTTGTATTCGTGCACAAAATATTACTGTAGTATTCTTCAAAGGATTCTACAACTTTTTCAGGGTATGTCTGAGTGTTACCCCTCATATCTTTTATTGTATAGACCCTATTCTTGTTTGATCTCCTGGTGTAACACCCCACATTTTAGGGCTAGATTTGAATCATCCCTCGTACGTGTATAGATCCAAACATAATGATTTCTATCTAAAAATAAGTGGAATGATCAATTAATTAGTGTGGGAACATCTTTGGATAGTAATTAAAGTCACAAAAACCCCCTAGCTCAAAGTTTAGTTGAGAACTTTTCTACCAAACAAGTTTTGGCATAAGTTTTTACTTAGATCAACTTCGAACGACCATTAAACCTTAAATATGACGAGCTAAGTGGCCTACTATATACCAAATTAAAGTCCTTCAAGTCTTCTTTTCAACGTCACCGATTTCACTTTCATCCGATACCTGAGTAAAAAATTATGAGCATTTTCGCTAGCAAACCAGAGAAGGTCTGTGATAAGTGTGTGTCACACACCGAGTGCTCCGCGATAAGAGCGTGACATGCTCTGTGTGCTTCGAGATAAGGGCGTGGCACATCCTTGCTCCCAGAGACGCTAAAATTCACTTTTTCCTTTAGTTTTTGAGGGCAAACTTGTAATTTACATCCTAAATCATCCTATAACTAATATAACGTGTTTCCCCTCATCCCATTATCCAAATACATGACTGCTCTCCTTCCAACTTCTCAAGAACACCAAATAAGAGTTCTTCTCCAAAACTTAAGCTTACAAGACTTCAAATTTAAATTCTTAAATTTCTTCCGTCAAAAGGCATGTTGGATATTCCCTATTTTAACTATTTCTATATTGCATAAATTTACTTAACTTTAGTTGTGGTTTGAAACTAGGGTTCTGATGGTTTTGTGGTTAAAATCTTGAAGTTGATTTTCCTCTTATTTAAATAGATTTTCTATGTGTGAATGGTGATTTTTATGCGAAGCAATTTGTGGACTGCAAACTGAAATTGTGACATATGATAAGTGTGGAGTTTTGTAACATGATATCACAGTGTTTTATGATTTTTGCATGATAAAAATACGAACCTCTGCCCTCATTATGAATTTGGTCTTTGAAAGAGATTTTCATAGTATTTAACTCATCTCTTGAAACAATGCATGGTTAAAAAGAAATGGTATGGCATTAATGGAAAATGGTTTACACTGGATTTTTGAATTGAAATTTGGAGTTTAAATGATTTCATCGACTGGTATGACATAATATGAACAACTTTCAAGTCTTGGTATGGCGATACCAATTTGGGAATGCCATAATGGAAAACTCCTTGGTTAATGGTACGTGAAAATATTTTAATTGGACTTAAAGAGAATTGTGTAGCTTCATCAAGATAGTGTAGTCCAGGGGTGGGGTGGGGT
>JAPEIP010000006.1:18430169-18442928 GCA_026120095.1 Capsicum chinense
GGGGGAGTGGAGGGAGAAAGATGGAAACCACATTCGCCAACGTTGGGGGTGTATGACCACTATGGTTGCTTTACACAATATATTTTTTGAAGTCTATGTAAGGATTTTTGCCCCGATTTTCTTATCAAATTTAAGTTTTACTTTTTCTTGTAAAGAAAATAAAAGTAACCATAAATACTTTTACTTTTCCTGAAAGGAAAATATAAAACTTTTTCATATTTGGCAAACCTCTTTCTTGGAGGAAAAATTTTGGGCATCTATAAATAGAAGACGCCTCTTCTCATACAATAACACAATAGCATACACAATATAGTCGTTAAAAGAGTCTGGTTTAGGGGGAGATTTCTCCCATAGGTTTATGCTTTTTAATAGGTTTTATTTTTTTAATATTGTTCTTAATATGTAGGTCGTTTGACATGTCTTTTTAATATATATTTTATTTGTCATCTGAATTATCACCGTTGGTTTGCAAACTAAAAGCTTCCGCATGATGCCCTCTTGATTTCAAACCCAACAAGTGGTACCAGAACTTATGGTTCAATGGTCCAATGGTGTGGTGAGACGAGATTAAACAAGTTCAAAGCTATTTCAAAATCAAACTGCAACAATTTGGGGGATAATGAAGATTTTTGTCAAACTACATGTGGAGAAAAAATTTCAAACAAAATTTCAACAATCTTGCTGCTTATCCATCTTTAAAACCAAACTCAATTTTCAACCCATGATTATGGGCTCCAATTTTCAAACCATACTTGCTTAAATACTTGGGATCCTTTTAACTCGTGCATTTATTTTTAACGCATGAGCTCCACTTTTAACCTGTGCTTACTTTCAATGCACAAGGCTCTACTTTTAATCTTATCAACCCATGCTTTTAATTTTAATGCATAGGGCTCCAACTTTTAATCCATATCAAATTTTAATAATAGTAAGCAGCAGTGGTATATGAAGATCGTTGATATATGAAGACCGTGTGAAGAAGAAGGATCAAGAATATTTTACTAGAAAACCAAGCCATAAAGGGGAGATTTGTTAGGATTTTTTCCCCGATTTTCTTACCAAATTTAAGTTTTACTTTTTCTTGAAAGGAAAATAAAAGTAACCATAAATACATTTACTTTTCCTGAAAGAAAAATATAAAACTTTTTCATAATTGGCAAACCTCTTTCTCGGAGGAAAGGTTTTGAGCATCTATAAATAGAAGACTCCTCTTCTCATACAATAACACAATATCATCCACAATGTAGTCATTAAAAGAGTCTGATTTAGGGGGAGATTTCTCCCATAGGTTTATGCTTTTTCATAGGTTTTATTTTTTTAATATTGTTCTTAATATGTAGGTCGTTTGACCAAATCATATTAATAATATATCTTTTTAATATTTGTTTTATTTGTCATCTGAATTATCACCGTTGGTTTGCAAACTAAAAGCTTCCGCATGACGCCCTCTCGTTTTTGAACCCAACTAGTGGTGAGACGAGGTTAAACAGGTTCAAAGCGGTTTCAAAATCAAACTGCAACAATTTGGGCGATAATGAAGATTTTTGTGAAACTACCTATGGAGAAAAAATTTCAAACAAAATTTCAACAATCTTGATGCTTATCCATCTTTAAAACCAAAATCAATTTTTATCCCATGTTTATGAGCTCCAATTTTCAACCCATACTTGCTTAAACGCTTGGGTTCCTTTCAACTCGTGCATTTATTTTTAACGCATGAGCTCCACATTTAACCTTTGCTCACTTTCAATGCACACGACTCTACTTTTAATCTTATCAACCCGTGCTTTTATTTTTAATGCATAGGGCTACAACTTTTAACCGATATCAAATTTAATAATGGAAAGCAGCAGTGGTATATGAAGATCGTTGATATATGAAGACCGTGTGAAGAAGAAGGATCAAGAATATTTTGCCAGAAAATCAAGCCAAAAAGGAGAGATTTGTTAAGATTTTTGCCCCGATTTTTTCTTACCAAATTTAAGTTTTACTTTTTCTTGTAAGGAAAATAAAAGTAACCATAAATACTTTTACTTTTCGTGAAACAAAAATATAAAACTTTTCAATATTTGGCAAACGTCTTTCTTGGAGGAAGGGTTTTGGGCATCTATAAATAGAAGACTTCTCTTCTAATACAATAACACAATAGCATCCACAATGTAGTCATTAAAAGAGTCTGGTTTAGGGGGAGATTTCTCCAATAGGTTTATGCTTTTTCATAGGTTTTATTTTCTTAATATTGTTCTTAATATGTAGGTCGTTTGACCAAATCATATTAATAATATATCTTTTTAATATATGTTTTATTTGTCATCTGAATTATCACTATTGGTTTGCAAACTAAAAGCTTCCGCATGACGCCCTCTTAATTTTGAACCCAACAGTCTATTATCTCGGTGACTTTAGACAATTTCCACGGTCCATGAGGCTAACATGGATTGGGGCCCTGCCGGCAAGGGGAGCCGGACCCATATAGCCTGTGGGTGATGATAGGTCGGTGCAAGCTACATAGTTTAGCATTAAATTTTAAATAGTCATGTTTCATGTTTCTTCTCTCCTACCCTGGCATGAAATAGTCATGTTTCATGTTACTTCTCTCCTACGCTTGCATTTTGTTATCTTAATAGTTGTTGATTATATGCTTTATGACTGATTTTTGGTAAATACATATTTTATTCGTTTCTTTGGGTTGCATGCCAGTAATTGCTGTACTGACCATCCTTGGACGCTACAACCTTTCATGATGTAGGTTCGGAAGCCTTTTCTCATTACCCTGTGCAACGTAAGTTTTTCATTATCCTATTAGGCAGCTGGTGAGAAGTGGTGAACCCTCCATCATCCGATGAGGATTTGTACTTTTCACATATGTTTCTATAATGGTCTTTCTTGGTTTTATGATGTAGTTGGAGTCATGTCCCGACTTAGGAGTTATTATTAAAGCTAGAGTCTTCGCAGACAGTGTGGGTTGATGTTCTGAATTTTATTCTTAAGACATGAACACTACTTTATTTGGATTATTGCTTTCAGGATTTAATTTTGAATTGTAAACTTCATTTTATGATTTATCAAACTCCTTATATAATGGGTTGGCTTGTGCATGCTACCTATTTTACTATGCTTATCATGAAAGACTAGGGGTCATCTCAGGCCTTGGTTTGCTTGGGTGTCCGTCACGGCCAGGGCCCCAGTTTGGGTTGTGCCACCTGGCCTTCATCGTGTTTTGGTCCCCTTGTGTCAACCATAGTAACTTATATTTTTTGCCTCGGGAATTATTCATTTGCTTTATTCCAGAAAACACGTTCTGTTGCAAGTTTTTGCTTTATTTGTATCCAGTTAGCATACGTAAGTGAATTTTGTACTTGTTGCTGACAATCTAATAGTGCAGTCATACTCAAGTCTGCTTTCTTCTCCACCTCATGAAACTTGCTTTTATTAAGACCTTGCAGCACCCCTTTCAATTTGTTTAACTTCCCCACTAGTTCATACATTTTTGTCCCTTTCTTGTCTGTTCTCCATCTCTTGACCTTGGTGAAAAATTCTTATGATTAATTAATTGTACGCATTCTGGCAAGTCATTGAGGAAAATATTATGTAGAAGGGAAAATGTCCTGATTTTTACCCTTGAACTTTGCAATTTGGAGCTGATATACTTTTCATTTAGAAAGTAGTCCAATTATTCCCCTATTGTCACACAAATGGCTCTCAAAGTTGAGGGGTAAATCAGGACCTTTTCCTTATGATAATATAAGAAGTCAATCTGCATTTTCTTGTTGTACCCTATGCTCATCTTCTTTAAATTCAACAGATAATTGTATTGTGTGGTACAAGAATGCAAATTTCACACAGTTCGCACAATTCGTTTTTTGCAACTCATCAAACTGTAACATGTACATGAGGATCATTTACACATGAAACTACACTTCTGCAGCACATATATGAAGTAAGAACATACCAACAATAGTAATTCTAAATGCTACTAGAATATGCTAATAATAAAACATTCTTTGTAGTCAAATGCTGGGGCTAGCTAAGCTATTGCTTGTATGTTTCAAACACAAGCAGGTACATTAGTGATACTTGGAAATGGCATAACCGAAAAATGAAGAACAAAGTTAGCTGATTCTTTACCTAGGCAAAAGTCTTAACTCGTCAAATACGTTGCACAATTTCCCAGCAGCTGTCAATAGGAGTAATGGGTCGGACAGCACGAGTACAAAATAGGATAGCCGTGGTGGTATTTCCATGATCAAGGACATATAAGCAACAAAAAGCATAAAAACGGAGATCTGAGGCCACGGTGTCAATGGAAAACTATGTAGAATGGAGATATCATTGGCAACCGATGTTACAAAACCTGTTGAGCTTAATAATATGAATGATGAGTGATAGTTGAATCTCTTATATCACAGCGATAGATTTTATCGGCCTTCACAATGAAGCGGGGAAAGCTACAAGCAGTTTAACACAAAACAGCAGCTAATAGAATAATACAATAGCCCCCAATTTGTAGAATAATAGCCCCAATTTGTAGAATAATAGCCCCAAGTAATAGAACTTTTTCTTTCTTCACTTTGGCGTCTGCCAAATCTGAGCAAACTTCACATTGGTAACATTGATAAAGTTTGTGCTTGCCCGTTTGATTGATAGAATATCTTTTTGTCTCTTCGAATTTTTCCTCAGTTTCAACCTGAAACAGTACCAATACAATAAAAACTGATACGGAAAACAAACCTAAAAACCGAAACTATAACTAAAGAAAGGAGATGAAGATGATAAGACACGGATCCAACAAAAACACAAGAGAAATTGCATAGAAAATAAAGATAGACAGTGCGACAAATATTATTACAAGATTAAGAACCAAGTGTATTTCAATACTAACCCCTAATGAATGTAATAATCAAAACTACACTCTTACGGTGACCGCCAAGGGAATCAACTCACCTCAAGATCCACCATTTTCAAGCAAAGGTCAATATTGGCTTTTCCAAGCCCTATACTAAGGATGACTTTTCCAAGCCCTAACAAAGACTACACTAAGGTGGTCTACTCTAGGATTTTCAAGTATTTCATTCATTCATCATTCAAAACTAATGAGAAAAGACCTAAAAGAGACTATATATAGTATATTATAAAAGAAAGACAAAATGACTCCAATGCCCTTGATGAGGTAGGGTGGCCATGGAGTGTCATTTACACAAGTCTAAATGACCAAAATGCCCTCAAGGCTAAGTGACCAAAACGCCCTTAATAAAGGGAACAAAAACCGTAAACCACCAAGTATGGCCTGAACCTGAGATTCCTCAAGTCATCAAGGCTCCACGCATTCTTCCACACTCAGATTTTTTTAATGGCATGCTCAAGATGACCCCTCCAAGTATGATCCCGTGTCCTTCATGCGACCAAATCTTGATTCTTCACGTAGTGAATTTGAATGATGTCATTGAAAGCTAAGGCGACCATTTGACTTGTACCATCCTCTCCTTCTTGAAAAGGATTCGACCTCGAATCCGTACTGTAATGCCCCGCATTTTGGGCTACAATATAGATCATTATTTTGATGCGTTGTTAACCCCAAAGCCATGAAATCCTTTGCCAATAGGACATGTTAATTATTGTGTAGCATGTGAGTCCACTCAAGCTTGAATTTAGACCATATAGGTCCTTCAACTCAAGGACAAGTTGAAACTATTTCGATCGACTAAGTTTTAGTAGATGTTGTTAAGTGTGTCAGATTCCATTGACCATAACTCTTGTATATGTTGAATTAGGAAGCCTACTATATGTCAAATTATAGGTATTCGAGTTAGCTTTTCAACGATACCAATTTGGCTAAAATCCGACATCCGAGCAAGAAGTTATGGCCTTCAAAGTGATAAGCATCGCCTAACCAATCACCCATGGCCACTGGAAAGCATAGGTAAAAGCCTAGGCAACGCCTATGTAAACATATGCGATAGCCTAGGTGGCGCCTATGTAAACATAGGCGATAGACTAGGCGGCGCCTATTTGAACATAGGCAATGGGATGGGCGGCGCCTATGTAAAGAAATCTAGTGACTTAAACACTCCGTGTTGAGGATAAAGTGGTCCTTTTTCACCCTTACATAGCCCTAAAACACGAGATTTAGTTCCAAGGACCCCAAAATACTTATTCATTCATCAAAAGTGCTCAAACATTCTCCTTAGGCTTTCAAAATAAAAAAAACCCAAATAGTTCAAGATTCGACCGTAGGTTTTCAAAGATAATTACATATTTGGAATCACCAATCCGAAAGCTTCAAGAAAAATCTATTATCCTTAGAAATAGAGGTACGTGGGGTTATCCTAAAATCTCATGGGTGTAGTTTTTATGATCATGCATCCTTTTAAATGGGGGTTTTAAATCAAATGCTAATATCTTGCTTTCAATATGATTTCTAAGTCATCTTCTTTATGCCATGGGAATTGTTTGCCTATATATTTCAATGGTTGAAAACATGCATATGTGATTTGAAATTTTCCATGGAAGTTTGATAAATATGAATGATAAATTGTTTTCAAATTCCCATGATAATGTTTCAATACCCCATATAGTATTATAATCAACAAAAGAGAGCATGAATTTGAAGTAATTATTGTTCACCACTTGTAAATGATGAAGCACCTTGGTTTTAACATGATTATGTATATGTGGATGTGATATTGATGACTTTCAAGTCGGGTATGATGATACCTTACAGAATACGATATGTGATTAAATAATATGAAATTTGAATGCATTGATTTTACATGAGAAAGGTGGATGCCCGAAGAAGTCGTTTGAGACACAAGGGCTTATCGCTGGAAAATGTGTTTGCCGACACGGAATATTGGTACCAGGCTAAGTGATCTTGTGTGCTTGACTTTATGTCATTCCTAAATTGGGACTATAGGTAGGAGCCCGGGCTAAGTGATCTTGGGCACTACCATTGGGTCGAGACACCATGCTGTGTGATTTTGTGTGTCTTCCCCTGACGTATACTCTAATCTCGGCAGAAACCGGGCTTTGACAGTTAGTGTAAATTATGTAGGGTATTTCACCTAGCTCATTTTCATTTCATTGTTGTTGATAAACTATTGCATTACACCCATGTGTTTTCAAATGATTTGATACAAAATTTCTTTATGATGGCTCTCAACAATGTATTGTAAAAATATTATGTTTTGTTTTGATATCTCTGTGTGCCAGTACTTTTGTGCTGACCCCCTCCCGTCTCCAACCTCTCAGGTTTTGAGGCCCAGTCTAGGGGTCAAGAGAATCAGTAGATCTTTCAGACAGAGCTGTAGAGACAAGTGGTGAGCCTTCTATATTTTGGAAGGTCTTATGTCCTGCAGTCCTTTTATCTTATATGCAGTTTTAGGATCTATTGGGTTCCTTGTCCTAGCTTATATACGGTTACTTGACTCAGTTACTTGTTAAAGATTTTGGTAGACAGTTTTTTATAGGTTAATTGATGTTGCGGGAACCTTATCTCCCCGTTACTGTTTTTTTTCATATTTATGTCCATCTTTCCAAATTATTGTGTTTTTCTGCATTACTTGATCATATGAATTAGGTCCATGATTACTAGATAGATAGGGGTGTTTCGGGCCTCAATGGTTCGAAATGCTCATCACGACTAGGGCTTGGTTCGGGTCATGACAAGCTTGGTATCAAAGCACGGTTCATGGTCCCAGGGTGTCTGCAAAATCGCGTCAGGTAGAGTCTTGTTTATGGGTGTGTAGCGCACCACACTTATAAGCAGGAGGCTGCTAGGCGTTTAGGAAATGTTTTTCTTCTTTGTGATTCAGTTCGTGCTTCAGAGTCTGAACTGTCCCCTAATCAATGATCATTTGTGTTTCAGAAACACACTTATGCCTCCATGTCGTATCGTCGATCAAAATACTCAGGCAGATGAGGTCCGTCCCACCCATGGGATGCGAACCCATAAAAGGGCTCACACTCTAGAATTTTTCCCTACTCTGGGAGTCCCTCTAGTCCCGACCAGTCCACCTCGGGCTCCGCAGACTAATGTTAACCGTCCCCCAACTGCTCAGGGAGATATTTCAATCGCAGAATTTAGACGGTCTATTCATATGCTGACATGGTTTGTATCTAACTAGGCTCAATGATCGGAAGATGTTGGGTCTGCATCTGTTACATCTAAGGCTACTAGAGTTGGACATTTCATGAAGATGAACCCCCCTAAGTTCACTGGCACCAAGGTGGAGGAAGATCCACAGGAGTTCATGGATGAGATAGAAAAGATCTTTAAGGTGATGCATGTGGATGAGGTTGAAGGGGTGGAGCTAGAAGGGTATATAGAAATTGTGTCATGTCTATTCATAGTAGGAAAACTGTGGCAGACCTTGTAGAACTGGATATGATAGATTTTGATGCCATCCTTGGGATGGACTGGCTGTATTCGTGTTATGCCACCCATGATTGCAGAACCCGAAAGGTCACTTTTTCTTTCCCAAATGAGACACCAATTGTATAGGCAGGGAGTTCTGTGGAACCTAGAGGTCACTTTGTCTCTTATCTTAGAGCCCGTAAGCTTATCTCCAAAGGTTATATGTATCATCTAATCGGAGTAAAAGATTCAAAAGTTGAAAACTTTCCTCTGCAGTCAGTCCCTGTAGTAAATAAATTCCCAGGAGTTCTTCCAGTAGATTTTACCATTGATGTGTTGCCAGACACTCGTCCTAGTTCTATTCTGCCATATAGAATGGCACCCACGGAACTAAAGGAGTTAAAGAAACAGCTTGTAGACCTCCTAGAAAAAGTTTTTATTCATCCTAGTGTTTCCACATGGGGTGCACCCGTGCTCTTCGTGTGAAAGAAGGATGGGTCCCTTCGGATGTGTATAGATTATCATCAGTTGAATAAGGTCACGCTTAAAAATAAATATACTCTTCCTAGGATTGACTACCTTTTTGAACAGCTTCAGGGTGCCAAGTTTTTTTCAAAAATAGACCTTCGTTTGGGTTATCATCAGTTGAAAGTTAGGGAGTCAGACATACCCAAGACAGCCTTCCGAACCCGATATGGTCACTATGAATTTCTAGTCATGTCCTTCGGATTGACTAACGCCCCTGCAGCCTTCATGGATATTATGAATAGAGTGTTCCATCAGTTTCTTGACTTGTTTGTCATTGTATTTATTGATGATATTCTGATCTATTCTAAGAGTAAAGAGGATCACACCAATCACCTCCGAATTATCCTTCAGACCCTTAAGGATCATCAGCTGTATGCCAAATTTTCTAAGTATGAATTCTGGTTAGACTCTATTGCCTTCCTAAGGCATATTGTGTCCAGTGACGGGATAAGAGTGGATCCCCAGAAAGTTGAAGCAGTGAGAAAATGGCCCAGACCCACGACTCTAACCGATATTCAAAGCTTCTTGGGTTTGGCGGGATATTACAGAAGGTTTGTAGAGAGTTTTTCTTCCATAGCTTCTCCCATTAATAAACTGACTAAGAAAAAGATGAAATTTGTGTGGTCTGACCTGTGTGAAAACAGTTTTGAGAAATTGAAGGACAAGCTGACTACTGCTCCTGTTTTGACCCTTCCCGAGGGTGTAGATGATTTTGTGGTTTATTGTGATGCATCCCGTATGGGACATGGTTGTGTATTGATGCAGCGTGGTAAGGTGATAGCTTATGTATCTAGGAATTTAAAGTGCATGAGCGCAATTACCCCACTCATGACTTGGAGTTAGCAGCCGTGGTGTTTGCACTTAGAATCTGGAGGCATTATCTCTATGGAGTGCATGTTGATATTTATACTGACCATAATAATTTACAGTATGTTTTCTCACAGAAAGAATTGAACCTCAAGTAGAGGTGTTGGATGGAGCTTTTGAAAGACTATGATATGAGTCTGCATTACCATCCGGGCAAAGAAAATGTTATAGCCGACGCCTTCAGCAGGTTGTCTATGGGCAGCCTTTCTCATATAGCAGAAGGAAAGAAAGAGATGGTGAAGGACATTCACCACCTTGCAAATCTGGGAGTAGAACTCTTAGATTCCAAAGATGGAGGGGTGATTGTTCATGAGTTAGCTAAGTTATCTCTTTGTGCTGAAGTTAAGGAGAAGCAGGTTGAAGATTCCATCTTGATGCAAATCAATAAAGATGTGGATCAACAAAAGGTTATGTCGTTTGAAATTAGTGGCGATGGTATTTTGAGATTTCAAGGTAGGTTGTGCGTTCCGAATGTCGATGGGCTACGGGAAATAATCCTTAATGAGGCGCACACTTCGAGGTATTTCATTCACCCAAGCTCTACTAAGATGTACCATGATCTGAAAACCTTGTATTGGTAGAATAACATGAAACGTGATGTAGCTGATTTTGTGTCCAAGTGTTTGAACTATCAACAAGTGAAGGTAGAACACATGAGGCCAGGTGGAACTTCCCAAGAGATAGCCCTACCTTTATAGAAGTGGGAGATGATAAACATGGACTTCATTACAGAACTTCTGAGATCCCGAAACCAGTATGATTCTATATGGGTGATTGTAGATCGGTTGACCATGTCCGCCCACTTTTTGCCTATGAGGAATATTATTTGGGAGAGGTTTATGCTAAGATTTAAATTGAGGAGATAGTTCGATTGCATGGGGAACCAGTGTCCATTATATCCGATAGAGGTACGCAGTTTTCATCTCAGTTTGGAGATCCTTTCAGAAGGGTTTAGGTACACAAGTGAATTTGAGCACAACTTTCCACCCTCAGACGGATGGGCAAGCTGAGCGTACCATTCAGAACCTCGAAGATATGTTGAGGGCATGGATCATTGATTTCAAAGGTATTTGGGTAGATCACCTGCCACTGGTTGAATTTTCTTACAATAATAGTTACCATGCCAGCATCAAGATGGCTTCTTTTGAGGCTTTGTATGAGAGGAGATATAGGTCTCCGATAGGATGGTATGAAGTGGGTGAGGCTCAATTGTATGGGCCTGATCTTGTTCATCACGTGATGGAGAAAGTGAAGATCATTAGAGAAAGACTCAAGACTGCTCAGAGTCGTCAGAAGTCCTATGCCGATATTCGGAGAAAGATAACTAGAGTTTGAAATGGGTGATTGGGTATTTCTCAAGGTTTCTCCTATGAAAGGAGTTATGCGGTTTAGAAAAAGGGGTAAATTGAGCCCTCGTTATGTAGGGCCATATCAAATTTTGAAAAAGATTGGTACAGTTACATATGAGTTAGAATTGCCTGCAAGTTTTGGTACCGTTCATCCGGTATTCCATGTATCCATGTTGAAGAAATGCATTGGAGATTATTCTTTGGTATTGCTAGTTGAGGGTTTCAAAGTGATAGATTCCTTGTCTTACGAAGAAGAGCCCGTTGAAATTTTAGATCGTCAAGTTTGAAAGCTTAGGAGCAAAGAGATAGCCTCAGTAAAGGTACTATGGAGGAATCAGAAAGTCAAAGAAGCAACTTGGGAGTCAGAAGATGACATGAGAATTAGATATCCCAATTTGTTTGCTTCGATGGAGGAGGAGATAGAAGGTACTATTCCTATATTATCTTTCCTAGTCCTTTATTATTCTTGAAATTGTGTCTGTCTATGTCCTACATCATCATTCGGGGACGAATGATCCTAAGGGGGGGATAATGTAACGCCCCGCATTTCGGGATACAATATAGACCATGATTTCGATGCGTTATTAACCCCGAAGCCATGAAATGCTATGCCAATATGGCATGTTAATTATTGTGTAGCATGTGAGTCCACTCAAGCTTGAATTTAGACCATAGAGGTCCTTCAACTCAAGGGCGAGTTGAAACTATTTCGATCGACTAAATTTTAGTGGACGTTGTAAAGTGTGTCAGCTTCCATCGACCTTAACTCTCTCTATTTGTCGAATTAGGAAGACTACTATGTGTCAAATGATAGGAATTTGAGTTAGCTTTCCAAAGATACCAATTTGGCTAAAATCCGACACCCAAGCAAGAAGTTATGGCCTTCAAAGTGATAAGCGTCGCGTAACCAATCGCCCATGGTCACTAGAAAGCATAGGCAATAGCCTAGGCGGCTCCTATGTAAAATAGGCGATAGCCTAGGTGGATCCTATGTAAAAATAGGCGATAGACTAGGCAGAGCCTATTTCAACATAAGAAATGGGATGGGCGGTGCCTAAGTAAAGAAATCTAGTGACTTAAACACTTCGTGTTGAGGACAAAGTGGTCCTTTTCCACCCTTACTTATCCCTAAAACACGAGATTTAGTTCCAAGGACCCCAAAATACTTATTCATTCATCAAAATTGCTCAAAGATTCTCCTTAGGCTTCAAAATAAAAAAACCCAAATAGTTCAAGATTGGACCGTAGGTTTTCAAAGATAATTACATATTTCGAATCAACAATCCGCAAGCTTCAAGAAACATCTATTATCCTTGGAAATAGAGGTACGTGGGGTTATCCTAAAATCTCATGGGTGTAGTTTTTATCAACATGCATGCTTTTAAATGGGGGTTTTCAATCAAATGCTAATATCTTGCTTTCAATATGATTTCTAAGTCATTTTCTTTATGTCGTGGGAATTGTTTGCCTATATATTTCAATGGTTGAAACCATGCATATGTGATTTGAAATTTTCCATGGAAGTTTGATAAATATGAATGATAAATTGTTTTCAAATTCCCATGATAATGTTTCAATACCCCATATTGTATTGTGATCAACAAAAGAGAGCATGAATTTGAAGTAAATATTGTTCACCACTTGTAAATGATGAAGCACCTT
>JAPEIP010000006.1:18445150-18460955 GCA_026120095.1 Capsicum chinense
TGCTCCCTTAGACCTACCATGCGATCCAATCTTTCATTCACCAAATCCATGTCTCAGGAAATAGTGTCAAGGTAGGCCAAAATGACATTTCTAACATTGTTGTCGATGGTTTGAGAGGTGAAAGCCTCGGATTCCATTGCAACTGTACCTAAAACAAACAAAGAAACAAACCTACAAAATGAAAAAACAATATTAGTAGCAAAATCTCCTCACCAACACTCGTAGACACTCATTTTTGTGATATTCACAATTGGAGCGACGAATATTGAAAGTTACTTATACTCTGGTAGTCAATAAGATGTCAATTTTACTAGGCGGCCAAAATGGATTTTTTTCAATCGAATCAAGAGACAAAAATAAAATTTACTTACGAACTTGAAACAAAGAAATTACTACGAGTTAAAATTGAGAAAAACACATAATTAACGAAGATAGGAAAGAAACAGATTCAAAGAACTAATTGGCAACCTAGTAGGAGTGTACTAGTTTGTTAATTAGTTCTAAAACTAAGTAACGAAACCAAGAATCAAAAATTAGAAACTAGAAAATTCCAAATTTGAGCTTATTAGTAACATTTACAGTAGCAATGGTTATGTGGCAGCATGCAATTGGTCTTGGTCCCACACGAATTTGAAATTTCAATGTTCACACAACCTGGAATTGATGACAATTGGTTTTGGAGGGAAAGTAAATTTTTTTTTGTCTTTTTCAACTTTTTAAACACGAAAAGGTGAGATTTGACTTTACTAGTCCCACAAGACAAGGTCCCTTGGTTTAAGAAAAGGTGGTTGTCAAGTCTAGGAAGTGATGTGTGCAAGTCTTCTCACAAACAACTTTACAACTTTTTTGATCTATTTAACACTTTTTGTTATCTTAAGTTGTAAGAATAGATGAAGAACAATATGAACACCAACACTAGAAACACAATGGTAAATTTTATAAGCTCAACTTTATATCTAGACACTTTTAGTGTTGGTGAGAAAGAAACCAACACTAGAAACACACCAAATAAGTAAAAGACTACTAGATCTAGTACAAATCTTAGCCAAGACAACTTCACAAAAACAACAATTTTCCTCGGCCAAGAACAAGATCTTCAAGAACACTTTTTTTTTTAATTTTCTAACAAGCAAGCCCAAGATTTGATCTAGTAATAAAAAGATCAATCCTGATACCAAATGATACGGAAAACAAAGCTAGAAACCAAAACTATAACTAAAGAAAGGAGATGAAGATGATAAGAATGACGCAATATGAAACCAGACACGGATTCAAATGAAACAAGACACAGATTCAACACAATCACAAGAGAAATTGCATACAAAATAAAGATAGATAGTGAGACCAAGATTATTACAAGATTAAGAACCAAACATATTTTGAACACTAACCCCTAATGAATGTAATAATCAAAAACACACTCTTACGGTGACCACCAAGGGAATCAACTTATCTCAAGATCTACCATTTCCAAGCAAAGGTCAATATTGGCTTTTCCAAGCACAATACTAAGGCTGGCTTTTCCAAGCCCTAACTGAGACTACACTAAGGTGGTCTACTCTTAAGTGTAAGGATTTTCAAGTGTTTCATACATTCATCATTCAAAACTAATGAGAAAAGACCTAAAAGAGACTATATATAGTATATTACAAAAGAAAGATAAAATTATTCCAATGCCCTTAATGAGGTGGGGTGGACATGGAGTGTCATTTATACAAGTCTAAATGACCAAAATGCCCCCAAGGCTATGTGACCCAAATTCCCTTAATAAATGAAACGAAAACTGTAAAACACCAAGTATGGCCCAAACCCGAGAGTCCTCAAGTCATCAAGGCTCTAAGCAATCTTCCATACGCTGATTTGTGCCAGTTCATTGATGAATGTGTCCTCTCTTGTCTGCTATTTAAGAAATTGCATAATGGAAAGACTAAAAACCCATTGTAGCTACACTACAAAAAATAATTAATAGAGGTGGTTTAAAGTTCAATGGTGGTTGGACAAACTCCCGCAGTTGCTGTCATCAAAATCAATTTATGGAAGATTAATATGGAGGTTTTGAGAACCTACGTGACACTAAATGGCAGAGCTTTCAAACCTCCACAAATTTAATTGTAAACCTCCGCTATTTACCATATGACCAAGGTTTGATAAGCTATTGTTTCATCTTGAGTGGGTTTTAATCCCTTCTTCTATTTCACTAAGAAAAGCAGCACAAAACGACAAATTACGTTATGGGATAAGGAGAATGTACCTGCAAAACTAGTGGTTGCCTAGCTTCTATATTCTGCGCATCATGCTTATCCGAGGATGGATGATTAGTCAACTTCTGAAGATGATCAATTCCCCCATCTTTTTGGTAACAAGCATTGCAAACATCATAGTCTGTGCAAACTTCAAAGCGCCATTCTTGACCAGCTTCTATATCAAGGTAACAAATGTCGCAAAATGCTGGTGCAGTGGGATTAGGAAGGTGGTGATGGACCATGATCGAGGAATGTTTTTCATGCCTCAGGGTATCATATTGGTAATGGTTTTCCTGAAAAAGGCTCCAAAAATCCCGTCTTGTATCAAAAAACTTAATCTCGAGATTTTCATCTTCATTCTTGGTGTCATTAGGTACCTCCTTGATTTCAGTCAGGAAAATTTGATTGAATTTCTTAATCATGCAACCCAGTACCTATTCCAACTGTGGGGCAAGAGAAATAATTGATAAAGTGTGTGCTTTTCCTTTTGATTAATAGGTTGTCTTTCTCTATCTTCAAGTTTTTGTTCAGTTTCATAGCACCTGAAACAGTACCAATAAAGACCAAATGTTACAAAGAGACACTAGGGAATAAGAAACTCTCTCTCAATCGGTGTCTCTTATGAATATTTTCATTCACCAAAAAGAATGTAGCAAAACAAAATTTTCCAATGGATTGTTGAGAAGGGGATCTATTGAATTCCTTCTATGGATTTGCTAAAATACATTTTCCATTACATACTCTTTATATTCAGAAATGGACAATTACCTCAGTCCAATTGGCAGGTTTCTATATTGAAAAAGACAACATGCTCAAAAAGAAGCAAATGACAATACATATGTTAAATATTGATTCAAAGGTCATTACTGCTTCCGAGTTAGTTCGCAGAGTAGCAGGTTTGTTAGGAGTCCTAGTTTAGTTAAAGCATATATCTGTTAGTTGCTAATATTTAGGTTAGTAAATAATTAATGTCAAGTAAGTGGGTATGTTTTTCAGTAAGTGGTTAGGTTTTTATATTCCTATTTAAAGAGTCTTATGTAACTTTTTTTAGTGGTATGAATAAAAAATATGTGAAGTTCTCTGCAACTATATTCTTCTTCTTATACATTGCTCCTCTTTTCTTCAACTCCCCAATAGTTTTTGATATCAGAACGGAGAGAGAGTATCTTTTTCTTAAATTTTTTTCTCGTTCCAGGTTAGGTCAGACTGGGAGATAAGGCAAGAGCAAGAAGAAAATCAAAATTGAGGGCAAAGAATGGCTATCAATGCAGTATCTTCCACATCTCAGCAACTAATTCTCATCCTTAATAGAGATAAATATGAATTCTGGAGCATAAAGATGAAGATGTTGTTCAAGTCTCAAGAATTGTGGGATTTGGTTGAGAATGGCTATGCCGAGGAAGATAAAGCACAAAGGTTGCGGGAGAACAAAAAGATCAGGACTCTAAGGCATTGTTCTATATCCAGCAAGCTATGCATGCGTCATTTTTTTCTAGTATTGCTGCTGCATAAACCTCAAAGCAAGCATGGGATATTCTAAAAGAATTTCATTGCTCGAGAAAGGTAATGAATGTCAAACTCCAGTCACTCCGACGTGATTTTGAAAATTTATTCTTGAAAAGTAGTGAATCTGGACAAGACTACTTATCTAGTGTCAGTGCAATTGTTAATTATATGAAGGCATATGGTGACAAAATTACTGATGAAACTGTAGTTACTAAAGTTCTAAGAAGTCTTAATAAAAGATTTGATCATGTCATAGCTGCTATTGGGGAATCCCATAATTTACCTGATTATGGTTTTGATGAATTGATGAGTTCCTTAGAAGCTCATGAAGATAGATTGAATGCCTCTCAAGAAAAGGGTGAAGAGAAGGTGTTTGAAATCAAGGGCGAGTCTTCTTTCAAAGGCAAATCAGAAGTCTCAAATGCCCGAGGTAGTTTCCGTGGTCAAGGTCATGGCAGAGGACAAGCTCAATTTGGTGATGAGCACCAACAGTTCAAGAGCAATATTCAGTGCCACTATTGCAGGAACATGGGGAACAAGGAAGTTGATTGCTGGACTAAACAAAAGGATGAACAACAACAGGAAAATTTTACTGAGAAATAACAAGAGCAGGGTAATCTGTTCATGGATCACTCCTCAGTAGATGTTGGTTTGGATGCTTTTTAGATCATTGATACTGGTTACTCTAACCACATGTCTTGCAGAAGGTCGTTGCTCAAAGAACTTGATGAATCAGAGAAGTCAGAAGTTTAGCTTGGGAATAACAAGGTAATGAAAGTCGAAGGGAAATATATAATTGCTCTAAAAACTTATCATGGTAATCTAAAATTTCTCCATGATGTGCAGTATGTTCCTTGTCTAGCCCATAAGTTGTTGAGTGTTGGGCAACCGATAAGTTGTGGATACTCCATTCTGTTTGATGACAATTCATGTAGCATTCAAGATAAAAAATAGGATGCAAAATTGTTGACATTCAAATGACTCAAAATAGAATGTTTCCTCTTGAAGTTTCTGATGTTAAAAGTTTTGCATTAGTTACCAAAGATAGTACCGAGGCGAATTTATGGCATTTACGGTATGGTCATTTGAATGTAAAGGGGTTGCAATTATTAGGTCATAGAAATATGGTTCTAGGTTTGCCTAGAATTGATGTTCTAGAATTTTGTGAAGGATGTGTGTATGGAAAACAAATAAATTCATTTTGTGTAGGCAAGTCTTGGAGAGCTTCTGGTTGTCTTGAACTAGTGCATGCTGACCTATGTGGTCCTATGAGTGCTGAGTCCTTAGGCGGAAGTCGATATTTTTTACTTTTTACGGATGATTATAGTCGAATAAGTTGGGTATAATTGAAATTTAAATCTGAAGTATTTGAGAATTTCAAGAAATATAAGTTTTTTGTTGAGAAATAAAGTGGTTGTAGAATCAAGACTCTTCAAACAAATAGACGCGGTGAATTTATGTCAAATGAATTCAACACTTTAGTGAGGAAAATGGTATTCACAGAGACCTCACAACACCATATACACAAGAGTAGAATGGTGCAGGCGAACGAAAGAACCGGAAGGTTGTTGAAATGGACAGAAGTATGATGCAAGCCAGAGGTGTACCAAAGTGTTTCTGGGGTGAAGCTGTTTCTACTGCTATCTACGTGTTGAACATTTCACCCACCAAGGCTGTTCTTAATCAAACACAATATGAACCATGGAGAGGTAACAAGCCCAAGGTAAGCCACTTACGTTTCTTTGGATGTATAGCTTATACGTTGTTGAACTCACGGGCTAGGCAAAAGCTTGATGAAAAATAAAAAAAATGTATATTTGTTGGATATAGCACACAATCCAAAGCTTATAAGCTATGTGTTCCAATAAGTGGCAAAATTATGATAAGTAGAAATGTTATGTCTAATGAAGATGCCAGCTGGGACTTTGATTGTGGGAATGTTAATTAGAATATTAAATTGTCGCCTACTGATGAAATTTTTGAGCAAGAACCTAGTGAAGTTTCCATTCCAGAAAACACATCCATCTCTTCTCTAGCAAGTAGAAGCCTTTCTACTCCTCAATCAAGCACCTCTTCTACAGCAAGTGATCATAGCTTAACCCCCCAAAGAAGTGGCAGGAGTTCCTCTTCAACAGACTCTTCCAGCGAGACTCCACCAAGGAAATTCAAATCATCGAGGGAGATTTATGAGAATTGTTCTTTTTCTTTGTATGGTGCAGAACCCACTTATTTCAAAGAAGCTGTAGAGAGTAAAGTATGAAAAAATACAATGATATAAGAGATGCTAGCAATTGAGAAAAACCAGACATGGGAGTTGGTGAATCTACCAGAAGGAAAGGAACCCATTGGACTAAAATAGGTGTTCAAAGTCAAGCGTCATGTAGACGGGAGCATATAGAGATACAAAGCTAGGCTCGTAACTAAGGGATATGCACAACATCAAGGTATTGATTATGATGAAACATTTTCACATCTTGCTCATTTTGAAATGGTTAGAATACTCTTATCTTTCGATGCTAAATTGAGCTAGCCCATTTATTAATTTGATGTTAAATCTGCATTCCTAAATGGGGATTTGGAAGAGGAGGTTTATGTTTCCCAACCTGAGGGTTTTCTTATTAGTGGAAATGAGAGCAAAGTTAACAAACTTAAGAAGTCACTTTACGGGCTAAAACAAGCACCGAGGGCATGGTACAACAAAATTGACTCGTACTTTCTGATGTATGGATTTGAAAGGAGTTAGAATGATCCTACGTTGTATGTAAAGAAACAAGGAACGGGTGATTTTTTGGTAGTTTGTCTCTATGTAGATGACATGATTTATATGGGATCATGTGAAACTTTAGTTGTTGGATTTATATCTTGCATGATGAAGGAGTTTGAAATGTCAGATTTAGGTATTTTGCAATACTTTCTTGGTCTTCATGTGGAATATGTGGAGAATGGGATTTTTATTTCTCAAATGAACCATGCAAAAGACCTCTCTTTCAAGTTTGGTATGCATAACTGCAAAGTGGCTGCCACACCCATGAATGCAAATGAAAAGTTTCTGCTTGAAGATGGCACAGATCTTGCCGATCCTAGTCACTACAGAAGCTTGATTGGAGGTTTGAACTACCTAACACATACTCATCCTAATATCATGTTTTCTGTGAGTATGTTGCCTAGGTATATGCATTTTCCTATCAAGCAACACTTGGCACTGCCAAAATAGTGTTGCCTTATGTTGCTGGGACTGTTGCCTTCGGGATTTGGTACTCCAAAGTTGCAAATTTCAGCTTGATAGGGTACAGTGATAGTGATTGAGCTGGAAGTATAGATAATAGAAAGAGTACTTCTGGAAATGTTTTCAGTTTAGGATCTGGAGAGATTTCTTGGAGTTCAAAGAAATAGGATGTGGTTGCATTATTATCATCAGAAATAGAGTTTGTTGCTATAACTTCAGCAATATGTCAGGCCATACAGTTATGAAGATTTTTGATTGACGTTTTCTATTGGGAGAAGGATGCAACAAAGATATTCTGTGATAACAAAGCCAACAATTGCAATGACAAAGAATCTGGCTTTTCACAGCATAAGAAAGAACATTGACATCCATTATCATTTCATTCGTGGCCTGATAGCAGAAAGTGATATAGAGCTAAAGTTCTGTGGTACAAGGGATCAAATTGCAGATGTCTTCACCAAGGCACTCCCACAAGACAAGCATGATCATTTATGGAAGAAACCTTGAGTTTGTAATTTTGAATCAAGGGGGAATGTTAAATATTGATTCAAAGGTCGTTTCTGCTTCCTAGTTAGTTGGAAGAGTAACATGTTTGTTAGGAGTCCTAGTTTAGTTAAAGCATATCTCTGTTAGTTGCTAATATTTAGGTTAGTGGATAGTTAGTGTCTAGTAAGTGGGTATGTTTTTCAGTAAATGGTTAGGTTTTTTATTCCTATTTAAAGTGTCCTATGATACTTGGTTTAGTTGTATGAATGGAAAATACGTGAAGTTTTCTGCAGCTATATTCTTCTTCTTATATATTGCTCCTGTTTCCTTCAATTCCCCAACAACATATTCCACCTCATAATGGTGAAACACAACAATGAAGAAAAACTGGAGGTGTGTCATTTAATGAGGACTTTTACTTCAAAGCCTAGAAGTCCAAGCCTCATAAATGAGAAGACATATACGCAACTAGAATGCCTTTGACAACAATGATGGGAAAAGCTAGTTTCCTTATGTTGGTTTAAAACCATTAAAGGGAAATAATGCAGGAATTCAATTCAAAAGCTAGCCGCTGAAACCAAGATGGAGTTTAAAGAAGAGAACATGCAGAGATGTTGATTATTTTCTTGTAAAAGTCGGGTCTTATTGATCATCAACTGGTTAACTTAAATAATTTCTATTATAACAAAAAATATGACAAAGAAGCAACCTATTTCTAACAAAATTAAAATAACTAATTAGTTTCCTACCAAGGATAGGAATCCTAATTTAACTAGGATTTGTACGAAAAACCTGGAGAAAAAAAAAGAAAAGAAAGACGTGCATTCCTAAAGCAACTTTCAATACTCCTCCTTGCTTTATGAAATTCAATTCCAATTTTCTTTTTGCTGACTGGTAAAGGCTTCGTGAATATATTTGCCCAGTGTTCTTCCATCTTGCAGTTGACAAGAATCACATCTCCATCTTTTTGAACTTCTCTAAGGAAGAAAAACATAATATTAAAGTTCTTAGATTTTCCATGAATCACAGGATTGTGAAAAATAGCTATTGTTGCTTGGTTGTCCATGAACACTTCAATGCTTCTTGTTGGTTAAATATGCAGATCAATCAGAATTTTTTTCAGCCATAATGCTTGATTTACTACTGCTGTAGCTGCCACAAACTAAGCTTGGCAGTAGATTAAGACACAATGTCCTGTTTCTTACAAATCCATGAGAAAATCCCAGAACCAGGACTAAAACAGTGCCCTGAAGTACTTTTTGAGTCATCCTTGGAACCGCTTCAATCATTATCAGAGTACCCAGAAAGCTTCACAAGTTGACTCCTTCGTAACATGACTCCATAGGTGATTGTTCCTTTGATGTATCGCACAATTCTTTTGGCCGCCTTCTGATGTACTTCACTCGGACTATCCATGAACCTTGATAAAATACTTACAAAAAACAACATATCGGGTCTTATTTCTGTAAGATAAATTAAACACCCAATGAAACTTCTGAAGTATGTTTCCTTCAACTTTTTGGCTCCACCATCTTTGCTTAGTTTCTCTATTTGGTTCATGGGAGTATTCATCTCTTTGCAATTTTCCATTTTGAATTTCATGAGAATTTCCTTTGCATACTTCTTCTACCAAATGAAAACTCATCTTTTCCCTGCGTAATCTCTATTCCAAGAAAATAAGTCGTCAGACCTAGATCAGACATTTCAAAAGCTGGCATCATAGATTAGTTGAACTCGTCAATGAGCTTTGCACTTCTTCCTATAATCAAAAGTGTTACGGATAGGCTTATTAGATTAGATTCCTATTATATCTAAACTAGGTAAAGGTTGTGTTATTTTTGATGTATAAAGAGACTAATTCTCCTCAATCTTTGATGCTTAGTTCTTGTAGGTTTCAAGATGTTTTGTCATTGTATATATTGGTTGTTATTGTACATATGTTAATATATGAATGAAGAATTCTTTCATGGTATTAGAGCCTTTTTTGGTTTAATAGTTGTTCTTGCTTTACGTTTTTTTTTAAATTTCGAAAGAGAAACTACATGGGAGATAAAGCAGGGATCTCTTCTGCCTTGGCAACTTCAGTTGTTCAAACAAATGCCATGGGAAATTATTATCCTATGCCTAATCTTGCTCACCAGTTGCCTGTTAAACTCACATCAACAATTTTTTTGCTTTGGAAGAGGCAATTTCTTTCGATGATCTGCGGTTGTGGTCTTAGTCATTATATCCATAATGGCAAACCCGTACCACCGTAATTTTTGGATGATGATGCACTAAATCCTGCATATCAGGTTTGGGTCCGTCAAGATCAACTCGTCTTGAGTTGGATAGTCGCTTTAGTTTCAAAAAATATTCTCCCTCAATTGGTCATAGCAGACATAGCTCGTGCTGCTTGGAATAATCTTGTGGCAGCCTATGCTACTAGGTCCAAGCCATTGATTTGAGAACTTAAGGTGTAATTACACAACTTACGTTGAGATAATGCAACTATTGAAAGATATATCTAAGGGGAAAAAGCGATTGCTGAAAAGTTGGTTGCCCTGCAGCATCCAGTTACTGATGATGACTTGGTGGATTTTGTTCATATCGGATTAGGCCCAACCTATCGCCCCTTCACAAGGTCGCTTGAATCAAGTCTTGAGGATGTCATATTTGATGAACCTTATGGTATGTTGTTGAATGAAGAAAGACAATTAAAACATGAGAACGCGAGTACTGTTATTGTCCCAACAACACAATAAACACAAAGTTCAATTTCTACACCTCATGGGTACGGTAGGGGGCATACTAATTGAGGTCATGGACGCTCTACTGGCAAGGGAAATTTTCAGCAATCTCAGAGTCGTAATTATGCCACCACAAATCATTATTGGACTCCACTTGATACGAGTGCGATCACGTAGATGGACTTAAGTGGGTGTGTATTGAATTTTTCCAAGTGTGTGTGCAAAAGAAGTGTAATCATGGGATAAAACACATCAAAAAAGCCCTTAAGTCACACTAGAGGGGTGCCTATTCTCTAAAGGTCCTTTTGGTCTTTTTCCTTTCATTTGTAATACACTATATAAGGAATATTTTAGGGTTTCTAAACTTAGTTTCTGCATATTGAATCTTTTAGTACATATTTGAAACACATAATTTCTCTCTCACTTGAGACTTGGCTGAAACTAGGAACAACTTAGGTATGGAATCACTTTTGTTGTTATCTTTCTTGGATCTTGGTGTGCATTAAGGATTGAGGTCCTCTCTTGTGTCCTTTGCATAGTGTAGGTGTTACTACTATCATTATTAAGGGTCTTTGTGCTTGAAAACACTTAGGTTCTTGGTCGTTCTAGTAGTGTATGTCACACTCTCTATCATTTACATTCTTTTCATCTTATAACCGTAGCTTGTCTTCTAATATTGCAAACATTGGTTCTTGTTATTATATTGTTGTTGTTCATCTTGTTCATTATATATTTTGTTGCTAATATAGTTTGGGGTTGCTTTTTGGTGTCAAATACACCATTATTTCTTGTATTATTGTTGTTGGTAGTGAATCCTGGAGTGGTCTCCAAAGAGGTCCCCGAATCCTTAAGACTTTTGGACTGATTTGGAGTGTATTTCGTTCCTTCCTTGTTTGTTTGGTATCATTTTGTATCAAATCCTTCTTTGATTTTGTTCTAAAAAGATCAATCTTGGGTTTGAGAGTTGGAAAAATAAAAAAAAAAGTTGGTGTTCTTGGTCGAGAGTTGAAGCTTTTGTTGTTGTTATCTTGGCCAAATTTTTTTTACTAGATTTAGTAGTCTTCTATTGTTTAGAGTGTTTTTTATGTTGGTTTCATTCTCACCAACACTAGAAAGTGTCTAAATCTAAGCTTGAACTTGACTTGTTGAAGTTGTGTCATGAACATAAGTATGGCCATGTGGACTTGTTGTGTTCTTGGAGAATTGTTGTTGGTTGTTTTTGGTGTTGTTATTTTGTTCTTGTTGTACTTCAGCCTTTCATCTCTTGTTAAAACAAAAGTGAATCATTTGATCTACAAAAGGTGAAAGACCAAGTTGTAGTACTTATATGTGAAAGACTTGATCACATCACTCAAAAGACTTTAACCACTTTTCACCTACTTTCCTTGATTTAAGGACTTTGTTTAAAGGAGAAAGTACAAAGAAGGTCAAGACTTGTTTTGAATTTGAAAAAGAAGCTCCAAGACTACAATTTCCTCCATTAACCAAATACACCAAGTCCAAAATGTGAAATTGTCAAGACTTGAACTTGGAAAGAAATTTTTTGACAAAACGAATGCCAATAGTGGGCTGCCACATCACTATATTACTGTTCACATAACTTTTTTGTGTTCAAATTTTAGATTTCTTAGTATCACTTTATTGTTTGTAAGTTTTGTTTGTTGGTTCGAACACTAATTGACAACTTAGTAATATCCTACTAGCTTGTAAGTTAGTTTTTGTGTCCGTTTGTTCGTGTTAGCATTATTTGTGTACTTTTGTCATTTGATTCATTGATTAGTTCTTGACTCACTTCCTACAATATTTGTTTGAGTTTCAAACCGAAATCCAATCCGGACAAGAGTAGGCTCAATCCTCAATTCCTCACGGATTCCATAGCCGGTTTACAACACTTGTGAAGCCACGGGTAAGGTAATCAAAGTGTGGTGAAGCTTTTGAACTAATTTGTTTGCTATTTTTGTAGGTATTTTATTTGGTACATTGCAATGGAGGAAACGAAATCCCAAAACATGGGCAACAATGATACTAATATCCTCATGGCTTCTACTGAGGGCCTCAACCGCACTTTGGAAAGAATGCAGGTAAGTCTTGGGAAGTTAGAAACGGATGTGTCTTCGGTGAAAGGGGATGTAAAATCATTGATAGGGGATGTATCTACTATGAGTGGGAGGATGGAACAAGTGGAAAGCCAAAGGAACCGTCCCTTTACTCCTCAACACTATCATGCATCCTTGAGTGGAAATGATCAAAACAATTCCCTTACTATCTTCCCCGAAATGTTACACCAAATGATTAATCCACTGAGACAACCACCAAATGCTCCCCAAAGCTGAGAGTTTGATAGACCAACAAACCCTCTACTTCACCAAGTCCAACAAGAAGGATTTGGAACCCAAATACCAACACCAAACCCGAGCCCATCACTTAACCAAAGGCCTCACATTCTAATCAAAACTCCACTAAACCAAAGTACTTACTTTCCACCAAATCCAAATCAACTTAATCCAAATCGACCCAACTATGTAAAGAGATATGGTACGACAATATAAGGGATATGGAGCTTATGGTGATGTTTACTTGAGGGAAGAAGAGGTGAGGAGTAGCCATGGAGATTTAGGCCAAGAGATGATGGGTGTCCACCAAACCCGAGATCTAGCCATCAATACCACCAAGGTTAGTCTTCCAATATTCAAGGGTTAGAGTGATTCCAAGGCATATCCTTCTTGGGAGTCATATTGTGAAAATATATTCAAAGTAAATAATCTAACCGAATAGAAGAAGAGTTGTTATGCTATCGCTCACTTTGAGGGGTATGCAAACACTTGGTGGGAGTATGTGAAGAGGTTTGGTGATGTGTTGATTGTCGGGAAGCCAACTCCATGGTTTAGATTGAGGTACTTTATATGTCAAAGGTACTTACTAGAAGGATAAAAACATGAGCTTCTTTCCAAGTTGTACAACTTGAGGCAAGGAAACAAAAGTGTCATGACATACTATGATAAATTTCAACAATTGATGTTGAAGCTTGACAATCGAGGCGAACAAGTGAGCCATGTAATTATACAATTCAAAGATGGGTTGAATAGGGACATAGCTTCATGGATGGCCCTTTACAAGTTAGACAACATCGCTGGCATCTTCCAAGCGGCCTTAGAAATTGAGAGAGAGCTTTCTGCTTTTTAAGTCCAAGAATCACCAATTACCTTCCTCAGATTGGCATCAACATTAAGAGCACGCATCCAATACTAACCTGGCCGAGAACAAGGTTGTCCAAATTGAATCCAAGTCTTCCTAAAGTTATCCTCCAAGAAATGATGGTAAATCAAATTCCACTTCTTGTCCTAAGGGATTTCAATGTTTTAAATGTCAAGGGTGGGAGAACAAGGCTAGTGAATGCCCAAACCGGAGGAATGTAATCTTTAGGGAGGGAAAATTTTATTACCATGGTGAGGATGTGGGATTTGAATTGAATGAGGGTGATGAAAAAGCTTAAGATAGAGATCTAGAAGTTGAGGTTGAAATAGATGAAGGTAGGGAAGATATTTGACCAATTGATGGGGAGTGCGTAGTACCTATGTATATGTCAAGGAGAGTCATACTTACTGAGGGTGTGGAAGAAGAAGCCGCGAGCGAAAAAGGTGAAGAAGAAGGGATGTCGAGAGTTAGGATTGTGGGATTTTCCCACAAAGGCCTTTTCTTGCTTACTAACCAAGATGCTAGCACTTTGCCTAGCATCCATTCTTCTTATCTGCAGGTTGTAGAACAAGTCCAAGTAGAGTGCTTGATGAATTCATGGAACCCTTGGTTGAATATCCTAACCTTAGGAGGAGCATTGAAAATATGATTAAAAGAGGAGAGCTTGCTGGTGATAATTGCTTGAATTTATGGGCAAATTCCTCTTAAGATGGAGAGGATGATACGAGTATGATCAAATAGATGGACTTATGTGGGTATTTATTGTATTCATCCAAGTGTATGCGCAAGAGAAGTGTAATTAAGGGCTAAACACATCCAAAACAGCCACTAAGTCACACTAGAGGGGTGCCTATTCTCTAAGTGGCCTTTTGGTCCTTTTGACTTTTATTTATAATACACTATATATGGAACATTTTAGGGTTTATTTACTTAGTTTTTTTTCATATTGAACCTTGTAATACACAATTGAAACACAGAAGTTCTCTCTCACTTCAGACTTGGCCAAAACTAGGAACAACTTAGGTGTGGAATCACTTTTGTTGTTCTCTTTCTTAGATCTTGAGGTGCTTGAAGGATCGAGGTCCTCTCTTGTGTCCTTTGAATAGTGTAGGTGTTACTACTATCATTATTAAGGGTCTTTGTGCTTGAACACACTTAGGTTCTTGGTCATTGTAGTAGTGTATGTCACACTCTCTATCATTTTCATTCATGTCATCTTGTAATTGTGGCTTGTCATATAATATTGTAAATATTGGTTGTTGTTATTATATTGTTGTTGTTCATCTTGTTCTTTATATATTGTGTTGATAATATAGTTTGGAGTTGCAATTTTGGTTTCAAATACACCATTATTTCTTGTATTATTATTGTTGGTAGTGAATCTGAGAGTGGTCTCCAAAGAGGTCCCCGGATCTTTAAGTTTTGTGGAATGATTTGGAGTGTATTTCATGCCTTCCTTTTTAGTTTTTCCTTCTACTAATTTCTCTGTAATTGTCTATCATAATTGTGAAGTAAAGTGTCACATTGCACATGTTTGTCCATCCCCTAGGACTATGAATGGAAATCGGGTATCTAGATGCCCCTCTTCAAATCTAGAAAGTACTTCTTCCCAATCGACACCGAATTTGTTGATGGATAGTGGCACCACACATCATTTAACATCTGATCTTGACAACCTTTCAATTCACACAGAATATCATTGTCCTGAAGAAGTTACCCTAGGTAATGGCTCTAATTTGCCCATCTTGTATATTTGTAAAGGATCTCTCTCTATTTCTGGTAAGTTGTATGCCCTTGAAAATCTTCTTCTTATTGCCACTGCTACCCAAAATTTATTTTCTATCAATTCTTTCACTAATTCTAATCATGTAAAAATTGAATTTTTTCCTAACTACTTTGTGATTAAGGACTTGGCAATGAGGGCAGTTCTTCACAACGGACCGAATGATAGAGGTTTTTATTCCCTTCCAATATTGAAGTCAGTTTCTTCTCCAACTTTATATGTTGCTTCACTTGGTTTTTGGCATGCACATTTGGCTCATGCATCCTATCCTACAGTTCATCGGACTTTGCCGTATAGTACTTTTACTTGGTCTACTTGTTGTTCTTCTAGTTTGTGTCCAACTTGTGCCGTTAGCAAAAGTCATAAAATTCTATTTGTTGAGTTCAGTTTTCAGGACACAGGCCCTTTAGATTTGATTTGTTCGGATGTCTGGGGTCCAGCACCTGTTATTTCAATTAATGGATATAAATTATGTTATTTTCTTTGATCATTATAGAAAATATTCCTGGATTTATTTTCTTAAATTCAAGTCTGAAGCTATTTTTGTTTTTATTCAATTTCAAAAAACTATGGAAAAATACTTTGGCCGTCCAATTAAGAGCTTTCAAGCAGATTGCCGGGGGGAGGGGGGGGGGGG
>JAPEIP010000006.1:18461072-18495418 GCA_026120095.1 Capsicum chinense
TTTCAAGCAGATTGCCGGGGGGAGGGGGGGGGGGGAGTATCAAGCATTAACCTCATATTTACGAGATAATGGTATCACACGACGTTCTTCTTAACCTTATACTCCAGAACAAAATGGTTGTGTTGAATGCAAACATTGACATATTGTTCAAGTAGGTTGTGCCTTACTAACACATGCTAGCATTCCATTAAAATTTTGGACAAGTGCTTTTGATACAGCAGTCTAAATCATTAATAGATTACCGACTCCTTGTCTAAATAATCCGCCCCCTTTCATATCCTATTTAATTCTGATCCTGGTTACTCCTTGTTGCATGTATTTGGTTGTATTTGCTTTCTGTGGCTTCGCCCTTATACGAAAGATAAATTATCTCCTCGTTCTAAGAGGTTTGTGTTTTTGGGGTATAACAAAATTCACAAAGGTTATAAGTTCTTTGATCCTATTTCCTCTAAATTTTTTGTCTCACACAATGTTGTTTTTGAGGAAACAGTTCTCCCTTTTTCTGCTCAAGATGATGCTAAGGTGCTTACTACTTCAACCAATGCTGCCCCGCTTACTGTCAAGATACCTTCATCACTTTCACAGCCAGTTGTGCCTATTTCTTCCTTATTGAACTTATCTAGTCCTTCTCCTACAATAACCAGTACCACCCTATGGGATAATTTATCCTCTACCTCTACAACACAATGCTCTAAATAATGTCTAGCAGCTACATCAGATCAATCCCCTGTACGAGTGCATGTTATGCCTACATATACATCTTCTCTATCTTCGAAGATCCCATCAAATACATTGCCTACTGAAAGTGGAAACCAAGTGGCTGATTTTGCACAATCCAGTCTTTCAAGCGATGTCTGTCATCCTAATGAATTGTCATGCTCTTCATCTAAGTCTCATCCAATGACAAGTACATCATAAATAGGTTCACTTAAACCAAAGCGTCCCACATCTTACTTAGCTATTTCCTCTAATGTTATTGAACCTTCTTATTACTCCCAAGCTACAAAGTATGTACTTTGGCGTAAAGCGATGCAAGAGGAGTACAATGCTCTACTTCAAAATGGAACTTGGTAGTTAGTTCCACCTTCTCTGTCTCAAAATATTATTGGGAGCAAATGGTTTCTCAAAATAATGGTTAAGCCTTATGGGTCCATTGATCTTTATAAGGCTCAGCTAGTTGCTAAAGGGTATCATCAAAGACCAGGTGTGGACTATGTTGATACCCTTAGTCATGTAGTGAAACCTTCCACCATTCCCGTACTTCTTTCCTTGGCTGTCTCAAATAACTGGTATATTAATCAATTGGATATCTCTAATGCTTTTCTTCATGGTACTCGTGATGAAGTAGTGTACATATTCCATTGATCTTTGTAAGGCTTAGCTAGTTGCTAAAGGGTATCATCAAAGACCGGGTGTGGACTATGTTGATACCTTTAGTCCTATAATGAAACCTGCCACCATTCCCCTACTTCTTTCCTTGGTTGTCTCAAATAACTGATACATTAATCAATTAGATATCTCTAATGCTTTTCTTAACGGTAATCTTGATGAAGTAGTGTACATATATCAACCTACCAGGTTTGTTGATCCCGATCATCCTAAGCATGTTTTCTTGCTCAAACATTCTCTTTATAGGCTTAAACAAGATTTAAGTATGTGGAATAAATGCCTAACAGATGCCTTGATCTCATATGGATTTATCTACTAAAAACTAATTGTTCATTATTTTATTTGTCCTTCAATAGTGATAAATTATTTTCCTTGGTGTATGTTCATGACCTTCTAATTTTTGGATCTTGTTGGTTTTCTTATTACTCGCTTGAAGTCACAATTCTCAGTTAGAGACCTTGGTCGCATCTCTTATTTTTTGGGGATTGAAGCATCACGGACCCCTACTGGTTTGCATCTATTGCAACATTGATATGCGACTGATTTGTTGCGGAAAGCACAAATAGATCGTTGCAACGATATTTCTACACCTACAACATCATCCTCTAAACTTTCAAGTTTTGAAGGATCTCCTTTCCATGATGAAACTCTGTATCGTAGCACTGTAGGAGCCCTCCAATATTTAAACTTCATTCGTCCTAATATAGCATTTGCGATTAATAAGGTTTCCCAATTTATGCATAGGTCACGAGAGTCCCACTGGGTTGCTGTCCAATGCATTTTGCGATATTTACAGTCCACTTCTTCCCATGGTTTCTTCTTTGCTCTGCAAAATAAGAGGCTTCTACATGGTTATAGTGATATGGACTGGGGTGGTTCAATGGATTATCGTAAGTCGACTACTGATTATGGTAGGTTCTCATTTAATGAAGAAGTATTTCAGAAAGGTCATTGACATAAAGAGAAAAAACAAGAATCCCACTATTATTGTGTTTAACATATAGTGTGAATTCTAAAACACTTTTCTCAAAACCGAGGCTAAGCAAACAATCATCTATTCATGTATACCAAGCTCTTGGTGCCTGTTTTAGGCCATAAAGAGCTTTATGAAGTCGGTATACTTTCTCTTCTTTTCCATCCACAACAAAACATTCAAGTGGCTCGATATAAATTTCTTTTGCAAGAACTCCATTAAGAAATGCAGATTTGGCATCCATCTGGGGCACTTTCAAGCCACGTTGTGTAGTAATAGTATGAAGAAACTTGATTGTGATAAGCCTAGAAACTGGAGAAAACCTAACCGAATAATCAACACCAAAAATTTGTGCATACCCCTTAACTACAAGTCTTGCCTTGATCTTGTTAACAGAACCATCTATATTATATTTTGTGCAGTAAACCCACTTCACACCGATGATCTTTCTATGTTGAGGCTTTTCCACAAGCTGCCAGGTTTTGATCTTCTAAATCATTTCACCTCCTCTATTTTGGATTTTCACTTAGGATCTAAAATATCCTCTTCATCCAGAAGGATCGAAAATGGCCACATTGCAACTCTTCTATATCTCAGAGGGCGACCTGTTCCTCTCATAGGTTGATCATCAATGTTTTCATAAAATTTTGGTAGATTGTTGGTGCTTCTGGTTAACTTTTTCCCAATCCCATTGCTCATTATCCATAAAAAATACATCTCTACTTACCATAATTTTTCCAGTATGGGGCTGAAAATTTTTGTAAGCTTTAGAGATTGTACTATAACCAATAAAGTCTTCAGGTTCAGCTTTCTTGTCTAACTTGTCTCTCTTAACCTTTGAAATATGATAGTAAAACAAACAACCAAAGATTTTTAATTTTTTAAGGATGACTTATAGTTGCGCCATGCCTCAAAATGTGTCTTGCCCTCAACTGCTTGGGCAGGCAATCTGTTCACTAAAAAACAACAGTGTTAGCTGCTTCTGCTCATAAATATTTTTGTAGGGCTTTCTCATATAACAAACACCTCGACATCTCCATTATCGTCCTGTTCTTCCTTTCATTGACTCCATTCTGTTGCAGAGTGTACCGGGCAGTGAGTTAATGCTCAACACCTGTCTTTTTGCAAAACTTTTCAAATCAATTAGATGTGTACTTAGTACTATTATCTGATCTAAGCATTTGAATCTGCAGCCACTTTCATTTTCTACCAAAGCTTTAAATTTCTAGAACTCTTCAAGTACTTTGGATTTGAACCTAATAAAATAAATCCAATACATTCTTGTCATATCATCAATAAATGCTATAAAATATTTACTTCCGTTAAGAGAAGCAGTTTTATGTGGTCCACACAAATTAGTACGGACCCATTGAAGCTTCTCCGAAGCTCTCCAAGTTCACTTGGCAAAAGGCATCCTACTTTATTTTCCAAATTGACATGTGTTGCAGCTTCTGTGTTTGTCCTCCATGGATGGTAGTCCTAGAACCATATCTTTCTTCACCATGTGCAGGAGTGCCTTGTGATGACAATGCCTGAGTCTCTTATTCCATACATCTGCTGTCATCTCTTGGCTCATATAGGCAGCCAACTTTCCCTCCATTTGATCAAATGAAAAGATTTTTCCTCTCATCTTAACTTGGATGATTTCTTGACCCTTTGGATCAAATATCACATACTTCTCATCCCCAAAATTAACCTTAAACCATTCCCTAAAAGTTGTCCTACACTCAAAAAAGTTTGATCAAGTTCTGGAACAAAAAGTATATTTGAAATTAACTTTGTATATGAGTGGCTTTCAATAGCAACTGTTCCTTTTCCTTTGGATGAAAGATCATCACCATTACTGATTCTGACTATAGAGATTGCAGACTTTTCTAATTTTTTTAAAATCTCCTCACCATGAGTCGTATGATTTGTACAACTGCTATCAATTAGCAAGGACTCGCTTGAGATGCTGCTTGTAAAACACAATGTGACAAGAAGTTTATCTTCTTCTTGTTCATTAAAACTTGTGCCTCTGTATCATTCTGCTGAGTTTTGTTCTTATAGATGATCACTTCATGCCCAAGATGATTGCACTTAGTGCACTTAGCATCAGGCCTCTTCCAACCCTTAAAAGGTGCATGTCCGAGCTTGCGGCAATACTTACAGGGAGGGTAGTTTCCTTTAAAACCACCTATTTTGTTTTTTTTTGTAGACTGCACCTTCTCCATCAGTTGGTTGGTACTTCTTATTCTTCTTCTTCTTCTTAGAATGTCTATCACTGTGATACTTCGCTTGTAAGGCACCTTCGACAACTCCTTCTTGTCTCATAACACGTCGTTGCTCTTGCGCTTGGAAAGCACTTAAGATCTCCGAAAGTGTGATGTTGGACAAGTCCTTAGTATTTTCTAAGGTTGTTATGGTAGACTGAAATCTTTCAAGTGCCGTTACTAGGATTTTCTCAAAGATCCTTGAATCATTGAATATGGAACCCAACAATCTGATACGATTTTCTAAATTAAGATGTCTTTTATGGTTTCACTTTCTTTCATCCTTTTCATCTCAAACTCACGTAGCAGATTCAACACTTGCATCCCTCGAATCCTTTCATCTTCTTCATAGTCAATCTTTAGATAATTTCATACCTCTTTTGCTGATTTCAGAGACTTGATACGAGTGATGATATTAGTTGAAACTTCAGTAAATAAGCATGCCATTTCCTTTGATTTCCTAGTATTCCTCTACTTATGAGTTTTAATCTGCACCTCTGTAGGATTGTACGGTAAGGGAGCTATCTCATATTCATCTTTAAACGCTTCCCAGTTATCCAAAGCTTGCAGATATATTTGCATTCTAACTTCCCATATTTGATAACTTTCACTGTTGAAAGTTGGTGGTTCCGTTGAAGAAAAATTTGCTTCTCCGTTCATGGAATCCACTAAATTAGATTGTTACACACACTCACAGTTCCCCAAGATTAAAGCTTTGATACCAATTGTTCGCTTAAAACCAATAAAGGGAAATAACACAGTAATACAAGAATGAACAAGGAAGTCACAAAAACAACACCAAAACAACCCACAAGTTCAAAGAACCAAGGACCCCTTTGATGACCACTCTCGGATTCAAGAACAAGAAAAAGAAGGAATAGTTTACAAGGTGTTTAACACAAAAAACAGCCACCCATAAAACTATATTAACAACAATAAAAGGAACAACAATAACAACAACAATCCACACGGTTTCACTACTATAATACAAACTACAAAGTTACAACTTGATAAAGATAGAAAGATGGACAAATGGAGGTATAATCTTAAGAATCCAAGAGCCTATTCCACTTTGGGACCCTTAATACTGCACACTACAATCACATTTCTCTCACAATGACACAAGAGAGGAGTCCAACACTCAAGCGCCAACGTTTCAAGCAAAACGCAATACACAAATGATTCAACACTTGTGAAATGCCCTAATTTCGGTTTTGGAATCCCTCTCTCTAAGAGAAGAGTTCTTTCAATATCTTTAAACAACTAAACAACTAGAAACCTTATAATGTTTCATTTATATTGCATTACAAAATAAGAGACAAAAGACTAAAGGGCCCTTTCATTAATGGGCTCCAAACCGCCCATTAAGTGCACTTTAGGGGTGGGTTTGGGCCTTCTTCACACTTGGGCTTGTGCACCCTTTTAGGTGATCTTCAAAATACTAAAAAAGTGTCCAAGGTCATGATCATAATCGTATAATCCTCTCCATCTCGAGAGAAATTTTCCCATAAATTCATGACCTCACCGCTTTTACAAAGGCACTTCACAATCTCCTTCATAAGACTACACATCTTCAACATCTTCCTCGTCTTACATTTTAATCTCTTCTCGGTCTCCATCTTGCAGCTTTCCATCAACATTAGCTGATTCAATTACTACTTCTTCCCTAAGATAGTACAATTTTCCTTTCCTTAGGATCACATTCCTCCGGTTTGGGTACTCACTAGCCTTGTACCCCCATTTCACGACCCGAACTAGGGCCTGGCCGTGACGGGCATTCGACCCATGAAGGCCTAAACGTCCTACTCTATTTGATAATCATGCACAATATTTATATAATAAAAGAAAAATGCGGAATTATAAATTGAATACGGAAACATGGTCATACTTAGAAATTAGTTTAACAATGAAGGAAAACTCCAACAATATCTAAACAATATCTGACTCAGTCTGCAAAATCTCAACTATATCTCAAAATAATACTGTCTAAAAAATTTGGGACAAGGCCCCCAGTAGACCAAAATGAAGGAATAACAAAATCTGAAAGAAAATAGGCCTTCTGGAATAGAGAAGGCTTACCACTACACAATTTGTTCTACTGTCTGAATTATCTACTGCTTATCTGGACCCCTAGACTGAACCTCAGAACCTGAGAGGTAGGGGGAGGGGGGTCAATACAGATGTACTGGTACGCAGAGAAAATCCAAAATAATCATTTATATTCAACATATATAAGAGAAATTTAAAATAGTTCATAAGTTTATCATATAGTAAGAAATCACATGGGCATTTTAAAAGACTTTGTAAAAATATCTAAAATTTGAGACACTCTTTGTATTACTTCTGCGCTAGGTGGTATACCCTAAAACTTTGTTATCCCACGGGCTATATGGGATCTGCCATTAACTCGGCAGCCAAGCACCCAACCCAAGTTTTCCGCAAGGGTTGAAGTCTCTTCTTTGTACGCCACAGGGCACTAGGCCAACTTAAAAATCCCTCATGGGGAAATAATGTAACCGTATCGGCAAAACACAATTTCGGCTACGAGTTACTTGAGCTCAAGCATTCTTCGGGCAATCACCTAACCCTCTTTGAGCACAGTTTTAACTCTTTCAAAACATGCATTATTTGAGAGCAATATATGAAATCATACTCTGAAAACATACTCTGTTATGGGATACATACTTGTGGTATCGTCATACCTCTGACTTGCAAGTCACATCTCTGTGCCATTTTAGCATTTAAAAATCTCTATTCTCAAAACATATGTTTAGGACCACCATATCAGCAAATCATTTCAAAGAACTCATTCTTTTAATTCTTCTAATCATATGCAAGAAACTCTCTTCTTTCAACATTTCAAATATACAAGGTGGCCATGCCAAAAACAACAATCACATGAAAATTCTTTCTCTTTAACACAAAAATGAAATCATATTCAAAAGGCTCCCTCTCATCATCATCAAAATTGTGTTAAATTCTTGAATATTGAAAAGATCACTTTCAAAACATTGCGCATGCATCTCAAATCATTCTCATCAAGTTCATAAACTCTTAATCATCAAAGAGAGGGATTTTAATAGCAATGCTCTCAATCAAATCTTCAATATCATACATATACATATAGGTGTAAATTGGTTTAAGGGGAAGGCCTAAAGGCCAAAACAATATCATTATCAAAACATCCATAATGCGGAATTTAAAGCATAAGTTCCAAAACCCGTTTAAAATTCATGCTTGATAATCTTTAAATCATGTTCTAGAGTTTACAAGCCTATGTAGTTTTTAGGATAAACCCCACATACCTTAAATTAGAAGCTTTCGAATGAACTCTAGCTTTTGGGATGCTATACGTATGATTAATGGGTGCCTCTTGTAGCCCTCGCAATGGGGATTCCAAATCTTGAAGAATTAAGGAAAACCCACTGTCAATTTTTGAGATATTTGGGTTTTTAGTTTGAAACCCTAGAGAGTTTTCTTGGGTAATTTGGGTGAATAGAATCATATTTTGGTGCTTTGGGAGTTTAATACCGTGCTATAGCTGGATAGAGGATGGAAGATACCCATTTTCCCCTTAAAAATGCAGAAACAGAACCAAAAAATTTTGAGTGTGCGATAGGGCGTGGGTCGCATGCTTATCGCATGATGCTACTGTCCCAGTCACTAAAATGGCTATAACTTTTTTCTCGGGTATTAGATTTAGGCGAAATTGGTATCGTTGGAAAGATTATTCGAAGACCTTTCATTCGATATACAATAGGCCCTGTAATTAATCAAATACTAGGAGTTATGGTTGATGGAAGTTGACCCAAGTTTAAACATCCACTAAAACTTATTCGGTAGAAATATTTTCAACTCGTCTTAGGGGATTTTTGTGAACTCAATTCATATTCAAAGGTATTATTACACTATAAGATTTATCACCATAGATATATTAACAAGGAATCATCTAGTTTTGTTCTACTAGTGTAAGGACGACGGTCTTGATTCTAGCCCGAAAGTACGGGGTGTTACATTATCTCCCCCTTGGGATCAGTCGTCCCTGAATGATGGGTAGGGACCTTTTGAAGCTCTAAGAGTGTAGAATATAGAACACAGCCTCACATTGAATATTTGTCCTCGACAAAATATGTGAAGGCAGCGAATAAGCTTCATGATAACCCCTAGTGAAAATGTGAATGCACGAAACATCAGATAACGAAATATTGGCATCGACATGATCTTGGCATGTGCTTTATGGCACATGATCAAAGCATTGCAGGATTTGAATTTTGTTTTTCTATGAATCCTTGGCCTGATTAATATTGATACAATTAATGAGATAGGATTCTTGCGAGACATAAGAATATTAGCATTCTCTATCTTACAAGATACAATGGAAAGACTTAAGCTTGGGGACGCTATTTGTCTATGCCCCAAACAATAAAATACATGCCTCATCTTTCCCGACTTACAATTTTCCCCATACACATCTATCCACACGAATTTGATTCCCACTGTAATATACTTCTTTGTTGAAGCCTCACTCAGAGGAAAAGGTGCAAACTTAAACTACAGGACCCTGTACTCTACATCATATTCAGGGATCATCTCACCTCATCACTATAATCCAACAACTCAAGTTTTAATTCATGGAATACTAACCACATGGCACCTTGGTTTATTTCTTCACCCAACAAAAAATTTAAGCCTATCATTACTACACCTGCTATATGGATATCTCCTCCCTAAGATAATCAATTTTAATCATTCTCACAAATAGTTTTACTAATCTTTTATACTTTTTCTTAGTTATTTCGCACAACAAAAGTTCATCTCCTTCCTTTCCCTTTTAACCTGTAACCTCATCTTGAGAATCACATTAAATTTCTCACCTTCAAGAACATCTACTCCCATACCTAACATACTACTATGCTTCCACAACCACCATCATACAAACACATAGAGGGTCATTAAGGGACCAAACATACATATCATGAATGAAAGTAACATCATCTGACCATCACTCATACTTCTAGCACAACTCAAGAAGGGACATGAAGTAAAGATACGATAGAATAGACATGGAGTTCTCCCATTATCAAGTGTCTGGATCATAAGTAAAGGGTCGTTTGGCACAAACACAACACATTGTGGCTTCCTCAGGATAGACCAAAAGGAGAAACATGGATGCACATTTCATGAGCTATATGGAATAAAGCCAAAATTTACGTCACTAACAACTAAGGTAAGGATTTCACTTAAAGAGATTGCTCCTCATTCAAGAGCTGAATTTTTTTTCCATGTTTTAGCATAACTTTATCACTTTGGCTTATTCCGGCATAAAATGATTGCACAACATATAGAAATATATTTTTCTTATGGCCAAGCATGTTGTGAGACATAGGTTTGGATAATGAGAAACATAACATATGGCTCCGATACTTGGAGTATTAGGTCGCTGAGGGACATTACTCCTTCTTGTTTGGGCATCAGAACATGACATGACTTACATAGAGAACTCAAACCTTAGACATCGGCGGGACTTGAATACATGTGACCTTGGTAGAATGAACTCTTAAAATGACGTAGGAGGAACATGCTTGGATAGGATTAGGTTCATCATGACTCTTCCCTAACTTGCCAAAATGAGAAAATTCAAAAACTACCTTAACTCACCATCTCCCCCTTAGATCAAAGTCACAATCATAGACTTGAGAACATAACTGCTTATCAATCTATAACCACAATTCTCTATTGTATAGGGGATATTGGTATACACATGAACATAAACATCCCTCAATAATTTAACATAAATACACTAAATTTCTTCTGGGACATCCCCCTTCAGGGATACTAATCATAACTTCCTCTAACCCCAAAATCATCCAAGCATGGACATCCACGCCTCTAAACACTTAAGAGTTATGATTTCTGTTCTTGGAAGGGAAGGGTGATTTCAATTTGGGAAGAATGTTAATTTGGGGCTAAAGTGCTATTTTGCTACTCAAATTCGGTGTTTAGGATGAATTAATGTGGGTGGAATTGACCAAAATTCCCTTAATGATATGGAGTTTAAATGCTGAAATTCCTAGGTACGTGCAGCAGAGCATGTGTCGCATGCTCTATCCCACCGGACTGGAGCATGCATCGCATGCTGCATCGCACAACACTAGACCATGAGACGTATGCATATCGCATGATGCCACTATTTTGGGTATACAAACATGCCCTAAACGATGCCTTAAAATTCTGAAACTCACCCAAGATATACCCTTGACCTCCCCGATCATGAATCAACAAAAAATTCTGATATTGGAGGTCGGGAAGGTCGAAAATAAAATCATCAAAGATTGGGAGCTCAAAATGTAACTAAGTCCTTTTCTTTAACACTTAGAAAAAGGGAATCATTCAAGTTGTCAGCCCTCTAAGCCTATTACTTAGTAACATCAAATCGAGAAAACTATGGGGAGTTATGACTAAACCCATACACTAAAAGCATTGCTTTCCCACAATGCTACTCTTAAATTTTTCTATTCTCAATCGTTATCAACCTAAAACTCGCATTCTCATGAGCATACCTATACATCCTCTTTTATTATCACATCAAAATCCACTCTACACTACTTAACCTTCTAACATTAGACCGTTAATCGCATAACTTATGTCATAAAGATCTTACCTAACGCCATACTACCAGGGGGCAACTTATTCTAATATACTTATGTCTTTATCCACTTAATGACTCACCCACAATTCATCATTTTAACACTAGTCCTCATATACTCTTATACCTCACAATTACCTCTCAAACCTTCCAACCATTATCAACCTAGGTTCTTTCACAAATCACTTCATGCCTACTAATTCATTCCCGTGAAACATACATCATTAATCATAAGATAATATTCTTACCACCACATTCTACATCTACAGTTCAAGCCTTTAGTATAGCATCAAATTAGGATATTCTACCCAAATAACTCGAAAACAAATCTACTATATCCTTTTTCTCACAAGTAGTACTAATTTACAACTACGAATGAAAAGAAGGTCAAGGGGTAAAGTCACATAATAGACATGATCAACCTTAATCTTATATTATAACCCCATACAATCTTATCTACTTATATGGCTTTCTCACACCACACTTACTTACCCCAACGGGCATTTAGAATCCCTTCAAATTCCCCATTCGACAATGAGTTTATACTTACAACTTACTGGCTAATCTAGCCATTTTTATTCACAGCCTATAAGGGGTTTCTATAACCACCTTAAATATCCACTCTTGGCTTTGAAAAGAAAAACAAATAACAATCTGAGTCAAACACTTTCTCTACGGACTACCATAAAATCCACAAATAGTACTACCACATTAGTCTACTACCACAAAATGGTAAATCATTCTCAATCAAAGGTTATTCAACTATAAATATTTAGTTACACAAAAGTCACCCTCACTCTGACCTCTAACCTTGTGACTTAATATCACCAACTTCTTGGTCTAATTTCACTACCAATAGGTCATGACACCAATACTTTAACTTATACTACTATTCTGGTGGAAATAAAATTCCAACAAGCACAAGAACAACAAGATGAATTGCAAGTTGTAGTGAATTGAAATAGGCCTCACATGGCTTCACTAGACTTTGATTTTTTGCGTTTTGAAGAAGAAAATGAAACGAATAATAAACAACTATGTTAGTGAATTGAAAGAGCCCCACACGGCTTCACTAGACTTTTTGTTTCCAACAACACAATGATATCAAGATTACAAGAGATAGAAACTTGACACACAATATTCAATGACCCAAGAATACACATCTTACTCTTCTCTTAACTGAGCTTCTCTTAAGAATGAGGGCACAATTTTAAATTTGAGGGACTTATGACACATTAGGGATCTCCTTTCAAGCCCTTTGTGTGACTTCTGAAATTTCTATTAGTAAATCTGAGAGCATTATCTGAGAACACCATAATAAGGAAAATAATTAGGATAGCTTTTCTTTCATATGCGAGACACCATAGCACGAATTGGAGTATGAAGGAGGAACATTCTCACTCTATAGCATGAAATAGAACATGAAGAAAGAGAGACATTCCTAAATGCCTTGTAGCCTTCTACTTATAAGTGTGATGCGCTACACACCCATAAACAAGACTCTACTTGACGCAATTTCGCAGACACCCTGGGATCATTAACCGTGCTCTGATACCAAGTTTGTCATGAGCCGAACTAGGACCTAGCCATGATGGACATTCGACATATGAAGTCCTGAACATCCTACTCTATCTGGTAATCATGCTCAACATTCATATAATAAAAGAAAAATGCAAAATTTTAAATGAAATATGGAAACTTGGTCATACTCTGAAATAAGTTTAACAATGAAGGAAAACTCCAACAATATCTAAACAACATCAGACTCAGTCTGTGAAATCTCTACTATATCTTAAAACAATATTATCTGAAAAATCTGGGACAAAGGCCCAGTAGACCAAAATGAAGAAATATCAAAATCTAAAAGAAAACAGGCCTTCTGGAATAGAGAAGGCTCGCCACTGCACAATCTGTTATGCTGTCTAAATTATCTACTGCTTATGTGGATCCCTAGACTGAACCTCAAAACCTGAGAGGTAGGGGGATCAATACAGATGTACTGGTACACAGAGCAAATCCAAAATAATCATTTATATTCAACATATATGAGAGCAATTTAAAATAGTTCATAAGTATATGATATAGTAAGAAATCACATGGGCATTTTAAAAGACTATGTGAAAACATCTAAAATCTAAGACACTCTTTGAATTACTTCTGCGCTAGGTGGTATACCCTACAACTCTATTATCCCATGGGTTATATGGGATCTGCCATTATCTCAAAAGCCAAGCCCCTAACCTAAGTTTGCCGCAAGGGTTAGAGTCTCTGCTCTGCATGCCACAGGGCACAAGGCTAGCGTAAAAATCCCTCATGAGGAAATAATGTAACCGTATCAGAAAAACACAATTTCTGGCTACAAGTTACTCTAGCTCAAGCCTTCTTCGAGCAACCACCTAACCTTCTTTAAGACTATTTTTAAATATTTCAAAACATGCATTCCTTGAGAACAACATCTGAAATCCTACTGTAAAAACATACTCTGTTATGGCATACATACTTGTGGTATCGTCATACCACTGACTTGCAAGTCATATCTCTAAGCTATTTTAGCATGTAAAAATCTCTTTTTCAAAACATATGTTTAGGACCACCATATCATCAAATCATTTCAAAGAAATTATTCTTTTAATTCATGTAATCATATGCAAAAAGCTCTCTTCTTTCAACATTTCAAATATAGAAGGTGGTCATGCAAACAGCAACAATCATATGCACATTCTTTCTCCTTAACGTAAAAATGAAATCATATTCAAAAGGCTTCCTCTCATCATCATCAAAATCGTATTAAATTCTTGAATATTGAAAAGATCACTTTCAAAATATTGTGCATGCATCTCAAATTAATCTCAACAAGTACATAAACTCTAAATCATCAAAGTGAGGGATTTCAATAGTTGTGCTCTCAATCAAATCTTCAATATTACACATATACATATGGGTGTAAATCGGTTTAAGGGAAAGGCCTAAAGGCCAAAACGAAATCATTATCAAGATATCCATAATGCGGAATTTAAAGCATAAGTTCTAAACCCCTTTAAAATTGACGCTTGATAACATTTAAATCATATTCTAGAGTTTACAAGCCCATGTAGTTTTAGGATAAACCCCACATACCTTAAATTAGACATTTTTGAATGAACTCTAGCTTTTGGGATGCTATACGTACGATTGACGGGTGCCACTTGTAGGCCTCGCAATGGGGATTCTGAATCTTGAAGAATTAAGGAAAACCCACGGTTAATTCTTTAGAAATTTGGGTTTTTAGTTTGAAACCCTAGAGAGTGTTCTTGGGTAATTTGGGTGAATAAAATCATATTTTGGTGCTTTGGGAGTTTAATCCCGTGCTATATCTGGATAGAGGATGGAAGATATCCATTTTTCCCTTAAAAATACGGAAATAGAACCTAAAAATTTTGAGCATGCGCACGCTTATCGTATGATGCTACTGTCTCTATCACTAAAATGGCCATAGCTTTTCACTCGGGTATAGGATTTAGGCTAAATTTTTATCGTTGGAAAGCTTATTTGAAGACCTTTCATTTGATATAGAATTGACCCTCTAATTCATCATATACTAGGAGTTATTGTCAATGGAAGCTGAACTAAGTTTAAACATCCACTAAAACTTATTCGATAGAAATATTTTAAACTCGGCTTAGAGTTAGGAGAATTTTTTGAACTCAATTCATATTCAAAGGTATTCTTACACTATAGGATTGATCACCAAACATATATTAACAGGGAATTATCTAGTTCGGGTCTATATGCGTAAGGACGACAGTCTTAATTCTAGCCCGAAAGTACAGGGTGTTACACCCTACCCTTGACATTTGAAGCATTGAAATCCCTTGGAATTGGAAGTGGAAATTGGCTTACCTTCATACCTAGTGGACTATTTTGGGGAAGCTTTAGTGCTCTCAGTTTGGAAAACCATGAATAAGCTCTCTTTGAGATCCCTTTCAACCTCCAATGCCGCTTGGAATATGCCATCAATGGTGTAAACTTATGAAGTATCATGTGAGTGGAGATGTCCTTGTTCAACCTGACTTTGAAGAACACAATTTTATGACTCATTTGTTCTTCCCGGTGATCTAGTTTCAACATGAATTGTTGAAATTCATCGTATTAAGCCATGACACCTTTGCTCCCTTGCCTAAATTGTACAATTTTGCATGGAACTCATGTTATATAAGTCTCAGGAAAGTATCTTTGTCGTATAAGTTTTTCATATAAAACCAAGTAGGATGTTATCCCCCAATCATCTTATTCCAAAATTGTCTAACATACTCCCACTATTTGTTACCATACCCTTCTAAGTGAGCTATAGCATAGCAACTTTTCTTTTTTTAGGTAAGATCATTAAGTTGGAAGATCTTGACACAAGATGAATCCCATACAAGGTAGGCTTTGGGATCACTCTCACTTTTGAAAACGGGAAGGCTCACTTTGATAGAATTGAGACCTATATCTTGATTTGGATGGCCATCTCTCACCTTTCGGCCTAAATCCCCATGTCTATCCCTCATTCTTTCTTCCATCAAGTAAACATCATCATACGATAAATAACCATCATGTTGTCCTCCCCTACCATAGCCCTCAACATAGATGGGTCTATTTGGGTTAAGTGGAGCTTGTAGTGGCAGGATTGGATTTGGATAATAAGGTCTTTGGTCAAATGGAGTTTGGATGAGAGGGTTTGTGTTTGGTGGTGGTATTTGGGTTCCAAGCCCTTTTTGTTGGACTTGGTAGAGTGGAGGATAGTTGGGTCTATCTTGTTCTTGGCTTCGGGAGTAAATATTGGTTAGATTTGTGGCAATTGGTGGATATAACATTTGGTACAAGGTCTTAGGAGTATTAGTTGGGGAATTATTTGTAGGGGAGGAAGGTTGACACCTTTGGCTTTCCACACATTCTAATATCCCACTCATTGATGTCACATCCGTATATGTAATGCCCCAAATTTGGTACCTGGAAATGCTACACAACACTCATGACCCCAAAGGACCACTAGCTAACCCATGACTGATATCTGTAACGAAGCACTGAATAATATACTGTAAAATATGCAGAATGTAAGTTGTAAGGTCATAAAATTCAAAATTGAACTAATATAGAATATGAAACAATGGCTGAAATAGGGTATAGCAATACCCAAACTAAAATAAACTATCTAAAACATGTTGTAGTCTGAAAGCCTCTAATCTATCTGAAAACTATGGAATTGATTGGACATATCCCCAACTAACTTCGAACTACTAAACTAATAAAGTAATAAAATAATTATGTTATCCTCGAATGATGAGAACTCACTATTAGTCTTGCTACTAAATGTTTGATCTACTAAAGATGCTCGGGAGCTCATGCTTCTGAACCTATGGTATAAAACATCATAGCACAAATGCATCAGTACGATTGAATGTACTGGTATGCAAGTGAGGTAGCTAAATGAAATGGTTTATATGCTTGGACAATACTAACTGACTGAATAACATGAACATGAGAATAGATGCATAATATGTAACTGTAACCGAGGCCGTGACAACATTGACTCATGAATTTTGACAACATGGATTTATTGATATTTGAGTGCTACTACTGGGATACTGAATGACTAAGTCTACTAAATACTGATAGACTGATGTTATATTACTGATATAGGAAAGATTGTTTTTGACAGTTCTGGTTATGAAGAACTGGTCTAATTGATCGTATTTGTATGTCATGAGTCTGAATGCTGATAGCATGAGTTTCGTATAATTAATATACTATTAAGTGGGTGACTGTGTCTGATAGTCCTGATTCTGTGGAACTAGCTGAGTTCTATACTGAGTTGAGCAACTATATCTGACAGTCCTAAAATCTGTAGAACTAAACTGAGTTCTATTACTGAGACTGGATGTAAAACTGGGACTCTGGGAGGTAATCATCTAACTGAAATGCCCCTAAACTGAACTAGTAGGGTCCAATCTATAACCCCAGCTGGAAGGATGTCAGTACCATGCCACGGGTAAAGACAAGCTATAAGTAAACCCTTTCTGATAGGGAGATCTTCTGTCAACCCCTCATTTGAGGAAAACTTAAATAAGATGGGTATAGTCCCTAACTTGTAGGGGTACATCTCAACCTACTCTTGATACGTAGTTCTGGAACGCAGGGATTGCTACTAAGGATCACATACTCTACTAGCTGACAGTGTCTGTACTCATCCCTGAGTTCACTCGGTGCTAAACCCTGCTCCCAACTGAATAGACACTGAACTGATTATACTGAACTGAACTGTTACGGATTTTACTGATTCACTAGATTTAAATGAGTTTATTGAATTGTCGTTGACTAACGGAATACTACTGAAATCTGATAATTGGCTGAGGTTACTGAGATTACTAAGAAAGACTGGACTAATACTGAGTTTACTAAGTTTTCTTAAGTCACATGACTGACTAAATTCTACTGATCATCGCTTGATTGAGAGCCTTGTGAAAACATGACACTGGCTCTAAGCACATACCTAAATTATCGGGAACAAGTACCCCCAGGACTTAATAGCATGAAACTGATAGGACATAACACTTCTTGAACACATGACCATTATCAACAATTCATAATACATTAATTTGGGGATTTCATGAAAGAACATGGTTATCATAGCCTTGTATATAAAGGGCATTGAATATAAACACGTCAAACTTTCATCAACCTAATCTCATGGACATTCCCTCAACCATTCATAATGCACAAAATATCATGGAAGTCATTCTTGGTCATAGAGTAAAGCATGCATTTATCACTTGGGTCACTGTTAAGCTATAATGCATAATTTCTATTCTCTTAGGCATTTTATCAAACACATAGGATGAATGACTTAGGGCATAGGCATGACCATGAAATTAATACAACAAAACTCCATATTTCAACTCAATTTCATATGTTTCAGTCCACATACTAGCATAGGCTCATGAACAACACATAAAGATTCCAACTTTGGAATCATACAACCATAATCACATGAAAAAAATCAACCCACAACAAAATATTCACAATGCCAGATTTAAAACTTGATTCTTGGGCTTCATGGATGAAAGGAATCCATGAATAAACACTGTGCATTCCTTAGTTCTTGATTCTACTGATATTAACGGAGAAATTCTTAAATTTGAGTATTGAATTTGAATTCCCAATTGATTCTTGAGAGAAACTTGAGAGATACAATATAATTAGGGTGAAATATGTCTGAATCATGTGTTATTTGGTTTATATAGGGGTGGGAAATTGACCTTTTTAACCCTTGGACGTGTATTTTAATTTTTGTGAAAATTTCTTGACCTGGACCTTTTATGCGATGCGTAGCTATCGTGTTGTGTAACTTGAATTTGATAACTCTAAATTTGAGCCTTGGCGTGATGCGCAATAATCACGGTTGCTGACTAGATTTTAATGATTGCCATTTTGGCTGGCTCCACGATTTATTGATGGCTCAGGTGGCACACTGTCTTACTAAAATGGCTCTGACTCTTCTTCCGGGTGTTGGATTTGAGAGAATTTGGTATCAATGGAAAGTTTATTAAATTTCCCACATGACAAATAGTGAAAATATTTAAAATACAACATGTATTAAAGTGTATTCATCCTTAAAACAAGTCTTTGACATGTTAAGGATGAATTTAAGCTAGGTAGAAGTATGGGGTATTACAATATCTCCCCCCTTGGGAACATTTATCCTCGAATGAGACTAATTGAGATGGGAGAAACAATAAGATGTAGTACATACAAAACATGAAAGACTAAAACATGACTACCTGTCTGACATTACTAAGATTCATACAGACCATGCATATTTGATGCATAATTTTATGACTGAGTTGATGCATGACTGCATGACTGAGAGTATTCATAAGCTGATCGCTCATATCTGATGCATGAATACATAACTGAACTGACTCATGAACATGTGATTGAACATGCATGGGTAAAGACACCAAGTTTGAAATGAAACTGAGCATGGAACTTAATACCACATTTGTAACTAAAATCTGAACATGAAATTGGATAATCTTAAGAAAAGTTATTACCTTGGTCTACGTCTGAGTGTAATTACTAAATATGCATGAGCAGAAACACGAGAATGTAACTAGGTCTGGAATGTGATACATGAGCTAAATATTGTGATCTAAACTGAGTATCTTGAACACATGGCATACGAATGATATTTGAGCTACCCACTACTCCATACTAGATTCATTACGTGAGAGAAGTTAGAGGGTCTAGGACACGATAGATCACAGGTTATAGAGCATATCTCCCTTGGGATGCTCTGTCCCTAGAAGAATTCTGACTTGACTACGATACTGAGGAAAACTGGGATGATACACAGGGCACCTGCGAACTGAATCATGATTGAATATTTGGGATCTAAAACTAAGGGATGATACATGAACCAAGTTGAACACGCAACTACCTAGTTGGTTAATCTTAGAATGATCACATTCATGACAATTTGAATAGTGTGATTCGATGGAAAGATGGGAAAACTACACCATTTGAATTTGTCTATCTGATTGCTAAACTGAAGTACTGGCTTTGCGGAATAACTTATGCTGAAAACTTATACTCGACCGGAGCATTTCTATGACAATTTTTTTCTATAGAGTTCTAGTGACTGTAGAGAGAAAGTGAATCTTGGTCTGGCCTGAGTAGGACATGTGAATGGAAGATCGCTAGCAAGGACTATGAGACATCGTTTAAGATAAAGAGACTAAACCTTATGTACTGCAACTGAGACTACTGAAAAGGTTCACATGTTGTTGAGCACGAATGCATAAATATACTAATTTATCTGATTAACTAAATCACATATAGCTGAATACTAGACATGTAAAACTGAACTACATTTGGTTTGGGATGGCTGGACTAAAACTATAGAGTGTTATGCATAGAGAGTAATGACTGACTGGGTGAGATGAGGTGATTGGGCATGGATTTATGAAAACTAAATTATTTGAAATTGTGAGACCAAGTGTATGACATGATGCAGAAACATTTTGTAACTGAGGTACTGAAATACTAATAACTTAGTAATTGATGGCCATACGCCAGGGTTGGGTAATTCTAAAAGTGAACTAAGTTACTGATTTGACTGCTGGACTTAGGGCTAGGACTGAGATAGTAGTTAAGATAGTAATTGAGACTATAATTGTAACTAAGATAGTAACTTGGATTGAATGCTGGTTTTCTAATAACTGAGGTTTAGATTGATATGGAAGTACTAAATTCTGATGGTTAAGTAACTAATAGCTGAAATCCATGGTTCTGTTCTGTAGGACTATCTGATTCATTTACTTGATATTGATTACTGAATGTCGTTGTAATTGAGGACTTAGGGACAGAACATCAACATTACGGATTCACCAAGGTATCTAAGCTGAGAGTATATGTGACATAGTCTGAGTTCGGCTGATCAGTAGGAGTGGAGCATGAGTCATGAGATGCGTGACCTTAGTCTGATGTTTTTGTACTCATGGAACATGATTTGTAACACTGAGTAAGCGAAATTCCTTATACGAGGAACTTAAAAAATAATCTATTCTATGAAAAACGTGTGGATATAAGTTGTATTAGTGGTACTGAAACGTAAAGCATGCGTAACTATCATGATGGTTGAAGTACAAAACTTTGCACTGAGGTAGGAGTGGGTTGGGTGTCATCTTCCCTTATGGATCTTCTACACATACTAGCATTACTACTAGAATCTGAAGGCCTGACTTTCTGAGATATCATAACCGAAAAGTTCCTGTATACCTATCGGGTTGAGTCAATTTGACTGCTATGCAAATAGTTACAAAGAAAAAAGAAGATCCTTAATCTGAAAAAGTGTGAACCGGTAAATGAGGGATCTGTGACACACCAGTGGCTGCATCAGGAGGACTTTCCTGATCCTGTCGGGACTGAAGTAATAGAGTCCATTTAAGAATTTCCCACTGATAGTGCTGTAATTGACACCCTGCTGATTCAGGTGATCGGACTAAGCTGAAGGACGATAATGTTGACTTCAAGGATCGGGTTTATAAGAGTCTCGGACTTTTTGATCTGTCTTACCATATCCGAGACACACATTACTGTTGGTTCTACACACACCCTTATGATGCTTACCACACTCTTCGCAAAGAGGATGAGTAAAAACCTTGATCTCCCTATCCTGGGCCTTGGAGCCTAGTGCCCTATCTCTACTATCATTTCTAAACTCGGTGCTGGTGCACTAGCTAAAGATGGGACTAGGGATGAAAACTTCAGTCTATTTTGAGAACAGTTACCACCCTGCGACCCTGGCTGCAAAAAACTTTAACTACCAATCCTGGATCTCTTGATTTCCCTTTTTTTCTTCTTAAGTTTCTGCTCCTCAATCTATTGAGCATGGAACATAAGTCTAGATATGTCCATTTTCTTAATCAAATCGCAGTTCTGCAGTCCTTAACCACTCTACCTGATGTCCCAGATGCAAACTTATTCATTTTAGATCTACTGTCTACTACTACATAGGGAGCATACATGGCTAACTGGGTGAACTTTAGGGACTCTTCTTTTAAGCTCATGCTACATTGTCTGGGATTGATGAACTCTAACACTTTTGATTCTTTCTTCCCAAGGGGAAAGAGTCTATCTAAGAAAGCCGTAGAAAACGCTTCCCACTCTATGGGCTCTGCATCTAAACCTCTATCTACCTTCCAGTGTTTAAACCACGTATGGGCTATATCTTGTAGCTGATAAGCGGCTAACTCTGCAATCTTACTAGAAGTCACTCCCATGATTTCTGTGTCTTTATGAACCTGGTGAGGAAATCCTGTGGATCCTCTTCCGACTTAGAACCTGATAATAAGGGAGGATTCATTCGGGTGAAATTCCAAATCCTGGTTGAAGCAAAATTGGCCACTAGGTTGGATGGAATACCTGTTAGCCATTAATTCTGAGCTGCGACTGAATTAGCTAGAGCAGTTAATGCATCCTAAATTCTGGATAAGAGACATGCTCATCCAGAGGATCTGCCTGAACGGGCTGAGGTGCTGACTAATTTCCAATTCTCTTTTTGTTAGTCCCTTTGGGAGGCATGTTCTATAAACGAAAGGGAGAATGGATTACACTGAGAGAAAAATTCGGTCTTATTCTCACTGGCATGACATGAATAATAAAAGAAGGGAAACTGTTCCTAAAACATCTCATATCCTCCTGTACATAAGTGTAGTGCACAACATACCCATGTACAAGACTCTACTAGATGCAACTTTTCAGACTTCCTACTACACTGTTGAACCTTAGGCTCTAATACCAATTTTTTAATGCCCCAAATCTGTTATCGAAAATGCTACATGGTGCTCATGACCCTGAAGGACCACAAGCTAACCCATGACTAATATCTTTAACTGACCAGTGAATAATATACTGTAAAATATGTGGAATGTAAGCTGTAAGGACGTAAAGTTCAAAACTGAACAAATACTAAATATAAAATAATGTCTGAAATGGGGTATAACAATACACAAAACTGAAATAAACTATTCAAAACATGTTGTAGTCTAAAAGCCTGTAAACTGTCTGAAAACTGTGGAGTTGATGGGATATGTCCCTAAATAACTCCGAACTACTTAAACAATAAAGTAATAAAATAATTATGTTATTCTCAAATGATGAGGACATACTGTTAGTCTGGCTACTGAACGTCTGATATACTAAGGATGCTTGGGAGCTTGTGCTCCTGAACCTATGGTATAAAACACCATAGCGCAAATACATCCGTACTATTAAATGTACTAGCATGCAAGTGAGGTAGCTAAATACAATGGTTCATATGCATGGACAGTACTAACTGACTGAATATCATGAACGAGAGAATACATGCATGAATACATAACTATAACCGAGGTCATGAAAACACTGACTCGTGAATTTTGATAACGTGGATTTATTGATATCTAAGTGCTAATACTGGGATACTGAATGACTGAGTCTACTGAATACTGAGAGACTAATGTTATATTACTGATAGAGGAAAGACTGTTTTTGATAGTTTTAATTATAAAGAATTGGTCTATTAACTGTATCTGATAGTCCTTAGTCTGGATACTGATATCATGAGTTTCATATAATTAATATATAATCAACAGGGTGACTGTGTCTGAAAGTCCTGATTCTGTGGAACTAGCTGAGTTCTGTATTGAACTGAGCGCCTGTATTTAACTGTCCTAAAATCTGTAGAACTAAACTGAGTTTTATTACTGAGACTATATCTGAAATTGAGACTGTGGAAGGTAATCATCTAACCAATATGCCCCAAAATTGACCTGGTCGGGTCAAACCTATAACCCCAGCTGGAACAGTGTTAGTACTGTGCCACGGGTAAAGACAAGATTTGAGTAAACCCTTTCTGACAGGGAGCTCTTCCGTCAACCCCTCCTATAAGGAAAACTTAAATGAGATATGTATAGTCCCTAGACTCGTAGGGGTACATCTCAACGTACGCTGGCTGCGTAGTTCTCGAACACAGGGATTGATACTAAGGATGGCACCCTATACTGGCTGACACAGTGTGTCCTCATCCCTTGGTTCACTCACTGCTGAATCCTACTCAAAACTGAATAGCCATTGAACTGATTATACTGAACTGAACTATTACAGATTTTACTGTTTAACTAGATTGAACTGAGTTCACCAAATTTTCGTTGACTAATGGAATACTACTGAAATCTAATAACAGACTAAGGTTATTGAGATTAGTGAGATTATTGAGTAAGACTGGACTGACATTGAGTTTACTGAGCTTTGCTGAGTCACATGACAGATTGAATTCTATTGATCATGGCTTGATTGAGAGTATCGTGAAAACATGACATTGGCTCTAAGCACACAACTAAATTATCTGGTAAAAGTACCCCCAGGACTCGATACCATGAAACTGACAGGACATAACACTTCTTGAACACATGACCAATACCAACAATTCATAATACGTTAATTTGGGGATTTCATGAAAGCACATGGTTATCATAGCCTTGTATATGAATGGAATTGCATATAAACATGTCATACTTCTATCAACCTAATCTTATAGACATTCTCTCAACCATTCATAATGCACACAATATCATGAAAGTCATTCTTGGTCATAGGGTAAAGCATGCACTTATCACTTGGGTCACAGATAAGCTATAATGCATAATTTCTATTCTCTTAGGTATTTTATCAAATACCTAGGATGCATGACCTAGGGCATAGGCATGACCATCAAATTAATTCAACAAAACTCCATATTTCAACTCCATTTCACATGTTTCAGACCACATACTAGCATAGGTTCATGAAAAACACATAAAGATTCTAACATAGGAATCATACAATCATAATCACATGAGCATAATCAACCCACAACAAAATATTCACAATACAAGTTTTAAAACTTTATTCTTGGGCTTCATGGATGAAAGGAATCCATGAATGAACACTTTGCATACCTTAGTTGTTTACTATACAGAGATTGACGGAGAGATTCTTGAGTTTGAGTATTGAATTCCCAATTCAAAACCCTAGCTTGTTCTTAGAGAAACTTGAGATAAACACTATAATTAGAGTGAAATATGACTGAATTACGTGTTATTGGGTTTATATAGGGGTGGAAAATTTACCCTTTTAACCCTTGGACGCATATTTTTATTTTTGTGAAAATTTCCCGACTTGGACCCCTAGCGCGACACGGCGCTATCATGCCGTGTCACTAGATTTTGACGATTGCCATTTTGGCTAGCTCCGCGATGCGTTGATAGCTGAGGTGGCACACTATCTTACTAAAATGGCTCTAACTCTTCGCCCGGGTGTCATATTTGGACGAATTTGGTATCGATGGAAAGCTTATTGCATTTCCCACATGACAAAAAGTAAAAATCTTTAAAATACTACATGTATAAAAGTGGATTCATTTTTAAAACAAGTCTTTAATATTTTGGGGACGAATTTAAGCTAGGTAGAAGTATGGGGTATTACAGTATCTAATTTCTCAAGACCCACATTCAATCTTGCCACATCTCGGGACATAGTTTAAAGGCGGGCCAAAATCAAATTGATGGAGTTATTGTCCATGTGAAGCCTCGCGTTACATTGTAGTTGTACCGAAAATAACCCTTCAAGTTAGGGTCCAAAAAAACACCCAATCAGTCCATAATGTCACACACAACAATACAATAGAGATCCTACAAAACAGAATACACGTTAGTTCAAAACAACCTCCCATAATTAGATCCCACCTTCAAGTTTCTTCAAACTTAAGCTCAACAATAGTGGATGACTCAAATAACCTCCAATTTAGATCAAATTGAAATCCTATACTCCTATAGTGTTAGAGAACACAAATCTAATGCTAAAAACACAAGAAAAGTACAAAATCAAAAACTCAAAATTTGACCTAGGGTCAAAAATGGATTTAGTATTTTTTGGGGGGATTTTTAATTTTGATACTTCTTTTATGCTGGGATTTTCAATATCTAGACTCTAATAGTGTTAGGGAACAAGGATCAAACACTTGAAACACACAAAAATCAAGATTTTTGAAAAACCCAAAAAACGTGAACAGTAACATTTTTCATTTTTTTCACTTTTTTTTGTTTTTCAAGATAACAATCGCAAGATTGATTTTGTTGAAACAAAATCAAATCTTGTTATGATACCAAATGATATAAGAATGAACAAATAAGACACAAAAACCACACCAAAATAGCCCAAAAGTTCAAAGAACAAAGGACCCTTTGATGACCACTCCCGGATTCAAGAACAAGAACAATAAGGAAGAGTTTATAAGGTGTTTAACATCAAAAACAGCCAGCCAACAAACTATATTAATAACAATAAAAGGAACAACAATAAAAACAACAATCCACATGGCTTCACTACTACAATACAAACTACAAAGTTACAACTTGGTAAAGATAGAAAGAGAGACAAATGGAGGTATAATCTTAAGAACCCAAGATCCTATTCCATTCTTGGACTCTTAATACTACACACTATAATCACTTATCTCTTACAATGACACAAGAGAGGATTCCAACACTCAAGCACCAGCGTATCAAGCAAAATGCAACACACAAATGATTACACACTTGTGCAATGCCTAATTTCGGTTTTGGAATCCCTCTCCCTAACAGAAGTGTTATATCAATATCTTTAAGCAACTAAAGAACTAGAAACCCTATAATGTTTCATTTATATTGCATTACAAAATAAGAGACAAAAGACTAAAGGGCGATTTCATTAATGGGCTCCAAACCGCACAGTAAGTGCACTTTAGGTGTGGGTTTGGGCCTTCTTCACACTTGGGCTTGTGCACCCTTTTAAGTGATCGACAAAATACTCAAAAAGTGTCCAAGGTCATGATCATACTCGTATCTCACAGGAATTGAATTCAAACTCTAGTCGCTGAAACAGGGATGTAGTTTAAAGAAGAGAATATGCAGAGAGGTTTATTATTTTCTTGTAAAAGCTGTGTCTTATTGATCATCAACTGGTTAACTTAAATAGTTTCTAGAACAACTAAGAATAGGACAAAGAAACAACCTATTTCTACAAAAATTTAAATAACTAATCAGTTTCCTACCAAGGATAGGAATCCTAATTTAAGTAGGATTTGTGCGAAAAAAAACTGGAGAAAAAAAGAAAAGAAAGACGTGCATTCCTAAAGCAACTTTGAACACTGTAAAAATTTTAAAGCGTGATTCTATAACAACCATAAAACTTCTACAACTCTAAGCATATAGAGAGATGTGATCCATACTTGACACAAAGCTGACGCATTGCTTGCACTCCCAACGATTTCCAGAAACCACAAGAATGCAACAATGGATGCATGCCTTCTGTAAATAAACCATAATAAAATCCTCCTTCATTGGAGAAATTGTTTCACTGAGCTGTGGCAAGTTTAAAAGAAAATGACAGAGTTAAAAGTGCAGATCAATTGAGAGTGGCAATATGGTCATCAGCTTTTATAAAGAAAACTGGAAAATAAAGCAAAACAAAAACAAAGCACCTACACTAAGATAGCAAAAGAGTGCAACAATTATTTTTCTAATAAAGGTGGTGTCTAGGCCAACTTTTATGCATGCTTGGAAATTCCAATGGGTGCCAGCGACCACCCACTAGCATAGGTGCATGTAACTGTAGCCTCCAAACCATAGACACAGATAGGAAAAAAATCACCTAGCTTTTTGGTCAATTCGAGGGTTTGAATCACGGTCTCCAATCTTTTTCATACACTGCATTAACAGCCACAACTTTGGGTGTAATAAGGAGGCAAAGTTCACTCTAAAGCACAATCCTTAGCGGATGTTCTTCTAGAAAATGTGTTTTTTGGAAAAAAAAGTTGGTTTCATGCACCCAAGGGCATGGCCTAGTGGTTTGAAGTTGGGTTGAGCACCATGAGGTATGAGGTTTAAATCCCGTTGAGTTTTTCCCATCTATTCTAGCCTTGGTGGACAAAGTTACAAAATGCCTATTGCTGGGGGGAGGTGACACGTATCATGTTCAATTAGTCGTGGTGCACACAAGTTGGTTCGGACACCACGGTTATTAAAAAAAAAAGGAAAGTTCGTTTCATACTAATTTTCTTGTGTTTAGTAAGTAATCTAAAAAATGCAATCTCTAGATCATTTAAATGAAATCTAGCGAAGAGCTATATATTGACATTACCTTATTTAGTGTCAAAAAATCAGGTATTAATTATCACAAAATCATGGGTCTGTTCTTCTCAGGGATCTCCCCAGCCATTAGGCTAATAATTATTAGACAATTAGGACTCCTTTCTCTGCATAAATACATACAGTGTACATCATTGTTATGTTTACTGCAATATAGAACAATTATTTCATTTGTACTGTTCCAATTTTTCTTCCTCTATTTAACATGGCATCAGAGCCAGGTCCATCCCCGTTGGGGCTCCTGGTCTACGTGCCATTTGGGCCCTGGGCATGAGGGGGTGTTAGAGTGGGTAAAAGTCCCACATTGGTTGGGGATGGACTGATAGTATTTTTAGAGTGGGTAAAAGTCCCACATTTGTGGTTGTGTTAAGCCCAAGATCCATTCTAACACTATAAGAGTGGGAGGGAGTGGGGTGTGCGGCCTGGGTAGTGGCGGAGATGGGATGCTCTGGGGGTTAAGGATTGGGGGCGTTAGGTGGGAGGACGATACGATAAACATAGAATGTCACTTAGAACTTGTTTTCTCTGCTTCCATTACGGAAGTCATTTTCCTTATTTTTAAGGAACTTGTTTTCAAAAAAATTTTTCCAACCAAACATGGGAAAATAAGAAAATATTTCCGGGAAAATGTTTCCTACACACGAAACACACCCTTAATCATAGTTAAATTTCTCAGCAGTTGCAAGAAACAACTCCCATATGAACAGCAAATCAATTAGAAACAAGAAGGGCAATGAGTGCACAGATATGTTCAAATTTACTCTGTGCATTGAATGCAGATCCTTTGATGCATTCCCGGTAAGATCAAATTGACCAGATGCCTTCAGAGCTATTTTTGTTATGATTTTCCTCATAATTCCCTTCTTTTATTGCTTTTTCTCAGCCTCTTCCTGCTGAAGTTTCCAAATAATATCCACTGCAGCAACAGGCCAATAGTCATCGTAAAATAAGGCAGATGAGCTGCAATAACCTTAGCTTTACATTTGCCCGTGGATTTGAAGAAATGGTCTTATAAATTAGTGAGCTCAACAACTATATTTTCCTCCTTAGCTTTTCATAACATTGATAATACCCTTAAATATACAACAACAACAACAACAACAAACCCAGTGTATTCCCACTTAGTGGGGTCTGGGGGGGGTAAGATGTACGCAGTCCATATCTCTACCTCTGATGAAGTAGAAAGGCTGTTTCCGAAAGACCCCCGGCTCAAGTGACAAATACCCTTAAATATAGTTTAATTAATTAACAAACATGAGAAAATACATCTTATATACAGCAGTAGATATTCTACATGAATAAACATTTTACACTCACCACTCTCTGAGTTGGTCAGATTTTTCGGCATTCAGAATTTCGAGATGGCAATATATAATATAATCGTCACCCTTCTGAGGAGGAGAATCCCAAATATAACAACTCACAAAACCACATTTCTTGCAATATTCTACATATCCAATCTGAGTGGAAACATTATATATATATATATATATATATATGTATGTATATGTATGTATATGTATGTATGTATGTATATAGTATTAATATACGAACAAATAGCAAATATGAATAGGCAATTGGAACATGGGAACAAAGATTAACAAAATCTCATGGTACACAAATGTTCGGAGAGCCTCTCTAGACACTGGTTTGATCTCTGGCCTGAAATATTTAACAGAATCTAGAAGCGAGAGAAGTACACGGTGATGATTTGGCTGTGCGCATCCAGATCCAAATTCATGAAAATACATGCCAAAGAGGCACACTCCACACCTTCAATTCTCTAAAATAACAATAACACTGCTTGGCATTTTATTAAACAGTAAATAGTCGTATTTCAGAAACATGCTTTGAAACTTGGCCATCCATGCTCAAATTATGATCCAAACTTTTATGATGTCAAACGTCCCCCAAAGAACATCTTCTTCGATATGGATAATGGAGAAAATCAAAAGAAATTGATGGCTAATTGTAGTCATGGTTTTGATAATTGACAAACTGGTTGGGGACCTGGTTCTAGAATAATGTCCATCCTCTCAGCTCTAACAACTCTTTGTTTATCAGAGACCAGGTCCATCAGTAGTTGGGCTTTTTATTAATCAACGGTACAGCTATTAGTTGTACTTTTTGCACGAAGTTGGTGGCACGACAGCAGCGGAGAAGTAGCCTTTCAAACCTCAACCAATTACATCATTTCTTGGTTTTGTTCTCTCTTATAAATAAAAGAGAATGTTACACCAAAACCCAGTTTTTGCAACTCAAGAAAAAGAAATCTTTCTTTGCAAAAGCCCAAGGTGTCTTCAGTATTTCTTGTTGTTTCTGACTCTTTGTAATCTGTTCTTATATTGTAAGCCTGCTCTTCATTATGAAGTCCTGTGTAGGTGTTTCTAATGAACTATTTGGTCAGTTGACAGTTGGGCAAGAGTTAGCCAAGTTTGAGTCAGCTAGAGTTGGTCAAGCAAGGGTGTAATAGATTTATTGCCGTGTAGTCTTGCAGTAGAGTTATTGCAAGAGGGTAGGAATTAAGAGTTTGATTTTTAGGTTACAAGAGGTTGTAATCAATAATTGCTTGAAGATAGTGGATTGGTGGATGAATCCTACATGGTAGATCGTGATTTTTCCTTTAGTAGGAAGGTTTCCACGTAACATCATGTGTTCTTACTTTGCACCATTCTTATTATTGTTGTTAGTTTCTCTATTTGTTGATCTGAGTCATGGACCTGGTCCCTTGATCATGATGGACTCTTGCAAAGATTCAAGGGTATTTGAGATCAGGAGGGAATTTGGAGATGATATTTCGGGTCATGGAAGATGAAACAAATGAACATAGATTAGACAGAAGCATGAAACCACACCTTTTGCATAAGCAACAGAAGAGCCAGTTCCCAAATTTGTACATTTTTTACTATCGGCGCCAAATTCTCAGTAAAATGTTGCCAGATAAAGATCCACTTTTAATAGAAAAATGCCTTGTAATAACTAAATAACATATGTAACATTCATTCAAATCATTAAACCCGAATCGACATTCATGAACATGACTCAGTTCTGCATGAAGGTACCTTTGATTTATACGGGAACTCCAGCGGATAATTCTCACCCTTAAATATATAAAGAAGGCATGATTTCACTTCTAAATTTTTGTCCAACTCTTACATCAAGTCCTTCTGCTACAGGAACCTATAAACGAATATGAGGAGGACGAAAATTAGGGAGGCACAAGTGAACTTGTTAATATCACTGCCCAATTCTAAATGCAGAAACAGAAGTTAGAACAAACTAAAGATGATATTTTTCCCAAGGAGAAAGAAGTATTGACGGAAGAAAAGCTGGCGATAGTCGACTTATTCACTAATAGCTCAAAGTCTATAAGCTACCGAAAAATGCACATTCACTTCCAAACATTTTTAGACACTTATAGTTGCAGATCAAGATCGTAGAACTTTAACTTATAATTTTACCCTCTAGATGACTGGCTCTAATCACCTGGACTATAACAACAATACCGGCTAAAGTAAACAAATGCAGCATCCACTGAAAGAGCAGACCTTAATTTTTGGATTTCTGATCCTATTGATTTTTATACAATCCAAATGCCCTCCGTGGTTGAAATGGACAAGTTCTATGTGTTACGTGATAAGGATACTTCCCAAATTAAAAGGTTAAGTTCTATCGAACAATTATAAGCCCAGCAATATTATATGGGAGTGAATGTTAAATTGTTGGAGACTAACACATCCACAAATCAGTATTCAAAATATACTAATACTATGATGGATGTAAGGCCGTACAAGATTAGAGAAAGACTTAAAGTTATCGCATTTGCCAGAAAGTGTAGGAAGTACTTATGAGCGCTTATTAGGGATGAAATGACATGGTTCTTTCAACAGACTATACTAATTAACGACTTTGTAGTAATTACTTGGTAGATACATTTGTGGCCATTTGAACTTCTAATCTATTTTAAACTTTTGTTATTTTATAGAAAGTATCTAGTGGAACAGTATTTATTGGAATGTAAAATTACTTTTTAGTACAAATAACAAATTGTAGAGATAATGGCAGATTAAAGGGTATAATGTTTATTCAATTTCACGTGGAAATTTTGGTAATTCAACTTTTAAACTTTTAGGGGCTTCCCACTTATAGAATAAGTGTGATATATGATAGTTTAGCTGTTTTATAGGAATTTGATTTAGTTATCATAGCTTATACTCTTCATGTATACATATATCTTTGTAAATCTTTGAATAATAAACAAGCTATTCTCTCCAAACCTTATCGATAAAACAGAGAAATCAAGTCTCAATGCACTAATCAGTTTAGACTGCAAAACATTCAAGAATACGTAAAGCCTATTGACTCACTTCATCATAACCTTTTCCTTCATGCTTTGCTCTTTCATCCCGTTCCTCCTTCAAACTATTGGCTAGTCTTTTCTTAGTGTGATCACTGAGTATTGTTTGAGGCAGGTCTTTTTCTCCAAGAACAGAACTTTGTGGTAAAGGCTCGCGGTCACCTCTTTCAACTTTTTTTTGTTGTTTCGGGTACACAATGTTTATGTTTGCACACTACACTTCAACCCAAATTCAACACTGTTTAAAGAACAACAATGAAGTTTTAACAACTTCAATACAAGTTCAACATGAACTATCAAAGAAGTATGTTATCTAAAAGAAATAAGATGAAGTAGAAACAGAACCAAGTCTTCCGATTTCATAGAGTGTCCTTAAGGAATTAATTCCCCTCAAGTACCCGAGATTACAAAAATTTTCTTCCCAGGATAAAATAGCTTACAATATGAATGTAAGGGTACCTCAAACCTTCAGATTCTTCGAATACACCCAACTAATGATCACAAAGTGTTTTTAGAAGTAGAAGAGTTCTTTTTTCAGTACTGAAAATTGTGTACATACTTGAGAACAATGTTCAGCTGATTATAGCTACTAAGTGCTCCTTCGAAAATAAAGCAATGGTTTATGGAAAGGTGTATCACTTTGGAACAGTCATGTGTGTCCATTCCGAAATAGTGTGTTGTAACACCCCGTATTTTCGGGCTAGAGTTTAGACCGTCGTTCCTACGTATATAGACCTGAACTGAATTATTCTTTATTGACATACGTGTGGTAATCAATCTGATCGTAATTCCCTATAAAATTCTCGAGTCGATTTCATTTTTAGTGTTATATTTGAGGGGCTAATAACTAGAATATTTTTTCTAAGTGTAATGAGGACTTAGAGTCATTTTAGCTGGCTATCTTCAGGATACAACTATTCAACCTTTTCGACATCCGTTTTTAGATTTTCAAGTTACGTTATGATTGGACAAGCTCATAGTACATCTCGGATAAGTTTCGGAATTTTTCGGAAAGCATAAGGCTGCGTTTGGATTTCAAAACAGTAGTAAAACGCATAGCCTATTGCCCAGTTTTCAGCATTTAAGGGTCAACTTCAAACCATCATAACTCTCTGAATATAATAAACTGGGATAGCTGCTACCTATCAAATGAAATATATTTGAGTCGTCTTTCCAATGCGACTGGTTTCATCCAAACCCAACATCTGAGTAAGGAGTTATACGCATTTTACTTCAGGGATAGTTTCAAATTTTTTTGTTTTCTTAGGGGCATTTTAGTCATTTCACCTCACCCAAGTTTCGTATACAACACAAGATTTAGCCCCCAATTCATCAAAATATAATCCTTTTCTCAAATTTTCTCTCAAGAACACCCCTTAGGGTTTCAAAATAAAACCCCAATAACTCAAGATTCAACCATGGGTTTTCAAAATAAATTGAAGATTTGGAATCCTTGTAACGTAGGCTTCAAGAAGAACCTATCATATTTGCATATAGAGGTACGTGGGGTTATCTAAAAAATCTCATGGGATTAAAAATTCATGTTTTAAAAATGGGGGTTTTGAAATTATGAATATAAACATGTTTCAAGCATCTTTATGATATTGATTTAGTCTTTAGGCCTATTTCCGAAGTGATTTGATACATTAAATATGCATATGCTTATGATTCAAAAGGTGTTAACTTGAGAGAATGAATTATATGAAACCCCTCTCTTGCTATGAAATTGTTTGAAATTTTCATGTGATGTGAATTGTTTCAAATCATCTTGACAAGCATGACATGAACTATTTTGAAAGTGGATATGATTTTTAACTTGCAAGGAGAGGGTTATTATGTTAAAATATGATGAATATAATGGTTGCTTGAAGTAATGATGTGATATTGATGACTTACAAGTTGGTTATGACGATACCCTACAGAATATGATATGTGATTGAATCAGATGAAATTTGAATGCATTGATTTTAGACGAGGTAGGTGGATGCCCGAAGAAGGCGTT
>JAPEIP010000006.1:18512001-18527990 GCA_026120095.1 Capsicum chinense
TAAGAAAGATGGGGAAGGTGCGGGGTGTTTTCTTGAAACATTATGGATGTTAATCTAGTTGTGAGTTCTCAATCAAGTCCTCCTCATAAGTGCTTTCTTCATTTTCTCCAGTTTTGATAGTATTTACTTTCAAGTTCAAGTGTATTGTTATATAACCCTGTTTATCACTTGGATCACTAGTATCTTTCAAACTATCCCTGGAATTCTTTTTCATTTTTTGATTTTGGAGGACAACTCTTCTAATAATAAATGAACAGGGAGAGGGAAAAGTTGTGCAATTATTAATTGTAATTTCTCCTAAAAAAGAGGTGTTCTTTTTTTTGATTGACAACACAAGAACATTGAATTTGAATTTATTGCTGTAGAGAATCTTATTTTTCTGCATATGTTATGTTTATTTTCAGGTTATAAGCTATTGCTGAACATATAATTTATTTTAATGAATTAGACAATTTATCCGGATGGAGCACTAAAGGATAAATGACCAGTTCTACTTGCAATAAGGATTCATCTTCACAGAGGGTAAGAGGTAAAATTTCTTACACGGGTCACCATCGGTTTCTTGAATCTAGTCACTCCTGGAGAAGAAATTTGGTGGGAAGATAGGAAAAAGAATGAAGCCAAAAGATCTCTCAAGTGATGATGTATTGCAACAATTCAATTTACCCAGTATTTATAATCCAGGAAAACACTTAAATAATAAAAGAAAGAAACATCTTACTGAAGAGTTGAATTGGGTAAGGAGAAGTATTATATTTGACTTGCCCTACTGGAAGAACTTGAAGTTGTGACATAATTTAGATGCCATGCACATAGTAAAGAACATTTATGAGGCTATTTTGGGGGATATTATTGAATATTGAGGGACAAACTAAAGATACATGTAAAGAAAGACAAGACCTAAAGGATATGCACATAAGAAAAGAATTATGATTACATGATGGTTCTAATTATACAATGTCGGGTGCTTTATGTCAAAAGAAGAGAAAAAGATTTTTTGGGCATTGTTAAAGTCTATTAAATTTCCTGATGGTTATGCTTCAAATATCTCAGGGTGTGTAGCTGGGGATGATGATAAGATAACTAGACTCAATATTCATGACTATCATGTTTTGTTATATCAAGTGCTACCTATTGCTATTCATGGAATTAAAAATAAAGATGCCTCTTAAGCATTGATTGAGTTAAGTGATGTTTTTGAGCAATTATCCTGTAAGACACTCAGACGGGATGACTTGGAACAACTAGAAAGGGATATAGTTGTTATATTATGTAAGATTGAGATGATTTTTCCACCCGTTTTTCTCAATGTTATGGTACATTTGGTTGTGCATTTACCATGAGAGTCAATGTATGGTAGACTAGTACAATATCATTAGATGTACAAAATTGAAAGGTCCTTGTGCAATATTAAGCATTATTTCCAAAACAAGGCACGACCTGAAGGTTCTATTGTAGAATGCTATATTATTGATGAATATTTGACATTTTGATCTATGTATCTTGATGACATTGAGAGTAGTTTTAATCGTAAAGATAGAAATGATGATGGATCTAGAAACAATCAAGGACATATTTTAGATATATTTTAAAAATGTGTTAGACCATATAAAGATGGAGATTATGATGCCATACCAAAGAAAGATTTTGACATGGATCACTGGTATGTGTTAATCAAATAATTGTGAAGAAGCAGAACCTTTTCTTAAGTAAGTAGTTCTTTTATTTATATTTACATATGTTGAAATTTTTTATTTAAACTGTTTCTAAATAACTTACTTTGTTATATCTAGAGAGCATAAAAAGAGCTATCGAATCAAGATGTTGTGGATATAGAAGAGAAACATAGAGCACAATTTATTTCATGGTTCAGTAGGAAAGTAAGTGATTTTACGAAAACAATCATGTTATACACTTAAATATTATCTTTTTATTCTTTACTGATTGAATACAATAACTTTTCCTCATAGATTATGCAGTTATTTAATAAGGAGAAGTCAAGTTCTATCATGAAAGTATATCCTTTGGATATGGTTCCTGAAATATGTGTGGAACAAAACGTATTGGTTGTATTGTAAATGGTGTTAGCTACCATATTAAACAATGCGATGAATCATGTAAAAGTCAAAATCTCAGTATAGTTGTTGGAGGCCTTAAAGAAAAAGTGGAGATTGATTTTTATGGTATCATATCCTTGAGTTAGAGTATGTTGAAGAAAACTGAGTTATCCTATTCTAATGCAAGTGATTTGATCTTCGCAAGAAAACAGGGATGCAAGAAGAGAAAAATTTTACAAATGTCAGTATTAAAAGATTTTGGTATGAACATCATCCCTTTGTACTAGATACTCAAGAAAATCAAGTATTTTATATTAACGACCCAAAACTGGGGTAAGATTGATGAATTGTGCTCAAATTTCAAGCTAGGCACATATATTATGTTCCAGAAAAGGAAAACATAGCGGTAGAAATGGTGAGTTGCCTATTATAAATGTTGAAGTTTATCGAGATATGTCACATGAAATTAAATCAATTGTTAATGATACAGTTGATATATTGAGTCAACTACATAGAGATGATGTTGAGTCGATTACCATAGATGCAAATGTAATTGAATTAGAAGTTCAAGAATATGAAGTTGAAGTTGATTATAATGGAGAAGATTCTGACCAACAGGATGACACTTTTTGTGTACATCAGTGACCATGAGGAGAATGAAGGCAATAATAGTAGTACTAACAATGAAGCTGATAGACAGATGACAACGACGTCATTGACTTGTGATGTAACCTCATAGTAAGCAAGGTTATTGTTGCTTACTTTTTGGCCGTTTTCTTTCAATTTATATGGGATTGGTTGCCTAGATTGTAGTTTATTATCATCAATTATGATCTTGCACATTATAAATTAATTAACTTTTTCCATTATGTTTGATTTGTTTAATTTTCTGCTCCCTCACCAATGTTGCCAAATTGGCTCAAAGTGTGAGAGTGAGACAAAGGTCTGTTTTCTCTCCTAATCTGCTTATAAAACTTCTTTTATGAGTAATAAGCATTTCGTATGTTCTTTCATCAGCATCGCTATTAAGAGCCTAATATTTCATTAAGGATCATAACCTTTAGCTGAAAAACTGGAAGAGCTATTTGCTAAAAAAGAAGTACATACATATTTGATGTTGTGATCATGCCATATTTTTGAATAATGAGATATGGTAAACATTTGTTTAAACCTATTATTTTCCTAGAGGGATACATATGTTTCTCGATATTTATGTGTTCATATATCTATGATTCTATTCTATTACATGGACATGAATAAGGTGGACAATCTAATAGTTGTAGCTCTTTAATAGTTAGAAGACTTGCTTGGTGAGAGAGTGTTAGGGAGTTGAAGTTTTAATGATGGACATACGAATTAAACAGGTTGTACAAGCTGGTCCACACAAGTGAATAAAGAGAAGTTACTTGAAAGACGGATGATAAACTGAAGTGGTTGAAATCAGGAGTGGATAAGCAAAGAAATTCAGACATGCTCTCAATACTTATCACATACATAAAACTAGGAGATAAAGTAGAAGAATTCTATCCATCCAAGGATATAGACGGCAGCAAGGAGTGAAACCAGCTGATAGTACAATTGAAGAAAGAAGAGCACATCATCTAAAGGACTCAATTAGGAGTTGTCTTAAATATGAGACACGACATTCAAGAGTTTCACTCACACACTGATAAGAAAAGCATCAATCAGCAAATCAGTTCACTAACTTAAAGAAGAACCAGGTCCTTCACTTATCAAGTCATAGAATTTGTGTAATAGGTTAGTTCTTGGAGTTTTAATGAGTCATTGTTCTAGTCTTAGTGAAATATAAAATGATTTAGAAGTTGTATCTTCAAGTTAGGGAAATCGACAACTTGGAAATACTTATCTTTGAAAGATTTGTGTTATTGTAGAAATAAGAGTTAGAAGTTTCAATTCCTAGTTTACCAGAAGTCCTGTAATTTGTTGATATTGATTGTCTTCATATTTTACTTACATAAACCACATTAGTTTAATTGTTCCACTGATAGGCAACAATTAGAGTAAACCACTAAAATTAGTAGGATACGCACTCTAACAAGTGGTATCAGAGTGAGGTTGTCTTAAATACGGTTAGCACCTATGAAAAGATCACTATGATGTGTTCCACAATTCCTACTGGTCATAGTGAAGGTCAGTCAATTTCTAGACCTTCACTCTTTGATCGTTATCACTTTATCTGGTAGAAATCAAGGATGAAAATGTTCATTCAAAGTGAAGGCTACAAATTATGGGATAGGATCACTAATGGTCCTACTATTTCAATGAAGTTGGTTGATGATGAACAAGTTAAGAAAGTAAGAAGTGAATTTATTGGTGATGACTTAGTGGCATTAAACAAAAATTCTAAGACTAAGAACATCTTAGTCTGTGGACTAGGACCGACTGAGTACAACAAAGTGTTAAACTGTACCACTACTAAGAAAATTTGAGATACTCTAGTTAATGCACATAAGGGTACCTCTTAGGTAAGGAAATTTGGGATTGCTCCTCTTTTTACTGAGTATGAAACATTTAAGAAGAAGGAGAATAAATCCTTGCATGGAATGATGACAAGGCTTACTACCTTGACAAATGAGTTGACTTCCCTGGGAAAATTCATCACTGTGGAGGAACAAGTTGAAAAGATACTAAGGGTACTACCAAAATAGAAATGAAATGTTAAAGTGACTACAATTAGGGAAGCAAAGGATCTTACAAGTATAATACTGGATGAAATGGTAGGGAATCCGAGGACTTATGTAATGGAAATTGATGGAACTAAAAAACATGTAGCCCCTGAGAAAATCTTGGCTTTGAAGGTTTCAGATAGTGATGAAAAAATTGAACTTGACAAGGAACAAATTGCCCTCATAACTAAGAAGTTCAGCAAATTCTTTAAAAAGAAGAAGGGAACAGGTAGCAAAACATGTTCTAATGACAATCCAAATTGATGCTACAAGTGTGGTAAGAATGATGATTAGATCAGGGATTGTCCATTATGGGAAATACAATGGAGAATGGAAAGGGATGAAAGAGAACAAAAAGGAAAACCCAAAAATAAGGAGAAGGAAGAACATGTAATGATAGAAACCTAGGGATCTGATTCAGATGATGATGAAATTAATGAAACAACATTCATGTCTATTAGAGATTAATCCTTAGAGGAAGAAGATGATGCTTCTGAGGTAAGTATATTTGAACTTAAAGAATAGTTGTATTTATTTTCTAAAACAAAACATGTTTCCTTAATGAGTGCTCTAATTGATGATTTCCAAGAATTAACTTCTGATAGGGATGGGCTGTTCAATAGTCTCGCAAGTCTAAAGTTTGATCTTAGTGATTTAAAAGCTTGCAAGAACACTGTTGAAGAAGAAAATTGCACTCTCAAGAAATAGGTTGCACAACTTGATTCTTCAAACAATAATCTTAAGTCTGAAGTTCTAAAATTAACACTCACTAGAAATGGTAAAAAGGTCCTGAGTAAAAAAAAAAATGTTGAACTTGAATTAGTAAAGTACGAATAAGAATGTAATGATGCAATAAAAATGGTGAATAAACTGAGTCAAGAAGTCTCTAAATTGAAACTTGATCTTGAAAGAGAAAAAAGGTGGAAAGATTCTTCAAGAATTGTTCACAAGTTGAGTGAGAGGAATCACAGTGAAAAAGCAGGTTTAGTTTTACACAAAATCTTGATAATCCTCAAGACTTGTTCTATATCTGTGGTAATCTTAGACATCCAATCATTGAATGTCCTATGGCTGCCAAAAGTAGATCTAGCCGTCAAAACCTAACAAATAAATTCTATCAGACCCCAAAAAAAGGAACTAATACTAGTCAGAGAAACAGGTCACATTACGTGTTGCTTGCATGGAAAAGAAGAAATTTAATTCATCTATTTACTCATAAAACTGGACCATGCTTGTTTGGGTTTCAAAAGCTAACGATTGATTTCTTGCAGGAGAAGGTAAAAGCAAGCAAAAATCATTTTTATCTGGACAGTGCTTTCTTAAGACATATGACTGGTGATAAGAAAAAGTTCTTTTCACTCTCCAAAGTGAATAGAGGAGGAGTTTATTTTGGTGATGGAAAAAAGAGAATCATTACTGGAGTGGGCAAAATTGGGACATCTGAATCAAGAGCATTAGAGGATGTCTATTTTCTGGAAGGATTGAAGCATAACTTGCTTAGCATATCACAACTATGTGATAAAGATAATAAAGTTGTTTTTACTTCTGTACTATTCAAAGTCAAGAGGATGGAATCGAAGGAGATTGTGCTCACTGCAAAGAGATACAGGAAAGTGTACAAAGCTGACATAATGACAATTCTAGGAACAGATCTATCTTGCCTAAGTGCTATGGAAAATGATCCTCTCCTCTGGAACAAAAAACTTGGACATGTAAGTCTAAAACAACTAAATATACTTTTTTCCAAAGATATGGCATTGGGCCTGCCCAAAATCAAATTTAAAAAAGAAAAGGTATGTAGTGCATGTGTAATAGGGAAGTAGATAAAGTCTTATTTTAAATCAAATAACCATGAGAGCACTACCAAATTCCTTGACATGATCCATATGGATCTGTATGGACTAATGAGACTTCAAAGCAAAGGTAAAAAAAGTTATGTTTTTGAGATTGTTGATGATTATTCCAAATTTACCTGTACATTACCTCTAGCTTGCAAAGAAGATGCCTTTGATATCTTTACCATATTCATCAAGAAAATTGAAAAGAAATGGGGCACTTCTCTAATTTCCATAAGATCTGACCATGGTACAGAATTTGAAAATATCCTGTTTTTAGAATTCTGTTCCTTAAATTGTATAGATCAAAACTTCTCTGCTCCCAGAACACCTCCACAAATGGAGTAGTAGAAAGAAAAAAATAGGACCTTGGAAGAAATGGCTAGAAAGATGATGCTTTCAGGAAATCTAGCTAAAAACCTTTGGGCTGATTCAATTAGAACTGCATCATATATAATAAATGGATGGATGATTAGACTTATTCTAGAGAAGACTCCCTATGAATTACTAAAAGGAAGATAGACAAAAATTGCTTATTTTAGAACATTTTGTTGTAAATGTTTAATTTATAATAATGGAAAAGATTAATTGGGAAAATTTTATACTAAAAGTGATGAAGGAATCTTCTTAGGTTATTCACGTCATAGTAAGGCTTATAGGGTGTCATCACTGATTGTGATGAAGAAAGTGTGCATGTAGTATTTGATGAATCTTATGCTAAAACTAACATGCAGAAAGGAAGTTATTGTAAAGAATAGGTTAATCAACATGGTCCATCAAGAGAAGGTGTCAAATCTGGAGGCACATTGATAGGGGGACCTGAACTACCAACCACACCAAATAAGAATAATCATAGTATTCTAGTACTTCACAAGGATTGATTCCAAAAGGATACAATTATCAAGGATCTCTTCCTATGAAAAATGTGCTCACTGATCTCACCTCTAAGATCACTACAAGGTTAGGTTTGAGGAGAATGTGTGCTTTCAAAGGATTTCTGTCATAAATTGAACCAAAGAAGGTGAAAGAGGTACTTCTTAATACTGGTTGGATCATAGCCATGTAAGAGGAATTAAATTAGTTTGATAAAAGCAAAGTATGACACTTACTTCCTCTTTCAAAAGACAGAACAATGATTGGGACTAAATGGGTGTACAGAAATAAAGTTGACGAGTATGGAACCGTTTCAAGAAACAAGGCAAGATTGGTGCTCCAAGGATATAATCAAGAAGAAGGCATAGATTTTGATGAGTCTTTTGCTCCTGTAGCTAAAATTGAAGCAATTAGGCTATTTGTAGATTTTGTTGCTTATATAGATTTCATTCTCTATCAAATGGATGTTAAGAGTGCATTCAGATTCTCAAAGAGGAGGTGTATGTCAAAAAACCTCCAGGATTTGAGAGTGACGAGTTTTCTGATCATGTGTATAAGCTTGACAAGGCCCTGTATGGTCTAAGAAAAAGCTCCCAGAGCTTGGAATGAAAGATTATCAAAATTCTTTTGGAGAATGGCCATACTAGAGGTAAGATTGACAACACTCTTTTCTTGAAAACTACTGGAAAATATTTATTGGTGGTGTAGGTATATGTAGATGATATCATTTTTGGCTTCACTAACATGAGTATAACTCATGACCTTGCAAAACTGATAAGCGGTGAATTTGAAATGAGTTTGATGGGAGAGATAAAGTTTTTCTTGGGATGGAAAATCAAGCAAACATCCTTTGGAACAATGATACATCAACAGAAGTATGTTAAGGAACTTCTTAAAAGATTTTCCATGGAAGAAGCTAAGGAGATCAGTATACCAATTACCACTGCCACTAAGCTAGACATGGATTGAACAGGTCCTGCTATAGAGCAAAAGCTATTAAGAAGGATGATAGGATCATTATTATATCTCATAGTAAGTGAACCTGATATTGTGTTCAGTGTGGGACTATGCGCAAGATTTCAAGAAAATCCTAAAGAATCTCATCTAAAATCTATGAAGAAACTCATTAGATATCTTAAAGGAACCAGTAATCTTTGTCTATGGTGTCCAAAAGGTAGTAATTTTAACTTGATAGGATACTCTGATGTTGACTATGCAGGATATTTAGTGGACAGGAAGAGCACCACAGGCATGACATACATTTTTCAATCATGTTTAATTAAGTAGTCTACTAAAAAACTAAACTCAATAGCTCTATCTACTACTGAGGCTAAATATACTACTGTATGATATTGTTGTGCTCAGTTGTTATGAATTTAACAACAACTCATGGTTTTTGTTATGGATGTTTTATTTGTTCCTATTTTTTGTGACAATACATGTGTCATATATATTGCTAAGGATCCTGTTCAACATAAAAGAACTAAATATATTGATATTAGACATTACTTTCTTAGGTATAATGTTGAAAAAGGTCTTATATCAATCATGTTCTATTATACTAAGGAATAAATTTCTTATATATTCACTAAACCACTAAGCAGGTAACAATTTGAATAGAATAGGTTAGCTTTGGGGATGATTAAAATTGCATAAATCTCCCTTAATGATTGACTAGAAAAGACATGTTTTGTTAAGTGATTGTTGATTAATCCAGTCTAGCACATTTAGTTGTGTGTCCTAATTACATGATTTTAGACTATATCTGACTTATTCATGTATTGGTCTAGCAGAGATGCTTGAACATTCAAGCAATTTAGTCCATTTTATTCAAAAAGGTTAAGCTTTGATTATATTTTTCCTAATTTTGCATAAAGAGATACAGGTATACAAAACCGCCAAAAAACTCAAGAGTCCTCTATTTTTAAAAAATTGGTACTTGTTTCCCATCAGCAGTGCACCACTCTATCATTACATTCCCTTACTATGTATAGTTCTCCTACGTTTCATCTTCTTTTTCTTCTTCTTAAATACGTTTTCCTCTTCTCCTTCATCATTCAGTCACTCTCCAACAAAAATTCACAACCTCAAGTATTCTCTTAACCATGGCTTCATCTTCCTCCTCTGAGTCCTCACACCTTCATGATTCTATTACTTCACCCTACACCGAAATCATCCTCCACCCCACTACAAATAAAACCCCTTTTATTCCATATATCATTCAATTCAAAATATCTGATTTTACTATTTTCAAAAATCCCCAAAACCCATTCGCTCAATCTGCCTCTAGTTCAACATTTTTTCCTAACCCACTCTACCTGTTCAAATTCCGTAACAAATTCTTGACCCTGATGATATTCCTATTACAAACTTGAACCTAAGATTATCAAGATCTTAGTCGAAAAGAAAATAGTCTTCCTCCACCAATGTTTTTGAGGACCAAGATCTTGTGGAACCTTTAACTATTATCCCTACTCCCTGAACCCCACATAATCGTCATAGAAAACATCAGGAAGAAGCATCCCATGATAAAGCTCTTAAAGCAAGCACGAGGAAATGGGTTGCTACATCTCTTCCTCCCCCTCCTCCTCCTTCCTCATCTCCAAATATCCTTCTTTGTTTAGTGCATAAGAGAAAGACAGTAAAATACACAACTCCAAAACCCTCGGCTTTCTGTATGCCTTCTTCTAAGAATAAATCCATCTTTACCTCAAAATCTCATCCTTTTCTAAGTTCACTGCTAAAAAGGCCTCTTCGCATTCAAAGAAATAGGTCAAGGTACCTATTTTCTTTGACTCCTCTGAATTTGAGTAACTTTCTAATACTTACCCTACACCCTCTACTGAGATAAATCCAGATTTTAATTTTGATGAGGATACTCTTAGTGATTTTGCCTCTCAGTCTACTCACATTATACACTTCCAAGAACATAAGTTAGCTAGAGCACGCATTGTCACTGGATTTAGGGGCTTGAGATAGATGTCTTGGTATCCAAATTGGAAGCTGAGAGGTGGTCAGACTTTTCCTTCTAGGTGATTACCAATGTAGGTTTGGAAAAGTTAAAGTCTATGAGTTCTATAATAATGGGGTTAGTTTTTGGGAGCAATTTTCGACCACTATTTATGGGATTACTATCAATATTTATATTGCTCACCTTGCTCGAATCATGCATATTTCTATAGGGGTTGGGGTCATTATGTTTAGGTCACCTGGCCTCCTCTTTCTGACACTTGTTTTTGGATACCCTCCTCTTGTCACTCATCATAGGTTCCTTAAGCGTAAGATGACCCACTCCATCAACTTTACTTCAACGTTGTTCAAAATATATTTTTTCCTCGACAAGAACGAAGGACTGTGGCAAATTTTATTGATCTCACTCTAATGGAGCTACCTGACACTGAAGTGCAGATTGACCTACCTCAACTTATGATACAGCATAGGGAAAAGGTCTAACTTCAAGATGTGAATGGTCATGCCTTGCCATATGAATTTAGGCTCACTTCTATTATCGAGGATTTTATTGTGCCTGTCAAAGTGTGGTCTCTACTAACCACTAAGGACTTCATAGGGTCTAGAACTATATGGCATTACTTGTTTCCATGAGGAGTGTTGATAACCTTGTGCAACGGTTAAGAAATGTGGTTGTAGCAAAAACTGCTGAGTTGGAGGTTACTAAGGTTGCACTAGATGCTACTCAAGCTTCCCATAAATATGAGAGTGCTCTCCTTTCTAAAATTGCCTCACTTAAAGCTTCCTTGGAATGTGAAAATTCTGAGAATGCTAACATTGTTTGGATATTGACCTCTCTTATCCCTTCCTCTTAATCTACTTAGTTCCCCTCTTAGTGCCTTTGGACTGTCTCTTTTGTTTCCTTCACTGGGTACCTATTATCTCTTATGCTATTTTTGGTAATCTTAATTGTACTTTTCCTTTAAATGAAATCAACTTCCTTTCTTAATTATGTTCTGCTCCTATTTTTCATAATGCATGTGTTCCTTTGCTCTAGACTTTGCTTGATTTAGTGCTAGCCCCAGTGGCCATGTTTTATTAAATATTTTTCACTTTTTGGTCCTAGCTTTTTGATGATGTCAAAAGGGGAAATAATAGATTGTGCAATGCTTATAACTTAATTGAATAACCTGTTAAATTCTGTGTTCCTTTATTTAATTCCCTTATTAAGTGTGTCAGGACTTTATGATGGATGTCGTACTACTTAGGTTGTCATGTGGTTCTTACTTTGTTATAACTCAATTCACTAACTTATTTGATTCTATGTTCCTTTGTTTAATTCCTTTATTGAGTGTGTCAGGACTTTGTGATGGATGTGGTACTACTTAGGTTGTCATGTGGTGTTGCTTAGTTTGTCATCATATAAAAGGGGAAATTTGTTAGGGATTTAAAGTTTTGATGAAGGACATATGAACAAAACAAGTTGTGCAAACTGGTCCATATAAGTAAAGAAAGAAAAGCTACTGACAAGATGGATGATAAAATAAAGTGGTTGAAATCAGGAGTGGATAAGCAAAGAAATTCAGACATGCTCTCAATGCTTGTCACATATAGAAAAAGAGTTGAGGAGAAGATAATCGCAACACTTAGAGATTGAGTTGATCAATATAATTTACCTGTACATTGTTTCTAGCTTCCACAGAAGATGCCTTTGATGTATTTACCATGTTCATCAAGAAAATTGAAAAGTAATGGGGCACTTCTCTAATTTTCATAAGATCTGACCATGGTACAAAATTTGAAAATGTCCCATTTTTAGAATTTTGTTCCTTAAATTGTATAGATCACAACTTCTCTGTTCCTAGAACACCTCAACAAAATTGAGTGGTAGAAAGAAAAAAATAGGACCTTGGAAGAAATGGCTAGAAAAATATTTCTTTCAGGAAATCTTTCTAAAAAGCTTTGGGCTGAGGCAATTAGTATTGTAGCATATATCATAAATGGATGTATGATCAGACCTATTCTACAGAAGTCTCCCCATGAATTACCAAAAAGAAGAAAGCCAAAAATTGTTTATTTTAGAACTTTTGGTTCTAAATGTTTCATTCATAATAATGGAAAAGATTAATTGGAAAATTTAATACTAAAAGTGATGAGGGAATCTTCTTAGGTTATTCATGTCATAGTAAGTCTTATAGGGTGTTAAAGCATATAACTGATTGTGTTGAAGAAAGTGTGAGTGTAGTATTTGATGAATCTTGCGCTAAGACAAACATGCAGGAAGGAAGTTATTGTAAAGAATAGGTTAATCAACATGGTCCATCAAGAGAAGGTGTCAAATTTGGAGGCACATTGATAGGGGGAACTGAACCACCAACCACACCAAATAAGAATCATCATAGTGATTCTAGTATTTCACAAGGATTGATTCCAAAAGGATAAAATTATCAAGGATCTTTTCTTATTGAAAATATGCTCACTGATCTCACCTCTAAGATCACTACAAGGTCAGGGTTGAGGAGCATGTGTGGTTTCAAAGCATTTCTGTCAAAAATTAAACCAAAGAAGGTGAATGAGGAACTTATTAATTCTTATCAGATCATAGCCATTTATGAGGAATTAAATCAGTTTGAGAAAAGCAAAGTCTGGTACTTACTTCCTCTTCCAAAAGACAGAATAGTGATTGGGACTAAATGAGTGTATAGAAATAAAGTTGATGAGTATGAAACAGTTACAAGAAATAAGGAAAGATTGGTGGTCCAAGGATATATTCAAGAAGAAGGGATAGATTTTGATGAGTCTTTTCCTCTTGTAGCTAGAATTGAAGCAATTAGGATACTTGTAGATTTTGTTATTTATATGGATTTCATTCTCTATAAAATGGATGTTAAGAGTGCATTCACATTCTCCAAGAGGAGGTGTATGTCAAACAACCTCCAATAATTGAGAGTGACGAGTTTCCAGATCATGTGTATAAGTTTGAAAAGGCCCTGTATATTCTGAAACAAGCTCCCAGAGCTTGGAATGAAAAATTTTCAAAATTCTTTCTGGAGCATGGTCATACTAGAGGTAAGATTGACAACACTCTTTTCTTGAAAACTACTGGAAAATATTTTTTGGTGGTTTAGGTATATATAGATGATATTATTTTTTGCTCCACTAAGATGAGTATGACTCATGACATTGCAAAACTCATAAGCTGTGAATTTAAAATGAGTTTGATAGGAGAGATAAAGTTTTTATTGGGATGGAAAATCAAGCAAACATCCTCTGGAACCATAATACATCAACAGAAGTATGTCAAGGAAATTCTTAAAAGATTTTCCATGGAAAAAGCTAAAGAGATCAACACACCAATTACCACTGCCACAAAGCTAGACATGGAAGAAATAGGACCTGATGTGGAGCAAAAGCTATTAAGAGGGATTATAGGATCATAATTATATCTCATCGTAAGCAGACCTAATATTGTGTTTATTGTGGGACTATTATGGGACTATGTGAAAGGTTTCATGATCTCCTAGGGATACCTCCTGATAGAGAGATAGAGGTCGGGCTTGATCTTCTTCCCGATACTCATCCCATTTCTATTCCTCCTTACTGTATGGTCCCTGTAGAACTTAAGGAGTTGAAAGAGCAACTCAAAGATCTATTAGATAAGGGTTTCATCAGGCCCAGTGTTTCTCTTTGTGGTGCTCCTATATTGTTTGTGAGAAAGAAAGATAGCTCTTTGCGTATGTGCATTGATTACCGCCAACTGAATAAAGTCACCATAAAAACTAATTACCCCCTTCTGAGAATAGATGATTTGTTTGACCAATTGCAAGGTGCAAGTTATTTATCAAAGATAGACCTTCGTTCCGGCTATCATCAACTCAAAGTTAGGGAGTGTGACATCCCGAAAACCGCTTTCCAAACTGGTTATGACCATTTTGAGTTTTTTTTTATGTCTTTTGGGTTAACTAATGCCCCCGTAGCTCACATGGACCTCATGAATCGAGTGTTCAGACCATATCTTGATATGTTTGTTATAGTGTTCATCGATGATATACTGGTGTACTCCTGTAGTGAGGATAAACGTTCTGATCATCTCTAAACTGTCTTGCAAATCCTTAGATATCATAAGTTGTTTGCCAAGTTCAGTAAGTGTGAGCTTTGGTTAAGGTCAGTTGCTTTTTTGGGTCATATAATTTCTTTCTAGGGTATTAGAGTTGATCCCTAAAAAGCTGAAGTTGTTAGAAATTTTCCTAGACCTATTTCTCCGACTGATATCCGAAGTTTCTTTGGTTTAGATAGCTATTACCGCCGTTTTGTTGAGGGTTTATCCTCTATAGCGTCTCCTATGACTCGGTTGACCCAAAATAAAGTGAAGTTCTTGTAGTCCGAATCTTGTGAGAAGAGTTTTCAGGAGTTGAAGATTTGACTCACTTCAGCCCCTGTTTTGACTTTGCCTGATGGTGCTGATGGTTTTATGGTGTAATGTGATGCTTTGAGAGTTGGGTTAGGTTGCGTATTGATGAAGAAGGGCAAGGTGATAGCTTATGCTTCTAGACAGTTGAAACTCCATGAGAAAAATTACCTCACCCATGACCTTGAGTTGGCTACTGTTGTGTTTGCTTTGAAAATCTGGAGAGACTATTTGTATGGTGTCTATGTTGATGTTTTCACTGATCATAAGAGTCTGCTGTATGTGTTTACCCAGAGAGAATTAAATCTTAGGCAGAGACGATGGTTAGAATTATTAAAGGACTATGATATGAGTTTCCTGTACCATCCGGGCACGGCCGATGTTGTGGCGGATGCCCTAAGTAGAGTGTCCATGGTAGTGTTTCGCATATGGTATAAGGTAAAAAAGAGTTGGCTCATGATGTACATCTTTTGACTAGATTAGGGTTAGGTTGTTTGACTCTGCTGAAGGTAGTATAGGGGTTCAGGGTAGTTTCGAATCCTCCTTGGTTTCGAAAGTGAAGGAAAAGTAATACTTAGATGCTAGTTTGGTCAGTCAAGGACCAAAAAGTAGAGGTTTTCTATTAAGAGGGAGATGGTGTGTTGAGATTGCAGGGTAAATTGTGTGTCCCGAATGTTGATGATCTGAGACAAAGGATTATGGATGAAGCGCATGGGGCACGATATTCTATTCATCCCGGTGCCACCAAGATGTACCGAGACTTGTGGGAAATATATTGGTGGAGTGGCATGAAGAAAGATATAGCAGCGTTTGTAGCTAAGTTTGCAACATGCCAACAGGTTAAGGTTGAACACCAAAGACCTAGTGATATGATGCAAGAGTTTAGTATTCCCACCTGGAAGTGGGAAGAGTAAATATGTACTTTGTGATTGGTTTATCTCTTTGCCGACGCCATCATGATTACATTTGGGTTGTGGTTAATAGGTTGACTAAGTCTAATCATTTCTTGCCTGTTCATACTTCATATACTACTGAGGATTATGCTAGATTGTATATCCGAGAGCTAGTCAGACTGCATGGAGTTCCTTTGTCTATCATTTCGGATAGGGGTACTCAGTTCACTTCGCAATTTTGGAAAGCTTTTCAGAAGGGTCTTGGTACCCAAGTGCTTTTGAGTTCT
>JAPEIP010000006.1:18551551-18567770 GCA_026120095.1 Capsicum chinense
TATACAATATTAAAAGTGTGAAGGGACATAGAAATATTATTTAACCTTTTTGCCTTTCATTAAAAATCTCTGCTTTAGATAAAGTTGACTTTTAAATATTTTCATAATATTTAAAGAATTAAAAATTAATTAAATATTTATAGTAAAACTTTCCTTATTAGATGTCTGCAGAATTAATGACAATTAATATCTTTTTCATTACTTTGAGAATTTTAAAAATCGATTTCATTACATAAATTAAATAAGTGGATAACAAAGTTCAACTAGTAAAGGTAACAAACACTCCTTTAAGAAAAAGACAAATTCCATTTAGAAAAGATAACAATTTTTTTTCAAAAATAAAAAACTTTCGAATAAAATTTGACATTAAAGATATATTTTTTTAATATTTAAGGAAAGAAAAATAAAAATTTTAGTTGTATTGTGCATCTATTTCAAATTTTTGGTTAGTACATTCCTCATATTTACCATATATTTAATTATTTGATTCGTAATAACAAATTTACTTTATTTTTTGTTAGATATTTCAATTTGATTTTCATATTATTGTTAACTTAACTTGATCATAATGTGGTTTGTTTTTTCCTTTTTTCACCACTTTAATTTGTTGTAGTTGTATTTGGGAAGTGATTCGAATTTTTTGCACTTCATTAAAAATAATTTCAATAGACAAAATGGTTTAATTTTAATAATCAAAAGTTACACATGCGTGGCATGTGCAGCTAAACTAGTAAACTAGAATAGCCAAAGATTAATTTATATTTATCTACGAAATTTTTTTCGTACCAAATAGTTAAATTATTTAGCTAGAAATTTGAAATCGTTACTATTAAAAGATGACATATTTTGTGATAAAATTATATTCATCACTAATGGTACTTAATAAATGGCGCCAAAATAATTTTTGGTGGGAAACTTTAGACGACAAAACTTTGCTACAAAATTTTATGTTTCGTCACTAAAAGTATGTACTTCATTATTTAGATATGAAATGTAACTATCGTCATGAAAAGCGAACAATTAGTGACGAATTTCATCTCGTAACTATATATCAATTTTGTTGTAGTGATAAAAGGACAAAAGTTTTGTTGAATACAGGAATGGATAAACTCTCTTGATGGATCACATGTGATAAAGAAGAAGTTATAGTTGAATACAATACTTCATTGATAAGTTGAAGAAAGAGTTTTACCTATGCATGGAGTTTGACTTGAAGCAGGATTTTGATGTCTGAGTTGAAAAAGAACTCTGAATAGATAACAAACTGAGTTACATTGAAGAGTCCATAGAAAGGTAGAAAACTGATCAATTTGAAGCAGTCTTTGAAGAGTGGTTTTATATCGAGGGAGTAACTCATTTGGTTACTCCGGCACTTACAAAGACAACAACATATCTATAAATTACCTGTGAACCTCAAAAGCTTAAAGCAGTCGAAGTTGAAACTGTTCCTATTGCTTAGAGTTACGGAGTGTTGGACTTGATGTATTAGGTTAGTTCTTCACTTGTAGTGTTTTATAGTCTCAGTGAAGTATAAACTGAGTTAGGAGCTTTATCTTCAAGTTGGGGAACTCGAAGATAAAGCTCCTAACTCAGAGTTTAATTCCTAGATTACAAGAGTTTTATAAGTTGTATATTGTTGAGGCTCAATTGTTTTAGTGGTGTTGGGGGTTAAATCCTATAGAGGTACTGGTCATGATTTTTTACACCTCTTTGAGCCTAGTGTTTTCCATGTAAATATCACAGTGCAATTTCTTACTGTTTTAGCTAGATAGGAACACATTAGTCAAACTATTCCATTGATAGGCAACTGTTAGCTAAAATAAGTATTCAGTAGGGCATGTACTCTAACATCATTAGGCAAATTTCGTATGATGATCTATGATACAAGTATGATCATGATCATGACACTTTTTGAGTATTTTTGTACACTAGTCACTAGAGGACCCTTTTGACATTTGTCTATTATTCTAACGCAGTATAAATAGAACAATGTATGGTTTATTTCTTTAGTTACTTAATGATATTGAGAGAACACTCCTCTTAGAGAGAGAGAGTCCAAAAATCGTAAGAAGGGCCATATACAAGTGTGGAATTACTTGTGTGTTGCATTGCTTGATACATTGGTTCTTGGGTGGTGGAAGCATCTCTTTTGTCAATTGTAAGAGATAGGTGATTGTAGTTTGTAGTGTTAAGGGTCCAAGAGTGTCATATGTTCTTGGGTTCTTAAGATTATACCTCCATTTGTCTATCTTTCTACCTTTATTTTATGTAACCGTTGCTAGTGTTCTTGTTGTGCAACCTTGTAATAGCTCTATTGTTGAAATCTTATTTGTTGTTCATCATCTTCTTGTTGTTACATTAGTTTGGGTTGGCTGTTTTGGTATCAAATACACCATTATATTTTGTATTCTTGTTCGTGGTAGTGAATCTAAGAGTGGTCACCAAAGGGGTCCTCAGCTCTTCCAACTTGTGGACTGTTTTGGTGTATGTTTTGTCTCTTCTTGGTCTCTCTTGTATCATTTGGTATCATATCAAGGTTTGATTTTGTTCCAACATAATCAATCTTGGGAATGTTATCTTGAAAATTAAAAAAAAACTGAAAAAGAAGAAAAAAGAAAAAAGTTACTGTTCATCTTTTTAGTGTTTTTTCATTTTTTGAGACTTTAATTTTGTTTGTTTATAGTGTTAGATCCTTATTCTCTAACACTATTAGAGTTTAGAAACTGAAAATCCCCAACAAAAAAGATGTGTCAAAATCGAAAATCCCCCCAAAAATACTAAACCCGTTTTTGACCCTAGGTCGAATTTTGAGTTTTTGATTTTGTGTTTTTCTAGTGTTTTTAGTGTTAGATTTGTGTTCTGTAACACTATAGGAGTGTAGGGTTCGAATTTGTGCTAAATTAAAGGTGATTTGAGCCACCCACCATTGTTGAGATGGAAGGTGGGATCTCATTGTGGGAGGTTGTTTTAAACTAGCGTGTGTTTTGTTTTGTAGGTTGTGTTGTATTATTGTGTGTGACGTTGTGGACTGATTGGGTGTCTTGTTGGATCGTTACTTGAAGGGTTATTTTCGATTCAACCATAATGAAACCCGAGGCTTGAAATGCTCAAACAACGGACAATAATGCCATTAATCTCATTTTGTCTTGCCTTGAAACTATGTCCTGAGATGTGGCTAGGTTGAATGTGGTTCTAAAGAAATTCGGTAAAGATGTGGCATCAATGTGGGGGATATTAGAACATGTTGAAAGACAAAGGAGTCGACCTTCCACCCCTCAAAACAATTCCCTAACTAATTCTACCGCCCTGCATTTCCGGCGACAATATAGACCATGATTTGGATGTGTTGATAATTCCGGAGCCATAAATCCTATCCCAATATGGCATGTTAATTACTTGTGTAGTATGTGAATCCATTCAAGCTTGAATTTATACCGTATAGGTCCTTTAAATCAAGGACGAGTTGAAAACTACTTCGATCGATTAAGTTTAAGTGAACATTATAATTTGTGTCAACTTCTATCGACCATGACTTTTTGTATATGTCGAATAAGAGAGCCTACTCTGTGTAAAATGATAGGTTTTCGAGTTAGCTTTCCAACTATACCAAGTTTTGCTAAGAACCGGCACCCAAGCAAGAAGTTATGGCCTTTCAAAGTAGTATGCGTCGCTAACCAATCGCACATGACCACTGGAAAGCATATGTGATAGCATAGGTGGTGCCTATGTAAACATAGGCGGCGCCTATGTAAACATAGGTGATAACATAGGTGACGCCTATGTAATGGTTTCAAGTGACTTAAACACTCCATTTTCGGGAAAAAATGGTCCTTTTCCCATCCTTATTTAGCCATAAACACGAAATTTAGTTCCAAAAGACCCCCAAAATACACCTTCATTCATCAAAATGCTCAAGAATTCTCCTTAGGGTTTCAAAATAAAAACCCAATAAATTCAAGATTCAACCATGGGTTTTAGAAACTAATTGCATATTCGGAATCCTCCCAACGTAGATTTCAAGAAGCACCCAATATTCATAGTAATTGAGGTACGTGGGGTTATCTCAAAAATCTCACGGGCTTTAAAAATTCATGTTTTCAAATAGGGGTTTTGAAATTACGAATATCATTATGTTTTAAACGTTTAATGATATTGATTTGGCCCTTAGGACAACTCCCAAAGTGATTTGCTATATGATATATGTATATGCATGTATTCCGAATAGATGTTAACATGAGAGCATGAATGATATGAAATTTCCTCTTTTGATGTAAATTTGTTTTAAATGTTCATATGATATAAATTGTTTGAAAACATCTTGAAGAGCATGACATGAAATGTTTTGAGAATTGATATGATTTTTACTTGAGACCGAGAAGGTTATTCATGTTGAATACAATGGTTGAATGAGAAGAATGATGTGATATTGATGGCTAGCAAGTCGGGTATGACGATACCCTACAGAATATAATATGTGATTGAATCAAATGAAATTTGAATGCATTGATTTTACATGAGATAGGTGGATTCTCGAAGAAGGCGTTTGAATGTAAGGGCTCATTGCTGGAAACCATGTTTGTCGACATGGGAATTTGGTAGGGCTCATTGCTGGAAACCATGTTTGTCGACATGGGAATTTGGTACACTGCTTTGTGATCTTGCGTACCTGACTTTTTGTCATTCCCAAGTTGGGACTATGGTTAGGAGCCCTGCTTTGTGATCTTGTGCACTACCATTGGGTCGAGACACCTTGTTGTGTGATCTTGTGTGTCTTCCCCACACTTATACTCTAATATCAGCAGCAACCGAGGTTTGATAGTTGGTGTAAATGTGATATGTAGGGTATTCCACCTAGCTCAGCTGCATTGCATTGTTGTTGAAAACAATTACATTACGCCCATGTGTTTTCAAATGATTTGATATGAAACTGCTTTATAATGACTCTCACCAATATTTTGTAAATATATTATGTTTTTTTTTATATCTCTACGTACCAGTACTTTTGTATTGACCCCCTTCCCTCCCAGGTTCGGAGGCACAGTCTAGGGGTGCAGAAAATCAGTAGATTTCCTTAAACAGATTCGCAGAGTCACTTGGTGAGCCTTCTATATTTTGGAAGGCCAGATATGTGGTAGTTTTCTTTATCACTTATTAGTTTTGGGTCTATTGGGGACCTTGTCTTAGTTTTCAGATAGATATTTGTTTTCGTCATGTAATAGAGATTTCGCAGACGTTATAGAGATGTTTATTGAGATTGTGGGATATTATTCCCCATTATTCTTTTCATATGATTCTTGACCATGTTTCCGTTATATAGTGTATCTTCCGAATTTTTTTTCACATAAGTCATGTGCATGATTACTAGATAGATAAGGGGTGTTTCAGGCTTTGATGGTTCGGAATACTCGTAATGGTAAGGGCCCCGGTTTGGGTCGTTACAAACTTGGTATCAAAGCACGGTTCATGGTCCTAGGGTGTCTACGAAATCTCATCAGGTAGAGTCTTGTTTATTGGTGTGCAGTGCGCCACACTTATAAGTAGGAGGCTGCTAGGTGTGTAGGAAATGTTTTCCTTTGTTGTGATTTAGTTCGTGCTTCAGAGTCTGAACTGTCCCCTAATCAATGATCTCTTGTATTCTAGAAACACAGTTATGCCTCCTCGTTGCATCATTGAATAGAATGCTCAGACAGATGAGGATGCGGACCCGTAATAGAGTTCCCACTCTAGAACCTATCCCTACTCCGGGAGTCCCTCCAGTCCTGACCACTCCACCTCGAGCTCCGCGGACTAATGTCAACCGTCCCCCAACTGCTCAGGGAGATATTTCAAATGCAGAATTCAGATGGTCTATTTATACGCAGACACAGTTGGTAGCTAACCAGGCTTAACGATCAGAGGATATTGGGTCTGCATCTGTTACGTATGAGGCTACTAAGGTTGGACATTTCATGAAAATGAACCCACCAAAGTTCACTGGCACCAAGGTGGAGGAAGATCTACAGGAGTTCGTGGATGAGATGGAAAATATCTTTAAGGTAATGCATATGGATGAGGTTGAAGGGGTGGAACTAGCAACTTATCAGCTCAAGGATGTTGCGAATCAGTGGTATGCCGACTGGGAGGATGCAAAAGGTGAGAGTGATGAGCCTACCATTTGGGGTGAATTTGTGGAAGCTTTCCTTGATAGATTCTTTTCTCTAAAGTTGAGGGACCCCAAGGTGGAAGAGTTTATGAATCTGAAGTAGGGAAGTATGAGCGTCTAGGAGTACACTTTGAAGTTTAATAAACTAGTCCGCTATACACCAGAGTTGACTATTAAAATGAGAGCCCGGATGAGGAAATTTGCATCCGTCCTTGCTGATAACCTGGTACTTGGGTGCCGGGGGCTATGTTGAATAAGGAGCTATACTTTGCTCGACTGACCGTTCATATGTAGCAGATAGAAGAGAAAAAAAAGAAAATTTTAGATACAAGAGAGATATACAAGAAAGCAAAAAGAGCCAGAACCGCGGATCATAATAACAGCCAACCACAGAGCGGCAACTGGGGAAATAGATGCAAAATAAGAAGTCTTGGAGTAATGCATAGTCAGCTGCCAGTGCCCCAGTACCTAGACCCCCAGCAGACAGACGATTGCAGAGTTTTCAGACTTCTCATGGATTCAGAGCCCCAAATACTCAGTCACAAGGTAGTGTGGCACAACAGTGTCATACTCATCCATGGTGCGAGACTTGTGGGAAGAACTACTTAGGGAGGTGTTATTTTGTGGGGAGGAATTTTTATACTTGTGGAAAGGTGGGTCACCTTCAAAAAGATTGCCCTTCTGCTGGAGGAAATGTGGGGGGGACTAATCCCCAAGCCGCATTCACGGCTCCTCCTCATAAGTGTCCCCCTTTAGCTGCCGGGAACAGTCGCAACCGGTTATATTCTTTGACTAACATCCTGGAGGCGGAAGTTTCCCTAGATGTTGTTACCAGTACGCTACAAATCTTTTCCCATGATGTTTTTATGTATCTTGATCCTGGGTCTACTTTACCCTATGTGACCCCTTATGTGGCTGTTGGTTTCGGGTTTGAGCCCAGTGTGATTTCTGAACCCTTTTCTGTTTCCACCCCGATGGGGGATTCTATTATTGCTAGGAGGGTGTACATGGGTTTTGTTGTGACTTTTGGTAGCCAGGATACGCCAGCAGATCTCATAGTGTTAGAGATGGTGGCTTTTGATTCTATCTTGGGAATGGATTGGTTCCATTTGTGCTATGCCACAATAGATTGTAGGAATTGAAGGGTCACTTTTTTTTTCCCGAAGGAACCAGTGATAGAGTGGGAAGTACATTCTTTAGCACGCAGAGGGCATTTTATATCCTATCTTAGAGCCCACAAACTCATTTCTAAAGGCTGCTTGTACCACCTTATCTGAGTTAAGGACTCCAATGCCAAGATTATTCCTCTCCAATCTATTTCTGTAGTAAATGAATTCCCAGAAGTCTTTCCAAATAATCTCCCAAGAATAAAATCGAATAGGGAGATTGAGTTTGGTGTTGATGTGTTGCCAGACACTTATCCTATTTCCATTCTGCAATATAGAATGGCTCTTACAGAACTAAAAGAGTTGAAAGAACAGTTAGTAGATCTCCTAGATAAGGGTTTTATACACCCTAGTGTGTCTCCTTGGGGCGCGCCTGTACTTTTCGTGCGAAAGAAAGAAGGTTCCATTCTTATGTGCATAGACTACCGTCAGCTGAATAAGGTCACGATTAAAAATAAATATCCTCTTCCTAGGATTGACAAACTCTTTTACCAGCTTCAAGTTGCCAAGTTTTTTTCAAAAATAGACCTTCATTCGGGTTATCATAAGTTGAAAGTTAGGGAGTCAGACATACCCATGACTGACTTTCGAACCCGATATGGTCATTACAAATTTCTAGTCATATCGTTTGGGTTGACTAATGCCCCTGCAGCCTTCATGGATCTTATGAATAGATTATTCTATCAGTTTCTTGACTTGTTCGTCATTGTATTTATTGATGATATTCTAATCTATTCTAAGAGTAAAAAGGATCATGTCAATAACCTCTAAATTATTCTTCAGACCCTTAAGGATCATCAGTTGTATGCAAAATTTTCAAAGTGTGAATTCTGGTTAGATGCTATTGCCTTCTTGGGGCATATTGTGTCCAGTGACGGGATAAGAGTGGATCCCCAGAAAGTTGAGGCAGTGAGAAAATGGCCCAGACCCACGACTTCAACCGATATTCGGAGCTTCTTGGCTTTGGTGGGGTATTACAGAAGGTTCGTAGACAGTTTTTCTTCCATAGTTGCTCCACTCACTAAATTGACTCAGAAAAAGGTGAAGTTTTTGTGGTCTAATCTGTGTGAGAATAGTTTTGAGAAGTTGAAAGACAAACTGACCACTACTCCTATTTTGACCCTTCCCGAGGGTGTAGATGGTTTTACGGTATACTATTATGCGTCCCGTGTGGGACTTGGTTGTGTGTTGATGTAGCATGGTAAGGTAGTAGCTTATGCATCTAGGCATTTGAAGTTGCACGAGCGGAACCACCCCACCCATGATTTGGAGTTAGCGGTTGTGGTGTTTGCACTTAAAATTTGGCAGCGCTACTTGTACGGTGTTCATGTTTATATGTTTACTAACAACAAGAGTCTGCTGTATGTTTTCTCACAGAAAGAATTAAACCTCGGGTAGAGGCGCTGGATGGAGCTTCTGAAAGACTATGATATAAGCCTGCATTACCATCCGAGAAAGGTAAATGTTGTATTCGACGCCCTCAGCAGGTTGTCTATGGGCAACCTTTCTCATGTAGAAGAAGGAAAGAAAGAGATGGTGAAGGATATTCAACGCCTTGCAAATCTGGAGTACGACTCTTAGATTCCAAAGATGGAGGGGTGATTTTTCATGAGTTACCTAAGTCATCTCTTTCTACTGAAATTAAGGAGAAGCAGGTTGAAGATCCCATCTTGATGCAAATTAAGAAAGATGTGGGTCAACAAAAGGTTATGTCGTTTGAAATTGGTGGTGATGGTATTATGAGGTTTTAGGGTAGGTTGTGCATTATGAATGTTAATGGACTGCGGAAAAGAATACTTGATGAGGTGCACACTTCGAGGTATGTCATTCACCCAGGCTCTACTAAGATGTACCATGATCTGAAAACCTTGTATTGGTAGAATAACATGAAACATGATGTAGCTGATTTTCTGTCCAAGTATTTGAACTGTCAACAAGTGAACGTAGAACATATGAGGCCAGGTGGTACTTCCCAAGAGATAGCCCTGCCCTTATGGAAGTGGGAGATGATAAACATGGATTTCATTATAGGACTTTTGAGATCCCAACACCAGTTTGATTCTATATGGGTGATTGTAGATCGGTTGACAAAGTTAGCCCACTTTTTTCCTGTGCGGACTAATTATTTGAGAGAGGGTTATGTTAAGATTTAAATTGAGGATATAGTTCGGTTGCATGGGGCACCAGTGTCCATTATATCCGATAGAGGTACGTAGTTTACATCAAAGTTCTGGAGATCTTTTCAGAAGGGTTTAGGTACACAAGTGAATTTGAGCACAACTTTCCACCCTCAGACGAATGGGCAAGCTGAGCGTACCATTCAGACCCCTGAGGATCTGTTGAGGGTATGTGTCATTGATTTCAAAGGTAGTTGGGTAGATCACCTACCACTGATTGAATATGCTTACAATAATCATTACCATGACAGCATCAAGATGGCTCCTTTTGAGGCTTTGTATGGAAGGAGATGTAGGTCTTCGATAGGATGGTATGAAGTGGGTGAGACTTAGATATATGGGCCTGATCTTGTTCATTAGGCGATTAAGATAGTAAAGATCATTAGAGAATGACTCAAGACTACTCAGAGTCGTCAGAAGTCCTATGCCGATGTTTGGAGAAGAGAATTAGAGTTTGAAGTTGGTGATTGGGTGTTTCTCAAGTTTTCTCCTATGGAAGCAGTTATGTGGTTTGGGAAAATGAGTAAATTGAGCCTTCGCTATATAGTGCCATATCAGATTCTAAGGAAGATTGGTGCAGTTGCTTATGAGCTAGAATTGCCTGCTAGTCTGGGTTCCGTTCATCTGGTATTCCATGTATCCATGATGAAGAAATACATTGGAGATAATTATTTGGTATTGCTAGTAGAGGGTGTCAAAGTGATAGATTCCTTGTCTTACGAAGAAGAGCCCGTTGAAATTTTAGATCACTAAGGTCGAAAGTTGAGGAGCAAAGAGATAGCCTCAGTGAAGGTATTGTGGAGGAATCAGAAAGTTGAAGAAGCAACTTGGGAGTCAGAAGATGACATGAGAATTAGAAATCCCAATTTTTTTTGCTTCAATGGATAATGAGACAGAAGGTACTATTCCTATCTTATCTTTCCTAGTCCTTATTATGCTTGAAATCGTGTCTGTCTGTGTCCCGCATCATCATTTGGGGACAAATAATCCTAAGGGGGGGGAGGATAATGTAACGCCCCACATTTTGGGATACAATATAGACCATGATTTTGATGCGTTGATAATCCCGAAGCCATAAATCCTATACCAATATGGCATGTTAATTATTTGTGTAGTATGTGAATCCATTCAAGCTTGAATTTAGACCGTAGAGGTCCTTTGACTCAACCACGAGATGAAAACTACTTTAATCGATTAAGTTTAAGTGGACATTATAATTTGTGTCAACTTCTATCGACCATAACTCTTTGTATATGTCGAATTAGAGAGCCAACTATGTGTAAAATGATAGGCTTTTGAGTTAGCTTTCCAACGATACCAATTTTTTCTAAAATCTGATACCCAAGAAAGAAGTTATGGCCTTTCAAAGTAGTATGCGTCGCCTAACCAATCACACATGACCACTGGAACACTTATGTGATAGCATAGGCGGAGCCTATGTAAACATAGGCAGTAGCATAGGCGGCGCCTGTGAAATCGTTTCAAGTGATTTAAACACTCTATTTTTGGGGCAAAATGGCCCTTTTCCCACCCTTATTTAGCCATAAACATGAAATTCAATTCCAGAAGACCCCAAAATACACCTTTATTCTCCTTAGGGTTTCAAAATAAGAACCCAAGCAACTCAAGATTCAACCGTGGGTTTTAGAAACTAATTGCATATTTAGAATCCTCCCAACGTAGGTTTCAAGAAGAACCCAATATTCGTCGTGTCGAGGTACGTTGGGTTATCTCAAAAATCTCATGGGCTTTAAAAATTCATGTTTACAAATGGGGGATTTGAAATTACGAATATGATTATGTTTTAAATGTTTTATGATATTGATTTGGCCCTTAGGCCTACTCCCAAAGTGATTTTCTATATGATATATGTATATGCATGTATTCCGAAAAGATGTTAACTTGAGAGCATGAATAATAGGAAATTTCCTCTCCTGATGTGAATTTGTTTTAAATGTTCGTATGATGTAAATTGTTTGAAAACATCTTGAAGAGCATGACATGAAATGTTTTGAGAATGGATATGATTTTGACTTGAAAACGAGAAGGTTATTCATGTTGAATACAATAGTTGAATGAGAATAATGATATGACATTGATGGCTTGCAAGTCGGGTATAACGATACCCTACAGAATATGATATGTGATTGAATCAAATGAAATTTGAATGCATTGATTTTAAATGAGATTGGTGGATTCCCGTAGAAGGTGTTTGAGTGTAAGGGCTCATCGCTGGAAACCGTGTTTGCCGACATGGGAATTGGGTACCCTGATTTGTGATCTTGCATACCTGACTTTATGTCATTCCCAAGTTGGGACGATGGTTAAGAGCCCTACTTTGTGATCTTGTGACTACCATTGGGTCAAGACACTCTGCTGTGTGATCTTGTGTGTCTTCCCCTCTCTAATACTCTAATCTCCGTGGAAATCGAGGTTTGATAGTTGGTGTAAAGGTGATATGTAGGGTATTCCACCTAGCTCAGCTGCATTGCATTGTTGTTGAAAACAATTACATTACGCCCATGTGTTTTCGAATAATTTGATATAAAACTGCTTTATAATGGCTCTCAACTATATTTTGTAAAAATATTATGTTTTTTTTATATCTCTGAGTACCAGTACTTTTGTATTGACCCCCTTCCCTCCCAGGTTTGGAGGCATAGTGTAGGGGTCCAGAAAATCAGTAGATTTCCTTAGACAGGTTCACAGAGTCACTTGGTGAGCCTTCTATATTTCGAAAGGCCTGATATCTGGCAGTTTCATTTATCAGTTATTAGTTTTGGGTCTACTGGGGGCCTTGTCTCAGTTTTCAGATAGATATTTGTTTCAGTCATGTAGTAGAGATGTCCCATACGTTTTAGAGATGTTGATTGATATTGTGGGAAATTATTCCCCATTATTGTTTTCATATGATTCTTGACCATGTTTTCGTTATATAGTGTGTCTTCCGCATTTTTTCTCATGTAAGCCATGTGCGTGATTACCAGATAGATAAGGGGTGTTTCGAGCCTTGATGGTTCGGAATACTTGTCACGGCAAGGGCCCCGGTTCGGGTGGTGACACTAATATACCCAAGACCTTGCACCAAATGCTATATCCCCTAATTGCCACAAATCCAACCAATCTTTATTCTCGAAGCTGAGAACAAGATTGATCAAACCATCCTCCACTCCACCAAGTCCAACAAGATGGTCTTGGAACCCCAATACCACCACCAAACCCAAACCCTCTCATCAAAAATCCACTTGACTAAAGACCTCACTATCTATATCCTATCCTGCCACTACAAGCTTCACTTAACCTAAATAGACCCATCTATGTTGAGGGCTATGATAGGGGAGGACAACATGATGGTTATGGTCGTATGATGATGTTTACTTGAGGGAAGAAAAAATGAGGGGTAGACATGGGGAGTTATGCGGAGAGTTCAGAGATGTCTACCCAAACCGAGATATAGGTCTCAATTTCATCAAAGTGAGCCTTCCCGCTTTCAAATATGAGAGTGACCCCAAATCCTACCTTGCATGGGAGTCATCTTGTGACAAGATATTCCAACTTAATGATCTCACCAAAGAAATTAAATGTTGATATGCTATATATCACTTCGAAGGGTATGCTAATACATGGTGGGAGTATGCTAAATGGTATGGGAATGAGATGATTAGGGGACAACCTTCTCCATAAGGTACTTGCTCGAGACTGATAGATACGAGCTCCTTGCCAAATTGTATAATTTAAGGCAAGGGATAAAGAGTGTCATGTAATATAACGATGAATTTCAACAATTGATGTTGAAACTTGACTACCAAGAAGAGCAAGTAAGTCATAACATTGGCGCTTCAAGGTTGGGTTAAATAAATAGATCTCCACTCGCATGATTCTTCAAACATTCGACACCATAGATGACATCTTCCACGTGGCTTTAGAGGTTGAGAGGGAGCTCAAAGAAAGTTCATTCATGGATGCCCAAACCGAGGCCACCAAGGCTGTTAAAAAACATCTCCAAGGTATAAAGGTAAATTGAATTCTACTTCCAATCTCAAGGGGTTTCAATTCTTCAAGTGTCAAGGGTGGGGGCACAAGGCTAGTGAGTTCCCAAACCGGAGGAATATAATTCTAAGGGATGGTAGATTGTACTATATTTGAGAAGAGGTGGGCATTGAATCAGTTAAAAATGATCGCAAACCGCAAGATGGATAGCAAGAAGAAGCCGAAGTGCAAAATGAAGTGTATGGAGAAGATGTGTTGCTGCAAGAAGTAGTTTGTGAAGTTCCATTGTAAAAGAGGCGAGCCCATGAATTTGTGGTCAAATTACTCTCAAGATGGAGAGGATGATACAAGTATGATCATGATCATGACAATTTTTTAGTATTTTTGTACTTTAGTCACTGAAGGGCCTTTTTGTCATTTTGTCTATTATTGTAATGTAGCATAAATAGAACATTGCAGGGTTTATTTCTTAAGTTGATTAATGATATTGACATAACACTACTCTTATAGAGTGAGAGAGTCCAAAAGACATAACTAGGGCCTTATACAATAGTAGAATCACTTGTGTGTGGCATTGCTTGATACATTGGTTCTTGGGTGGTGGACGCCTCTTTTGTGTCAATTGTAAGAGATGAGTGATTGTAGTTTTTAGTGTAAAGGGTCCAATAGTGTCATATGTTCTTGGGTGTAACACCCCACATGTTGGGCTAGAACGTAAACCATCATTGCTGCGCGTAAAGGTTCCAAAATCCATAAATCGGATGAGAATTTAGTGTTGTAATCAATTATGTAGTGTGAGAATATATTTGAGCATAAATTTATATCATAGAGGTCCCTTAACTCAAGGACGAGTTGAAAGCATTCCTATCGATTGAGTTTTGGTAAGAGTTTAAACTTGGGTCATTTTCAATCGACCATAACTTTTTGTATAGAACGAATTAGAGGGCAAACTATATATCAAATGAAAAGTCTTTAAATTCTCTTTCGAACGCCACTAGTTTTGTCTTAATCCAATATTGGGATAAAAAGTGAGGTCTATTTTACAGTAATGTGTCAGGCTGCCTAAGGAGCGACGGCCGGGACGACGGTCCATTGGGCACGTGAAGGTCCGTCGCCCCAAAAATAGTTACTCAAACACTGGAAAGGCAGCGATGGTTCTGGGGACGGTTCGTCGAGCCCGTGACGGTTTGTTCGGCTATCCGTCGGCCATCTCGAAGCTCAAAAATATGATTTCTTTAAAGGGTTGTTTTGGTACTTTTCTTCTTCAAAAAACCTCCCCAATGGATTTAATTACACCCTAACACATAATTAATCAATTTCCATCAGTTGCAACATCAAAAACTTCCTTCTTTACTATCAAATAAGATCAACCTAGGGTTACCTCCAAGAATCAAAAAGTAAGAAAAAGCCCATGATTTCCAAGGAACAAATTAATATTAGAGTTCTACTCTTCAAACCTTGTAATCTAAGGTACGTGGGGTTGTCCTAAACTATATGGGATTTTTGAAAATATTTCGAATAAGATTTAAATTTATAAAAATCATGATATTATGTTTTTGGCCTTGAGGCATTTCCCTCAATTTCATTTGTACTCGTATATATGTATGTATGAAATTTGGTTCGGATATTTAATTGAGAGCATAAACATATAGAATCACTCTTTTTCTATGATTTTTCAGTCTTTTCATATGATATGGATATTTCGAATGCATTTTGAGAAGCATGATACAAATGTCTTGATTATTGTTTATGATTTGATTATGGTTTTGAATTGAAGAGAAGGGGTTTTACATGTTGATAAATATTGAAAATATATAATGAAAGAATTGCATGGTTTGTCAAAAATACATGACCACCCATGTTTGTTAAAATGTTGAAAAGAGACATTCTTTGCATGATTTGACAAACATTTTGAAGTATGAATCTTCTTGAATTATTTGAAGTTTGGTGGTCCAAAACATTATGTTTTGAAAGAAGAGATTATATTATGATATTTTATGTCTTAGAGATTCGAATTGCAAGTCAATGGTATGACGATACCATATAAATGAAGGCCATAATAGAGTAAGAGTTTCAAACTTGATTTTGGAGAATACATGTATTAAAAAGTTAAAAATGGGCTTATAGAGGGTTAGGTGGTTTCCAAAAGAAGGCTTGTGTAACGCCCTGAAAATTGAGTCCCGAGACGCCGCACGGTGCTTAGGGTCACAAGTGACCCCAAGCTAACCCTTTCATAGGTATAACTCAAAAGCAGCTGATTTAAAACATAATTCTGAGAGAACGAAGCTAAAAATATCTAAATACAGAATCTGTTCAATACAATATTGGAATTACAAGATGACAATTCTACTGACATATATACATATACAAGAAGGAAACTGAATACATCAACCACTACTACTGTCTATGAAGCCTCTAATAGTATTGCCTGTACATCAACGGGTCATGACTCCCAACCATCCCACTCAATATGGCCGACAGAAGAAGGTATAGTGTCTCTGAACTGAAATAACCAACACAAAACCTTGAACTATAAGGACTGCTTTACCTGCTGACCAGATGCTGCAACTGAATAGAATAGTAGATGAGGGTCAGTACAAAGAGAATGTACTGAGTATGTGGGGGTGCATGCAAAACTTTAAATATCATCATCAATTTCATAAAAACATGCATACAAACAATGATGACTCACTTGGCTTGAGTTATATCAAATCATACTCTTCATACTTTCATAATAAATAGTT
>JAPEIP010000006.1:18593949-18615652 GCA_026120095.1 Capsicum chinense
TATATAATGAAAGAATAGCATGGTTTGTCAAAAATACATGACCATCCCATATTTGTTGAAATATTAAAAAGAGAGATTGTTTGCATAATTTGACAAATGGTTTGAAGTATGAATATTATTGAATTGTTTGGAGTATGGTTGTTCAAACTTTATGTTTTAAAATAAGAGATCATATTATGATAGTTTATGGCTTAGAGATTCAATTTGCAAGTTAATGGTATGACGATACCATATAAATGAATGTCATAACAAAGTAAGAGTTTCATACTTGATTTTAGAGAATACATGTCTTAAAGAGCTAAAAATGTGCATAAAGGAGGTTAGGTAGTTTCCCAATGAAGGATTGAGTTCAAACAACTCCTAGCCCAAAACCGTGTTTTGCCGATACGGTTGACTCGAACTCTTGCGTCAAACTTGAGTTGGGGCCTTGGCTGCTGAGTCAAGGGTAGATTCCATATAGCCCATGGCATTTTAGAGTCGTAGGATATACAACTTAGCTCAGAAGTAATACAGATCATGGAGTTGCATTTACAAGATTGTTTTAAGAGCATTCGAGATGGCCCATGTATTTTGAACTATTTCATGTATAATGTTTTATGACTTGCTCTCGTATATGTTATATATGTATAAATTTATTATTTTGGATTACTCTGTGTAGCAGTACAATTGTATTGATCCCCTATATTTAAGGGTCTGAGGCTCAGTCTAGAGGTCCTGCTATGCCGTAGAGTTTTTCAGAAAGAAGTGAAGTGTGTAGTTGGTGAGTCTTCTCTATTTTTGAATGACTATTTCTTTTTAGATACTTGTCATTTACTTTGGTTTTGGACCACTGGGGCCTTGTCCCAGTTTTAGACAGTTTGATAATTTCATATGTCATAGAGATTTCGCAGACTAAAACAGATGTTGTCTAGTTGTTGATTTACTTATTTTCGAAACGTTAAACCAAACTCCAAGTATGACCATGACACTATTTGTTATATTTCACATCTTTTTTTCATTATTGTTATAAATGGTGCTCATGAGTACCAGGCAGGAAGGGGTGCCGAGCCTATACGGTTCGAGATGCTCGTCGCGGCCAGGGTCCCGACTCGGGTCGTGACATTGGGTTCTTAAGATTATACCTCCATTTGTCTATCTATCTATCTTTATTTTGTGTAACTATTAGTAGTGTTCTTTATGTGAAACCTTGTAATCGTTCTATTGTTGAAATCTCATTTTGTTGTTCATCTTCTTGTTGTTGTTACATTAGTTTGGGTTGGCTATTTTAGTGTCAAATACACCATTATATCTTGTATTCTTGTTGTTGGTAGTGAATCCGAGAGTTTTCAGCAAAGGGGTCCTTGGTTCTTCAAACTTGTGGACTGTTTTGGTGTATGTTGTGTCTTCTTGATCTCTGTTGTATCAATCTATAATGAAAAAAATATATAGGGGGTTTCGAACCCTATACATAGATCTGGACATGTTTTGGTTCAAATCGAAAAATCAGAAAACCAAATCAAAATTTAATTTGGATCTTTATTTTTTAATTTTTCAGTTTTTCGGTTTGATTCGATTTCAAAATTTAAATATTTGGCTAATCAGTTCGATTTTGCTTTTTCAAAAAAATAATTCTATTAAACTATATACATATTATATTAGTATTTCATTATATACTAAACCTATGGTTGTTTGATATTTTTTTTGTTTGTTGGATCCGGGTCATGTCACTTTTGGGCCGGACCAATTTATTTTGTATGGAACTCTTTTGCTTTTAATAAAGTATAAATAACAAAAATACCAACCCTTTTAGAATTAATTAATAAAATGGGTTATGGACCGATTTTTTTTTTTAAAAAAAATTAGTATTTCACTATATTTAGATCGTATACATATATTATACCCAACCCAAGTCCCAACGCGCCACAACAGGCCCAACCCAATGACCAAATAACCGTTATAATGGCAAAATTCAGAAATAACATACTTATCCCCTTAATTATGAGTTTCATAGCAGCAGTTTCATAATTACATAATATAGCAAGCTATATTTTATATTTTTGCTAATTGTTGCTACAAAAATATAAATACATATGATTTTTACTGCCCTTATGATCGATATGTATTTTGTATTTTTGCAAACTGTTGCTATAAAAATACAAATACATACAAACAAATAGGCTACAAAATGTAATTTGATAAAAGTGTGGTTATTTTTTGTAATTTAATACTTAAGTATGCTACTTTATGTATTTTTTCCTATAATATATTACCTTAACCCTAATACGTGTCAGACACACTCTCTCAAGTTTCAAAATTTCCACTTCTCTCTCACACTCCCTCAAAGACCAAAGTTTCCACTCTCATTCTTGTACAATCTTGCCCTCTCATCGACTTGCCGTTTCTATCTGTTTATGAGTATGGCTCAATGTCAGCGTCTAGTCGGCAGCGGTGTCATTTCGATCCCAAAGCAGTAAACAAATATCAACTTGTTCTACTCAAGCCTAGCTAGAAAATATCGCAAAAGGTTTATATTTATCATCTTCGTCTATAAAATCGTCTTTATATTCAAATATAGCAAAAGATGTCTTGTGAAAAAGACAAATAACTAAATCAAAATAAAACAAATCGATTTTGCAACAATTGAACAATTCTATTTCAATTTTCCATTTTTTCCAAATAACAGAATCAAAAAATTGTACCAAAATTCACAAAACAAACTAAACCAACCAAACACCCACGCCTGCTTATACCCACCATTTGAGAAATGTAAGACCTAACAAAATCATGTGTCTAAATTTAGCTCTTAAGGCTCTTAAATGATTAACACTTAGAATAATTCTTAGCTAAGTATTCAACACTTAGTCCCATTTCTTACCTTCGAATTTCGGAGATTTATTTCATGACCTTTCTGATCTCTGTTTTGTGATTTTTAAGTTGCGTTGTGATGGGGTAGGTCAATAGTACACTTGGACTGAGTTTCGTAATTTTCGGAACTCATTTAGTGTGTGTTTGCATTTTTGAACTAGTGAGGTATCGTAATGGCCCCACGTGGCGAGTCCCAGTCAAGTTGACCAGGGGTCGCGTCGCGAGGCCCAATCAAGTTGATTGGGGGTTGCGTCGCGAGGGAAACCAAATTTCCAAAATTTCAGCTACGTATTTTGAAGGGTAAATGGGTCAATTTCCCACCCCTATATAATCCTAAAACACGGGATTAAGCCCCCTTTTAAACCAAAAATAATTATTTTCTCCCCATTCTCTCAAGAACACAAGATAGGGTTTACATAGAAGATCAAAGTTTGAGAAATTTAATCCGTCCAATTTTGAACTAAGGTATGCGTTGTGTTGATTCACGGACTCCTTTTGCCCATGAAACTCAAGAACCCTATTTTAAATTATATACCATGATGCTCATGATATGACTTTATTGTTGATCATGTTTATAAGTTGAATGATTCCAAGAGGGAATGTTTATGTGTTTCCATGAAACTAGGATGGTTAAATGTTTGATATCCTCTTATGGTTAAATGATTCCCATACTAGTGTGCAGCAGTGTAAATGTTTTTGTAGCATCCATGATATTAGAGCATGTAATTATAACATAGTTATATGTCTTTCTATTCTTGTAAAAGAACTATGAAAACTACATGCTTTATCAAATCCCCAACTTATGATGTTATGGATTGTTGATATTGATCATATACTCAAGAAGTGTCGTGTTATGTCAGTTTCTTCCTATCGAGTCCTGGGGGTACTTGAACGCAAAAAATATAGTTGTCTGCCTAGATCCGCATCATGTTTCCATGGTATCCTTAGTCATTCCATGATCCATAGAACTCAGTCATTCAAGTGACTCAGGAAAGCTTAGTAATTCAGTAATGTCAAATACTATTCTGTCAAATTCAATTCAATTCAGTCAAATTTGATCATGTTTAGTGTCTACTCAGATTGGAGTAGGAATTAGTTTCGAGAAAACCCAAGGATGGGAATTGACCTGCCAGTTTAGGGTGTGATTCTTAGAAGCAATCCTTGTGTTCTAGAACTACGTAGCCAATGTAGGTTGAGACATCTAACCTATAAGTTTAGGGTTGATGAAGTGGCTTAACCTGTAAGTTTAGAGTTCCCACCATTCTCATTTTAAGTATCTGCCAGTATAGGGTTCTCACAGTGTCCTTACCAGTGGCGCGGTATTGACACCCTTCCAATTAGGGTTACAAATTGGACCCCAATTCAGCATTATTCGCATAATTGGGGCATGTCGGTTAGATGACTACTTACCACAGTTTCAGAATCAGTCTCAGTAAAAGAACTTAGATAGTTCTTCATATTTCAGGACTGTTAGATACAATCAACTCAGATACATTCACCCATGTTATTGTACATATCAATAAACTCATGTTATCAGTACTCAAACTCAATAATCATGTTTTCCCAGTCTCATTTAGAGTATTATGTATTTATGCATGCATCCTCTCATTCATGTTAGTTATCCAGTTAGTATTGTTCATGCATATGTACCCCATCTATTCAACCTATCTCACATGCATACCAGTATATTCAAAGTACTGACGCATTTACGCTATGGTGTCTTGTACCATAGGTTCAGAAGCATAAGCTCCAAAGCATCAGTAGTATCCCAATTTCCGCAGTCGGAGTTAGCAGTGAGCCCTCATCCTTTGATGAAATGATAATTACTTTATGTTATTATTTACTTTAGCTCAGTTTTGCTAAACGGAGTTAGTTAGAGATATGTTCCTTCAACTCTATATTCAGATAGTACTTAGAGGCTTTTAGATTTGATTTAGACTTTAGTTGTTTTCAGTTTTGTATTGGTATTGATATTCACACTAGTCCGACATTATTATTTCATTTATGATTCAGTATGAACCTTATGGCCTATCAACCTTTATTTTTGCATTCATATACATCTATTATGTAGGTTACAGGTACATATATCAGTCATGGGTTAGCTTGTGTTCCTTCGAGGTTATGAGCACCGTGTAGAATTTCGGGCACCTGGCTCGGGGCGTAACAAACTTTGTGTCAAACCCTAAGGTTCAACAGTGTCCTGAAGGCTATTTTTAGTAGAGTCTTGTACATGGGTGTATTGCACGCCACATTTATGTGCAAGAGTCTATAAGATAATTCAGGAATAGTTTTCCTTCTTTCATTACTCATGTCGTGCTAGTGAGCATAATTTCAAGTCAATCTCTCAGTCTAATCCATTTCTCTCTTTCTTCTACAGAACATGCCTCTAAAAAGAGACAAGGGGAATCAGTCAACCCCTCATCCTAAAGATTCTTTGGGCGAACATGTTTCTTATATGGAGTTTAGGGCAGCATGCACTACTCCTGCTCAGTCAGTTAACAGTTAGAATGAACAACCAGAAGTCATTCTGGCCAACCTAATGGCCAATTTAGCTGCATCTAGGATTCGGGACTTCACCCCAATGAATCCTCCATCCTTCTTCGGGTCTAAATTAGATGAGAACTCTTAGGAATTCATTGACCAGGTTTTGAAGGTTACAAATATCATAGGGGTTACTACTGTAGAGAGTGATGAGCTAGCTACATATTAGTTATAGTATGTTTCTCATACTTTGTACAACTAATAGAAGTCAGATAGGTTAGCTAATGCAGGTCCTATAGAGTGGGAGGAATTTATCACTGCATTCTTAGAAAGATTCTTTCCCGAAGATCTTAGAGAAGCTAAGGTACTAGAATTCATCAACCTCAGGTAGGGAAATATAACGGTGAAAGAGTACTAACTTAAGTTTACTCAATTAGCCATATATGCCCCTCATGTGGTTACAGACAATAGGGCCAAGATGAGTAAGTTTGTGTCAGGGGTGAATGATAGTGTAGTAAATAAGTGCAGGTCTGTGATGCAGAACAGTTACATGACTTTAGCCAAGCTTATGACCCATACTTATCAGATAGATGAGCAGAAGATTAAAGTGAGAGAGAGGCAGAATAAAAGGGCAAGGTCAGGAAGTTTCAACTTTGCTCAACCCAAATCAGAAGGAGAAAACCGTTCCCAGGTTTATCCTAAGTCATTAGTTCCATCTCCTTCTTCAGCCAGTGCTCTACCTCCTAAGCTTAGAGATAGAGTGCTAGAATCTAAGTCTTAGGGCAGTGCCAGTAGTGCCTACTCATATTATTTTTGTCAAACTTATGGTAATCACCATCCGAGAATTTGCAGATAGGGTAGTGATGTCCATTTTGGTTGGGGCAAGCCAAGCCACATAATTAGAAATTGCCCTCAGATTGGTTTCAAGGGTCAGTAGGACTATCCCACAGCTCAGTTCGATTCACTAGTTCAGTCGGCTGCCACCTCCAGTTCTATTAGTGGGTAGTGGCCAAAATAGACTTTATGCTCTCCAGTCCTGGCAAGATCAGGAAAATTCTCGAGATGTAGTTACTGGCATAGTATAGATCTTTTATGTGTATGTTTATGCTTTGCTAGATTTGGGTGCTTTCTTGTGTTTTGTTACTCCTTACACAGCAGACAATTTTAGAGTTTGTTTTGAATCTCTAGCAGAGCCCTTTTAAGTCTCTACCCTAGTGGGTAAAACTATCATAGCCCGGAGGGTATACAGGAACTATCTGGTTATGATATTCTAGAAAGTCACTTAAGCAGATTTAGTCAAATTAGAGATATTCCTGCTATGCCATAGTCGTCTGCAGATATAGAATAGTCCAGTTTCAGTTTCTGAATGAACCAACCTTAGAGTGGAGGGTTAGTATTTCAGTTTTCAGATGTCAGCTTGTTTCCTATCTATGGGCAAGGAAAATGATATCTAAGGGTTGTGTCTATCATCTTGTTCATGTTAAGGACTCTCATTCTGAAAATCCTAGTCTTGAATCATTCCCAGCTGTGAATGAATATTCTGATGTCTTTTCTAAAGATCTTCTAGGGATTCTTCCCGAAAGGGAAATAGACTTCGGCATTGACCTTTTTCCAGACAGTTGGCCTATCTCTATTTTGCCATACATAATGGTACCATCAGAGATCAAGGAATTGAAAGAACAATTGAGGGATCTGTTAGATAAGGGATTTATCAGACCCAATATTTCCCGTCAGGCGCAACAGTCTTATTCGCACAAAAGAAAAATTGTTCTCTCAGAATGTGTATTGATTACCATCAACTCAATAAAGTCACAGTAAAGAAAAAGTATCCACTTCCCAGAATTGATGACTTGTTTGACCAACTTTTGGGTGCCAGTTACTTCTACAAGATAGACCTCAGATCAAGCTATCATCAACTCATGGTAAGAGAATGTGACATTTCGAAGATAGCTTTCAAGACTCGGTATGGTCAATTCAATTCCTAGTCATGTCCTTTGATCTTACCAATGCCCCAAAAACTTTTATGGACTTGATGAACCATGCGTTCAAGCAGTTCTTGGACATGTTCATCATAGTCTTCATAATGATATTCTGGTCTATTTCCGCAGTGAGGGTGATCATGTAGAACATCTCTTAATAGTACTTCAAACTCTCAAAGAACATCAGTTGTTTGCCAAATTTAGTAAGTTCGAGTTTTGGCTAAGGTAAGTAGCATTCCTTGGTCATATTATCTCCTTTGATGGCATTAAAGTAGACCCTCAAAAGACTAAAGTAGTAAGAAACTCGCCCAGAACTGTCTCTCCATAAGTCATCTGGAGTTTCTTCGGTTTGGCTGACTATTACAGACGGTTTGTTGATGAATTTTCTTCTATTGCTTCCCTTATGTCCTGATTGACTCCGAAAAAAGTCAAGTTTCAGTGGTCAGATCCTTGTGAGAAGAATTTTTAGGAATTGGAGACTCGAAGCATCTCAGCTTTAGTCTTAGCTCTTCCAGATGTTCCATAGGGATTCGTTGTGTAACATCTCACACTCAGTAACTTGTGAAGTACCTTCGAGGGAAAATTCGTTCTTTCCTTTTTACCTTTACCCAAAGCGATTAAATTTCTTTTTATTCATCAATATTCGAACGCTTGTTTTTAATCTGGCAGACATTATTTTAGCAGATAGAAGTTCTTTATTTTTCCATCAGTTACAATCTCTCTGTTTTCCTCACTTACTCACATTAAAAACTCCATCAATTACAATCTCTCTGCCTTCCTCAATTACACACAATAAAAAAAGATTACAATTTCTCCAACTGTTATACAAACTATTTCATCATCCAGAAATCTAGCTTTCCTCTCAAATTCAATCATAAAAAAAAAAAAAGAAATCCGAGAGAATTGGCTCAAGAATCAATCTTAGTTTCATCCCTTCCAGTAACTAGCTTCTCTAATGTTTTGAGGTATGTAAGATTATTTCTTTTATGTTCTCTCTTTGTTTTGCTTCTCCTAAAATTATGATTACTTTAAAAATAATGATTGTGGAAGGAGTTTTCAAAATCTTTGTCCATTAATCGAGTACCCTATCTCAAGTTACCTAGAAAGTTATTTTTTATTAAAAAAAAACATCTTGGTCCATTAATCTTTTCTATGGATACTTGATATTATGTGAATTATATTTATTGTACAAGTTTCTGCAAAAGTTACAAATCCATAGCCAATGAACACTCCTGGCTATCTCGAAACAGAATCAAGCAAACCTAAACCATACTACTAGCCTTTCAATCAATCCTCATAATCTAGTCTAGCATAGCACACTGTAACTAGTTTCGCACCCTATAATTTGATCTCACACAGCACATATAGGCATTTTATTTGGCTAATTAAAACTTCCCAGTCTCTAGCTATCCTTTCGAAGAACATATGATATATTTGGCTAAATGTTCTTGTTTGGTGTGTTCTGCCTTTGGCATTTTGGACTGTCCATTTCACATGTATGTTTCCAGGTAGTAGTTAGATATTTTGTTTAAGTTTCCATAGAGGTAAACTGTCATTCACTGTTCTTGCAAAGTTAAACCATAAATAGATGGTATCTCAATTTTGGATGGCTATGACACATGAAACACACTCCAAATTAACTTTTGTTCCCCATTTGGCTAGCCTGTTGCTTTTCTTTTAACTAAATACTGTGAATTTTTAATTCTATTTCTAAGAAGACATCATACTGGAAACTCCTATTGTTTTCATATGAACCGTGATCCATGAAGCTCAACCAAATTCCCACAACTTCCTCTATAGTTCCATTAAGTGTTATGGAAGTTATAACTTGGAATATTGTAATAATAATGTTGCAACACGTTGCTTTCAATGACTAACGCAAACAATACTGAGTGTTAGTTCATGATGTATAAAACCAAAGTTGGTGAATTCCAATGTGATCCCACAAAAAAGCTAAAATATTAACATGTGCCTAGTAAAGCTAGCATGTTGGTCACAAATCAGCGAATATGACAATGCTATAATGACTTTAATTTTCCATGATCTCCATAATATCATAAAATACCTCTCTTATGAACCACGACACAAAATGACACAATCCGTATGACTTCTAGCTCTACGAATTAATTTATGAATGTCTTTATTACCTTAAGATATGATCTCCAAACTCATAAGCTATGCTAAAAACAATATGTACATTCCAAAGGCTCACTCCTGATAAAGTTATGAAAATCCTTCACTGATGAATTAATTTGACTTATTGAATTATGATTCTACTTTCCATGAGTCCTAATGATGATAATACTTGATTATGAGTTTATGGTGGCTTAATCTCAAAAATGAACCCAAGTTGGTTAATTCTCAGGCATGAGCCCTAAAATGGCTAAACATTGAATATGAGCCTAATATGGGTAATTTATGAACATGAATCGGTAAGATAACATTATGAGCATAAGGGAGTTGGTTAGCTGACCATGAAGGCATAGGTCTAAATGACAAATGCCTGTAACTATGTTTGCTGACATAGGATAGGGATCATTTCTCAAGTGGATGACTCTTTCTTTATGTGTCCTGAAAAGGGGCTAACTATGGATACTTGCTAGGAAACTATGTCATGTCATGTCGTATGCCCGACAAGGTATAGGATGACTTAGCTGATCGGGTCGAGATCAGACTCCATACGCTCACATGGTGGTTTATGATGGTTCACTACTTTCTCCCACAAATAATCAAAGCAATTAAATCCACCTTATTTGGTCAATTATAAATTTAGTTTATATTCTTATTCCTTTCCAGTTGTCCTCTTTTACGTTTGAATTTTATTGTCATTTCTAATCCCTTGATGTACTACCCTCCTGAAATGGTTTTACATACCAATACGTTCCATGTATTGACCACCTTTGGCGCTACATCATTTCATTATGTAGGTTCTGCCTCTAATGTCCGTGGTCAGGTGCTTCATTAGGAACTCTATCTTCTGCTATTGGTGAGCCTCTTTCCTATCAGGAGGTTGGATGAGATATGATGACTTCATTATATTTTATTTTCTTTTAGTATTGGAACTTATTAGAGGCTTCACAGACTGATTTAGTTGCCAGATAGATCTTGTAATTTTTAGTATTATTTGTCATGACTATTGTATCTTCAGACGTTAAGTGATATTAATAAACATTGATGAAAGACTTTATCCTTTAAGAAATCTTATTCTATTCTATTTCTTCTTCATTCATTATGTTATTTGTATGCTCATGTGATATGCCAAAACGTTCGCTCGCACTAGCAATAGTATTAGGCGCATGCCACGTCTAGGGCCTTGGCTCGGGGTGTGACAAACTTGGTTTCAAAGAACAGAGTTCAAGTGTCCTAGGGTATCGATGAAGCCGTGTCTAGTAGAGCCCTTTTTATGAGTATGTAGCATGCCACACTTATAATGAGGAGGCTACTGGCCATTTAGGAGAACTTTTCCATTCTTTAATATTCTAGACCGTGCGATAAAATGGTGCCAACAAAAAAACTTACTCAAATTCGTGCGTTTCTCACATTTTGCTATTTTTTCCTCATCTGTAAGGTAGTAGGAGTTATGAAACTCATATCCTTATCAACTGACCGCACAAGGGCTTTTTAGTAGCCCATTAGTCTATTCAAGTCTATAGATTCAAAAAAAAAATACTTACAATCTTGTTCTTATAAATCGTGCTTTTGAGCTATAGTAAGATTGTTCTCCCAGGCCTTCTGGAAAGACTTATTCCAGATGACTCCCTTAACGGGAGGAAGAGTGTATCTAGACTCTTGGATAGTGTTGTCACTCGAGAGATATTGCTATTTGGGATGTTTTGTGGTATGCCATAAGTAGTAGTATCATCTCAAGTTTGAAAATATGAAGTCATCAGTGTAGAAGATGAAAGAGAGGATAGCGATTGATTGGAGTATGTAGCAAGAGTTTTATTTATTAAGCGAGAAATGGGATGGAATGTCCTTTGGTGTTGGCTAGGGTGTATCAGGACTTGCAAAATCTTATGATGGTTAATAGACGAAGAATGGTTGGTTAAGACAACTTGGAGTATACTTTGTTTATGAAAGAAATTTATTATTTCTTAAGTTTATGTTAGTAAGGAATGATAGTAATGTTGTGAAGGAGAATGTGTTTGTAGGCTATGAGATAAATGGTGTGATTTAGATTGGCTATGTTGTCATGATACCTGAATAGACTAGTGGTTCTTGATTTTTTTTATATGATACAGTTCGAATTAGTATTATCAGATAGTGTTGCCATCCATGTTTAGTAGACACAAAGCTTGAGCTTTAGATAACCACAATGATGAATAAATGGCGGTATAAGGGTGATAGCACTAGTTTTGGAAAATAGATCTAGTAGGCTTGATTTTTTTTGTGTTGAAGAGCTTAAGTTTGATAATTTAGGAATATTGTGAATCTGCAAAAAAATAATTCATATGTGGAATAGAAGTGAAACAGTGATTTTTAGCTAAGTCCATAGATAAAGAAGGGCCTTAAGTTATATGAAAATAAAGGTGCACCCGAGGTAGTATGTTATTATATAAGATTCTAAGTTATTTATTGCTATGTGATCCTAGTTAGTACCTTTGAGTCTTTAAGTGTGGAGAAGCCTAGTTATGTAGTATGGGGAGCTCTTAAGAGCTGAATTGAGAGTATTATAAATGGATGATGGTGAGCCTTTTCGTTCAATTTTAATTTCCATTGGAGTGGGTGGATAAGAATTTAGGGGTGTGATGTTTGTAGATTAAGAAGGGAAGATCAGGTATAGAAGAAGTGGTTATGTATACCAATGAGAGTATAAATTATAAAATGATAACTAAAAAGTTTAGAGAATGTTAAGATAAGTATCTTAGGATGAAGTCCTAGAAAGGGTTGCATACCTAAATATATAGTATTCAGGGGAGTAAGGTGATAATAGCTTAGATTTGAGAATAGGTCTGCATACTTTAAATATCGACTTTGACCTAAGGGGAAGATGATAGGGTAAAGAAAATAAAATGGGTCTTGAGATGCAGATAGTAAGGGTTTTCAGAAAAGAGAGATGATGAGTTTCACTACCATTCAATCTTATTCTAGTGTATTTCATGACTTCAGCCAAGATGACACTCTACCCATGAGTTATGCATTTATATCGTGCCTATGTCTAAGATCCAAATTTTTATGTGCAAATTCATGTCCATGTTCTAACCTTATAATAGGAAATAATAACTTCACACCACGATCCTAATATTACTCTAAGGTTCTAGAAGTCCATGTTCTACACTACGTTGTTCCTGAGCCAAAAACAAATGCTTACAATAGGTTTAGTTCTAAGAACCCAAACTTTATGATATGTTCTTAGCTTGTTCTATGTTATCCCCATGTCCCGAATGACTCTTTATTCACACCTTATGTGTTTTGGTACATGAAGTATTTGTTCCTATTAGACATAAGCAGTATCCCTTCTATTCCTGGTGCTCTTATTCTATACCTTCAGTGGTATTCCTTATGTCATGGCAGTGGTATGATATCAATGCATGGGTAATGGTTGGATAGGAGAAAGTAGATGTTTCTTGTTATGATGATTGCAGTGTATTGGTTCCATCTAAGATCATAAGTATGGATGAAGTGCGAGATGACGATTAGATATTTGTAATAGTAAGATGAGGTCATATGGTTTGCCTCCCAGTAGGAATTCATGAAATTGTGGGTCAAGGGGTTCTAGGGAAGATGAGGAAGATTTTTCTTTTAATATAGTGTTAACTTTAAAGATACCATGAAGTGGTTATGGTGATAGACTTGGATATCAAGTTGATACCTATATGGGTAAATGCATGATAAAATTTGTGAGTTCTTAATCAGAGCACGAGGATGGTAGTTTTTATAATGATAAAAAGTAGTTTTCTTAGAGATAACTGTAGATGCAAGCGAGAGCTTCCTGAGGTTTAGAACAAACCTAAGATCAAGTCAACAATAAAGATGAATGTTACCAAAAGGGGAAATAGATTATAGGATTTTAAAATTTAGACTAGCATGATTGTTTTAGGTGTGGCATCTTGTACCTCTGAGTTAGACTTGAATATGCTAAGAATGTGTAATTAGAATCAGACTTTAGTATATGTATATGTCGATGTGAGTTGGAAATAATGAAGTGTGGTATTCAGAGGAAAAAGGGGTAGCTTCGAAAGGTGTTGCTAAGATCTAAGGATACATATATTAGAGGTGAAAATGCTCCTATTCCTTTAGGTAATGTACCACTGTTTCATGTCATACAACTTCTTATCGAAGGGAACTTATGTCCAAGTCTTCACTATGTCCTTCATGCTCTGTGAACCCAAATCACATAACTAAATACCCCAATGGATCATTCCTATGATTTCAATGAATTCAAGCCTTAAGTTGTTATGTTCATGTCCCTTCAAACCCATTTCCTATGTCATGTCTGCGTTAAGTCTCATTCCCTAGTTTTTGCGCGCAGAGTTTTCTTTTTCATATGCCAATAACCTTTATTTGACGACGAATGATTCCAAGGGAGAGGTATTGAAACATCTCACACTCAGTAACTTGTGGAGTACCTTCGAGGGAAAATTCGTCATTTCCTTTTTACCTTTACCCCAAGTGATTAAATTCTGTTTTATTCAACAGTATTCAAACGCTTGTTTTTCCTCTGGCAGACATTATTTCAGCAGATAGAAGTTCTTTATTTTTCCATCAGTTACAATGTCCCTGTTTGCCTCATTTACTCACATTAAAAACTCCATCAATTACAATCTCTCTGCCTTCCTCAATTATACCCAATAAAAAAAAACTGCAATTTCTCCAACAGATATACAAACCATTTCATCATCTATAAATCCAGCTTTCCTCTCAAATTCAATCTTAAAAAAAAGAAATCCGAGAGATTGGCTCAAGAATAAATCTTAGTTTCGTCCCTTTCGGTAACTAACTTCTCAAACGTTTTGAGGTATGTAAGATTATTTCTTTTATGTTTTCTCTTGGTTTTGTTTCGCCTCAAATTATGATTACTTTCAAAATGATAATGGTGGAAGGAGTTTTAAAAATCTTAGTCCATTAATCGAGTTCCCTATCTCAAGTTACCTGGAAAGTTATTTTTTTTTTTTTAAAAAAAACATCTTATTCCAATAATCTTTTCTATGGATACTCGATATTATGTGAATTATATTTATTTTGCAAGTTGTTGCAAGAGTTACAAATCCATAGCCAATGAACACTCCTGGCTATCTCGAAATAGAATCAAGCAAACCTAAACCATACTGCTAGCCTTTGAATCAATCCTCATAATCTAGCCTAGCATAGCACACTGTAACTAGTTTTGCACCCTATAATATGATCTCACACAGCACATATAGGCATTTTCTTTGGCTAATTAAAACTTCACAGTCTCTAGCTATCCTTTTGAAGAACATATGATTTCTTTCGATCCATAGGGCATTCACATATTCTGCATAAACTGTTCTAAATATTCTGGCTTGTTGTGTTCTGCCTTTGGCATTTTGGACTGTCCATTTCACATGTTTGTTTCCAGGTAGTAGTTGTTGATATTTTGTTTAAGTTTCCATAGAAGTAAACTGTCATTCACTGTTCTTGCAAAGTTACAACCATAAATATAGGGTATTTGGATTCTGGATGGCTATGACACATGCAACGCCCTCCAAATTAACATCTGTTCCCCATTTGGGTATCCTGTTGCTTTTCTTTTAACTAAATACTATGATTTTTTAATTCTATTTCTAAGAAGACATCATACTGGAAACTCCTATTGGTTTCATATGAACCGTGATCCATGAAGCTCAACCAAATTCCCTCAATTTCATCTATAGTTCCATTAAGTGTTATGGAAGTTATAACTTGGAATATTGTAATAATGAAGTTGAAACACGTTGCTTTCAATGACTCACCAAAACAATACTGAGTGTTAGTTCATGATGTATCAAACCAAAGTTGCTCAATTCCAATGTGATCCCACAAAAAGGATAAAATATTAACATGAGCCTAGTAAAGCTAGCACGTTGGTCACAAATCAGCGAAGATGACAATGCTATAATGACTTGAATTTTCCATGATCTCCATAATATCATAAAATACCTCACTTTTGAACCATGACACAACATGACACAATCTGTATAAATTCTAGCTCTCCGAATTAATTCATGAATGTCTTTATTACCTTAAGATATGATCTCCAAACTCATAAACTATGCTAAAAACAATATGTACATTCCAAAGGATCAGTCCTGATAAAGTTATGAAAATCCTTCACTGATGAATTAATTTGACTTAATGAATTATGAGTCTTACTCCCATGAGTCCTAATGATGATAATACTTGATTTTGAGTTTAAGGTGGCTTAATCTCAATTATGAACCCAAGTTGGTTAATTCTTAGACATGATCCCTAAAGTGGATAAACCATGAATATGAGCGTAATATCGCTAATCTATGAACATGAATCGGTAAGATAACATTATTATAATAAGGTAGTTGGTTAGCTGACCGTGAAGGCATAGGTTTAAATGACAAATGCCTGAAACTATGTATGCCGACATAGGATAGAGATCATTTCGCAAGTGGATGACTTTTTTTTTATGTGTCCTGAAAAGGGGCTAACTATGGATACTTGCTAGAAAATTATATCATGTCACGTCTTATGCACAGCAAGATATAGGACGGCTTAGTTGGTCAGGCCAAGATCAGACTCCATGTGCTCACATAGTGGTTTAAGATGGTTCACTACTTTCTCCCACAAATAATTAAAGCAATTAAATCTACCTTATTTGGTTAATTATAAATTTAGTTTATATTCTTGTTCCTTTCTAGTTGTCCTTTTTTACGTTTGAATTTAATTATCATTTCTAATCTCTTGATGTACTACCCTCCCAAAATAGTTTTGCATACCAATACGTTCCACATATTGACTGCCTTTGCCGCTACATCATTTCATGATGTAGGTTCTGGCTCTAATGTCCACGGTCAGGTGCTTCATTAGGATCTCTATCTTCTGCTATTGGTGAGCCTCTTTCCTATCAGGAGGTTGGACGAGATATGATGACTTCATTATATTTTATTTTTTTAGTACTGGTACTTATTAGAGGCTTCACAGACTAATTTTGTTTCCAGACACATCTTGTAATTTTTACTATTATTGGTCATGACTATTGTATCTTCAGACGTTAAGTGATATCAATGAACATTGATGAAAGGCTTTATCCTTCAAGAAATCTTATTCTATTTTGTTTCTTCTTTATTTATTATGTTATCTATGTGCTCATGTGATACACCAAAACATTCGCTCGTACTAGCAATAGTAACGGGTGCGTGCCACGTTTAGTGCCTCGGCTAGGGGCATAACACGTAGTGTATTGTGATGCATAAAGTGTAGATTAGGTTTGTGTCCTCATGCAGCATGGTAAGGTCATATCCTACACCTCCAAACAGCTTAAACACCATGAGAAGAATTATCCCACGCATGATCTTGAGTTAGAAGCCATTGTTTTTGCCTTAAAGATTTGGAAGCATTATCTATATGGGGTTCATATAGATGTGTTCACAGATCATAAGAGTCTTCAGTATGTTTTTTCTCAGAAAGATCTAAATCTTCGTTAGAGAAGGTAGTTAGAGCTCTTGAGAGATTATGACATGAGTCTCCTTTACCATCCGAGCAAGGGCAACGTTGTGGCCGACACTCTTAGTAAACTCTCTATTTGTAGTGTTTCTCATGTTGAGGACAGTAATAAGAAGCTATCTTAAGATGTTCATCAACTTGCCAAACTAGGAGTTCGATTAGTCCATACAAAATAGAGTGATATATGGGTTCAAAATCATCTCTAGTTTTCGAGGTAAATGTAAAGCAAGATAGAGATCCCATCATTGTCAAGTTGAAAGAGTCAGTCGAAGGTCAAAAAGTAGAGGTTTTCTCCCAAGGGGGAGATGGTGTTCTGCGTTGTCAGGATCGTCTCTGTGTTCCAGGTGTAGATGACTTAAGGCAGCAAATTCTTGCAGAATTTCTTGGTGCACACTACTCTATTCATCTAGGGGCCACTAAGATGTACCGCGACTTGTGGGTGATCTATTGGTGGAGTGGTATAAAGAGAGATATCACATAAGTTGTGGCTAAGTGATCTACATGTCAGCAGGTTAAGATAGAGCATCAGAAGCCAAGTGGGTCCATACAGGAGTTTAGTATTCCTACTTGGAAGTGGGAAGCGATAAATATGGATTTCGTGATGGGTTTTCCTCCAACTCGTCATCAACATCTTTTTGTTTGGGTCATTGTAGATAGAATGAACAAATTATCTCATTTCTTTCTAGCTCATACCTCTTATTCATTCGAGGATTATGCCAAACTATACATCAAAGAGTTGGTCAGATTGCATGGTATTCTATTGTCAATTATCTAAGAAAAAGGTACCCAGTTCACCTCTCAGTTTTGTAAAGCATTCCAAAAGGGTCTTGGTAACCAAGTCCATCTCAGTATAGCCTTCAATCCTCAGATAGACGATCAAGCGGAAAGGACAATTCAAACTCTAGAAGATATGCTAAGGGAGTGTGCAATTGATTTCAAGGGAAGTTGGGATGACGATTTGTCTTTGAGGGAATATGCATACAACAATAGCTATCATTCAAATATTTAAATGGCTCCATTCAAAGCTCTCTATGGTAGGAGATGTAGATCTCTAGTCGGTTGGTTCGAAGTCAGTGAGGCCTTAGTCATAGGACTTGATTTAGTGTTCGATGCCTTAGAAAAGGTTCAGTTGATCAGAGAAAGACTCTGGCTGCTCAGAGCCGACAAAATTCTTATTCAGATGTATGTAGAAAAGATCTCGAGTTCAAGATTAGTGACTATATCCATCTAAAGATCTCTCCCATAAAGGGAGTGAAGCGGTTTAGCAAGAAGGGAAAGTTAAGTCCCCGATATATCGGTCCCTTAAAGATTCTCAATCGATTCGGCAAGGTAGACTATGATCTTGAATTGTCTTCAGATCTAGATTCAGTCCATCTAGTCTTCTATGTCTTTCTACTTAGGAAGTGCATAGAGGACCTAGTAATCGTAGTCCCTATTTAGAGAGTTGATTTTCAGAATAGCCTCTCTTATGAAAAGATCCTAGTCCAAATCCTAGACTATCAAACTCATAGATTGAGTAACAAAGAAGTCCATCTAGTCAAAGTTCTCTAGCAGAATCAGTCTGTTAAGGGAGATACTTGGGAGAAAGAAGCAGACATGCGCACCAAGTATCCTCACCTCTTCTCCGCTAATCAGACCTCACTCAAGATAACATTCTTCCTTAAGATCATTCAGTTTCATGTTCAGTGTTCATCATAAACTTGGTATTAAATACCATTGCATACTCAGTAATGCGTTTACATATCAGTTTAGTCAAATAATCATGTATCAGATATGCAAACTCATTGTGAGGAAAACTTAGTTCATCAGAACACTCAGTTATGCATTCATGAATCAGTTATATATGTATCAAATATGCATGTTCAACATGATATGTATATGCAGTTTACCAGTAGTGTCAGTCATGAAATCATGTTCCAGTTGTTCATGTTCAGCTCATGTTCAGTTAAGCTTTTATCCTTTCTTAGTCAGTCTCATTATAGGATGAATGTTCCCAAGGGGGAGATATTGTAAGACCCCGCAAAATCATGCATCTAAATTCAGATCTCCAGTCTCTTAAATGATCCACCACTTAGAATAATTCTTAGCTAAGTATTCAACACTTAGTCCCATCTCATACCTTTGAACTCTGGGGATTTATTTGATGACCTTCCCAATCTCTGCTTTGCAATTTTCAAATTGTGTTGTGATGGGGCAGGTCAATAGTACACTTGGGGTGAGTTTCGGAATTTTGTGAACTCATTCAGGCTGTGTTTGAATTTTTGAACTAGTGAGGTATCGCGATAGCTTCGCTTCGTGAGGCCCAGTAAAGTTTACTAGGGGTCACATCGCTAGGCCCAATCAAGTTGATTAGGGTCACATCGCAAGGGCACCCAAATTTCTAGCATTTCAGCTCCATATTTTGAAGGGTAAATGGGTCAATTTCTCACCCCTAGACAAGCCTAAAACATGGGATTAAGCCCCCTTTTACACCAAAAATAATTATTTTTTCTCAATTCTATCAATAACACAAGCTAGGGTTTATATAGAAGATTCAAGTTCGAGAAATTCTATCCGTCCATCTATGCATATTAATGAACTAAGGTATGTGTTGTGTTGATTCATGGACTCCTTTCACCCATGAAGCTCAAGAACCCTATTTTAAACTATATATCATGATGCTCATGCTATGACTTAATTGTTGATCATGTGAATGTGTTGAACGATTCCAAGATGGAATCTTTATGTGTGTCCATGAAACTAGGAGGGCATGTTATTTGAAATATATGAATTACGAGTGGTTTGAATAGTTAAGTTAATCAATATACCGATTCCATAAAGTGTGCATGAAAAGTATTCGATAAAAAAATGCTTAAAGCACTAGAAACCATGCAATTTATCTTGAATGTAACCAAGACGATAAATATACGATATCCTCTTATGGTTAAATGATTCCCATGCTAGTGTGGAGCGGTATTAATGTTGTTGGAGTATCCATGATGTTAGAGTATGTAATTATAGCATAGTTATATGTCTTTCTATTCATTTACAAGAACTATGAAAACCATGTGTTTCATGAAATCCCCAACTTATGATGTTATAGATTGTTGATATTGATCATATACTCAAGAAGTGTCATGCTATGTCAGTTTCTTACTATCGAGTCCTGTGGGTAATTGTACCCAAAAAATATAGTTGTGTTCCTAGAGCCAGCATCATGTTTCCACGGTATCCTTAGTCATGCCATGATCCATAGAACTCAGTCAGTCAAGTGTCTTAGGAAAGCTAAGTAATTCAGTAATCTCACGTACTATTCTGTCAATCAGCAAAACTCAGTTAATTCAGTTCAATTCAGTACAATTTTGTCATGTTCAGTGTCTATTAAGATGGGAGTAGGAATTACCACCGAGCGAACCCAAGGATGGGAACTCACCTACTAGTTTAGGGAGTGATTCATAGAAGAAAACCTTGTGTTCCAGAACTATGTAGCCAACATTGGTTGGGACATCTAACCTGTCAATTTACGGTCGATGAGGTGGTTTAACTTGTAAGTTTAGGGTTTCCACCGTTCTCATTTTAAGTACCTGACAGTATTGGGTTCTCACAGTGTACTTACCAGTGATGCGGTATTGACACCCTTCCAATTAGGGTTATAGATTGGACTCCAATTCAGCATTATTCGCTTAATTGGGGCATGTCGGTTAGATGACTACTTGCCACAGTTTCAGAATCAGTCTCAGTAAAAGAACTCAGATATATTTCAGGATTTTCAGATACAATCATCTTAGATACGGTCACCCATGTTATCATACATATCAGTAAACTCATGTTATCAGTACTTAGACTCAATAATCATCTTTTCCCGCTATCATTTACAGTATTATGTACTTATGCATACATTCTCATGTTTATGTTAGTCAGCCATTTAGTATTGTTCATGCATATGAACCCCATGCATTCTGCCTACCTCACATGCATTCCAGTACATTCAAAGTACTGACGCATTTGCGCTATGGTGTCTTATACCATTGGTTCAGAAGAACAAGCTCCAGAGCATAAGTAGCATCCTAGTTTCCGCAGTCAGTGTTAGTAGTGAGTCCTCATCCTTTGTAGACATGATCATTACTTTATGTTATTATTTACTTCAACTCAGTTTTGGTAGACAGAGTTAATTGGAGACATGTTCCTTCAACTCCATATTCATACAGTACTTAGAGGCTTTCAAATTTGATTCAGACTTCAGTTGTTTTCAGTTTTGTTTTGGTACTGATACGCCACACTATTAAGATATTATAATTTTATTTATGATTCAGTGTGAACCTTATGGCCTATCAGCCTTTATTTCCGCATTCATATACATGTACTATGTAGTATATAGGTACAGATATCAGTCATGGGTTAGCTTGTGATGCTTCGGGGTCATGAGCATCATGTAGCGTTCAGGGCATCAGGCTTGGGGAATTACAAGAAATTTCCTGCCCAATCAACTCGGTCACCCTTTTGAGGCTTCATCCTAGAAAATGACTTTAATTTTTCTATCAGTGAAAAAAAAGTGAAAAGAGAAGAAAACAAGTACAAGTTGCTACAGAAAAAGGAAGTTACGTGTTGTTCACAATTCTCCCGCGGCTTCTTCGACAGTTGCCCCAGTGGTAGACACGACAGGGGTCTTACATTCACCACTGTGAGTATCCATATCCATATCAATTCTAATCAACTCTTTCCCCCTTTGCCTAGATCCCTCAAAGATTGGTTAGAATAAAATTCTCAATTGTACTTGAGAAATG
>JAPEIP010000006.1:18615752-18648603 GCA_026120095.1 Capsicum chinense
ATGGGTTAGCTTGTGATGCTTCGGGGTCATGAGCATCATGTAGCGTTCAGGGCATCAGGCTTGGGGAATTACAAGAAATTTCCTGCCCAATCAACTCGGTCACCCTTTTGAGGCTTCATCCTAGAAAATGACTTTAATTTTTCTATCAGTGAAAAAAAAGTGAAAAGAGAAGAAAACAAGTACAAGTTGCTACAGAAAAAGGAAGTTACGTGTTGTTCACAATTCTCCCGCGGCTTCTTCGACAGTTGCCCCAGTGGTAGACACGACAGGGGTCTTACATTCACCACTGTGAGTATCCATATCCATATCAATTCTAATCAACTCTTTCCCCCTTTGCCTAGATCCCTCAAAGATTGGTTAGAATAAAATTCTCAATTGTACTTGAGAAATGTGCATCGTTTAACTATGACCATAATCTCAGTATTACGCTCTAGGATTATTGGTCTTATTACCAATCTAAATTATCGTAAAATGTAATAAATGCATTCTGAGGTGCTAAGGTTGAATGTCCAAAGAAATACAAAAAGACAAATTAGTTAAACGTAAATTTACATGCCTTCTTTTATTTTTAAAAAGTGATGATAATTATTTTTTTAATTGAAAAGTACCTATATTTGCCCCACTTTTTTAAACAAAAAGTATATTTGTTGTAAAGCAGAAAGTTGAGGGACATTTAATTTGCCCTTTTTCCTTCTAAATTTATTGGATTCTATTATAAATTATTATAAATATCCAATTACAAAATTATGCATCAAATAAAGGAAAGATATTTTTCCCCATATTTTTTTACCTCCCATTTACTTTCAAGAGAGTAAGCACACTCTAAATTCTACCTCATGCATTAAGAGTGCGTGCATCTATTACATTCTAAAATAATTTAGAAGGTGATAAGACTCAAATATAGATTGTGTCGATGCAGTAATAGCTAAAGTCTACACATGCATTTCCCAAATACAACTAAAAATTTTATTCAAATCAATTTTCGAAGAATTCAGGCCAAGGGAGAAAGAGTTGATCATCATGAACATGGATACTGTTATTCATGGTAGTGAAAGTAACTCCAACAAAATGTAACTTTCTTTCCCTACATACGAATACTTTTTTTTTTATCTTTTGTCTTTACAGTTAGTTTCGCTCCTTTTGATCAATCAAAAGAAAAAGTTGGTTGCTAGGGTCGTAAATGATGAAGCCTTGTAATTGTGGTCGAGTTGGTTGAGCAGTGCATTTCACAAATGTTGGTTATCGGGTTTTTCAATATAGCTCATTGGATGGAGCTTGTCTTGTGGGGTTGATCTCTCCTGAGTGGTTTGTGGGCTGTTACACTGGAGCGGGATTTATGGGTCGAGTGGCCTTAATCTGCATTCTCCACACTCTCCTATCTAAGGTCATGCCTACATTACCAACAGGAAACATTGAGCAAATAAAAACACCATTTCAAACACTACCTTTTGGTAAGTCTCTTTCTGCCAATCAGCTCCATCTGCATTTCCCATCTGAGACGTAGAATCTAAATGTGCTACAAATAAAAAAAATATTAAAGAAGTAGATAGCTTACAACATTTAAGTTTCAGGTAAATTTTGGGAAGGTATAATACATAAACATGTCCGTTAATTGGCATCAGATAACATCTATGACCTTCAAACTTTATGTATTATGACTTCCCAAAATTTATCTAAAACATTAATGCTGTAAGCTATCTACTTCTTTAATATTTGTTTTATTTGTAGAACATTTAGATTCTACATCTCACATGGGAAATGCTGATAAAGATGATTGGCAGGAAGAGACTTACCAAAAGGTATTGTTTGCAATGGTGCTTTTATTTGTTGAATATTTCCTTTATGGTAATGTAGACAAGACCGGAGAGTGTGGAGGGCACATATTAACACCAAATGAGAGACCCACAATCGCTACCCATAAATCCTGCTCCAATATAACTACCCGCAAAACATTCAGGAGAGATAAACCCCACAAGAAAAGTTCCATACAATGAGCTGGATAGAAAAAACATGCTGGGGATTTGTTTAACCCGATGCCCAGCAGTTGTGAAATTCCTTGCTCAATCAACTTGGCCACCCTTTCAAGGATTCATCATTTACGATCCTAGCTACAACCATTTTTTTTTTTGATCTGTCAAACTGTAAAGAAAAAAGAAAAATAACAAGTATTCGTATATAGGGAAAGAAAGTTACATGTTTTTGAAATTACTCTCCACCATGAAAACCAGTATCCATGTCCATGATGATCAACTCTTTCTCCCTTGACCTAAAGTCTTCAATAATTGATTTGAAGGTATGTTGTAGCATGCTGAGGGAGATCAAGTCAATGAGGGAGAAGTATTTACCAATGCTTAATGCTTTATACTAGAGAATTTCTTCTAAAGTGCAGAAGGTATGTTGTAGCATGCTGAGATTTACTAGATTTTGATATACTTGGATATGTTAATAATTCTCAGAATTCATTCTTCTTATGGGATATAATTTGAGAGGATTTTCCCCCTTCACTCAAAATGGGCCCATGAGTGAATTCACATCAAATCATGGTTCACCCATAACATGGTTAAGAAAGGGTTGTACAAAATTAATATGCATGAGCGAGATCAATAAAACATTTCTAGATTCATCATTTAACATAATTGGAATGATTTTATTGAACAATATACGGACTTTTGATAGGTTGGGTTCTAGTAACTAAACTTAATAAGCACTTATAGCATGTTGAGGAATGGTCAGGTATGGTTGAGGGAGTCATATAAAATTGAGGCTCATTTAACAAAGACAGAGACATTGTTAGCTATATGAAGAGACATTGTTAGCTATATGAATAAAAATGACTTTCTCAGTAAAAATATGGAATGTTGAAGTTTCCTTCATTTATATCATTACTAGTGTACTATTTTAATGCATCATCAAGAAACTTCAAAGGTGATAGATGAAGTGTTCAGGTGAAGAAGCAACGTGATGGTGATGTGATCTCAGGCTTCACTTCTTTGAAGCAAGGAAGGTGAAGAGAAGTCATTGCTTTGAAGTGACCTAATGCAAGAAGCGATGTGAAGCAACACTGTTAAGTTGTTAGTTTTGATGATTCACAAGTTGTATGTGAGTTGTATGTTGGCACCTATTTCTTTGAGTTTATGATGACAAAGCTGCTACGAATTAGGGAACAAGTTGGGCTCACTTGTCAGTATAACAGTGAACAGTCACAGCTGATAAAAAGTGCAAAACTTAGTGGGAAAAGCTGCTGCCACCCTTTTGCCTAAACCCTTTGAATCACTCCTAGATTTTTTGTTTCATAATATATATTTCTCATCTTCCTCAACAATAAAACCAATGTTTCCATATTATTACAAATAAATATCCTTTGGAAGCTTAAATCAAAGGCAATACACTGTAACATGAAACTAATTGTTCATAGAGTTTTATATTTATTTCCTAGTTGTAGTTTAGTCTTTGAATATTCTTCTTAGACTTTTGCCTACGCATGCTTATGAATGTAGTAGGTGTTGTGGTGTAACTTCCTTTTGTAATCATCTAGAGTTAGGTGATTTTTCAAGCTAGAGTTAGCTTGAGAAGCCCAGTTAGAATTAGCTGGTGGATGAAGCAATAAACTTACTGCATGTCTATCCTTATAATAGAGTTATTACTAGGAGAGTGACGATTAACAGTTTTATCCTGAAGGCTAGAGTTTGTATCAAGTGTTTGCTTGGATATAGTGAAACATTGAAATACTGGAGGCAGGTCGTGGTTTGTCACCCTTGAGCAAGGAGTTTCCACATAAAAAATCTTGTGTCCACTATTTATTTTATTCCTACTCTTATTACTTTGTATCTTCCATAATAATGCTAATACCTTTGAAGTATCTTGAGAAATGACTTCTCCTCTCAATCTAGAAGAAGGCTAATCAACTGCAAGACCACCAAGATTCAACGGTGAATATTATGGCTGTTTGGAAATCGGAATGCATGACTTCATCATGGATAAGGATTGTGAGCTATGGGATGTCATAGAAGATGGTCCTTTCGTTCCAATAAGATTAGTGAAAGTTGGTAATGTAACTACACAAGTTCCTAAGACCAAGAAAGAGCTTGACGATGCAAACAAAAAGAAGATAGAAAAGGATTACAAAGCCAAGAAGATACTAGTATATGGTATTGGTCCTGATGAATATAATTGGATATCTCGCTTCAATCTGCCAAAGAGATCTGGCACTATCTTCAAACAACCTATGAGGGAACTAGTCGGGTCAAGTAGTCCAAGGTGGATATGTTAACAAACCAATATGAGAATTTCATTATGAAAGAAGGGGAGTTCATTCATGGGATACACACACGGTTCACTGCAATTACCAATGAGCTTTACTTCCTTGGTGAAGTTATCCCTACCAACAAGTAGGTAAAAAAATTCTTGAGCATTCTGCAAAAGAGGTGGGAAAGTAAAGTTGATGCCATCACCGAATCCGGGGAACTCAATAAGATAGCCATGAACGAGCTCATAGGTATTCTCAAAAACTATGAGATGTTGAAGAATCTTGGGAAGTTAAAGGTTGAGCCCAAGGTTGAAAAAAACCTTGTCCTCAAAGATACAAAAGAGACTACCTTTGATGAAGATAAAAGGGTAGCTTATATTACAAAAAGAGTACTCAAAGCTTTGAGAAAATTAGGGGCTATCTCTAGAACAGGAGATACTAGCAAGCATGTAGAGGAAGGTATGACACATGTCACAAATGTGAAGTCTGGTCACTACAACGAGGATTGTCCTATGCATAAGATTGATCACAGGGAATATGCTAGAGAAGTTTCTGGTAAAGAAAAAATGGAAATTCAAGCTCATGAAAGGCTTCATATGAAAAATGAAGAAGACAAGGTTGTCAATCAAGTGTTTTCAACCTGTTGGGGTGATTTTTCTAGAGATTCAAATAATTCAGAACAAATAGTAGATGTTTCTATGGTAGTAATACAAGGTGAAATATCAGTCTTTGAATCACCTTTTGCTCTGATGGCAGATACTAGGAATGATGAAGACAACCCAGTAACTCTCCTTGACATCAAGGAAAATCTAAAGAATTATTCCTTCAGTAAACTAAACTATCTTGTGTCGGTACTGATTGATTCACTGAATGATCTTGATATGGGAAAAGAATATCTAAGGGAAACCTTAGAAAATTGAGAGAAGGAAGTGGTGGAATTGGGTGTCCATGTAGCTGAACTTAAAAATGAGAAGGCAAAGTTAAAGGAAGATCTAGCAAAATGTAAAGAAGAAATGGTGAGACTAAGTGTGCAAGTGGCTGAGCATGAAGCTACGTACAAAACACTCTCATGTGAGAATGATCTTCTGAATAAAGGATTAGACAAAACCACCAAGCTGAATGATAAGAGAAAAGGCGAAGGAAGCATGATACAATTTTAGTTAGATGCTATTAGGATCGATTTGTGTACACACACACTAGATTGATGGAGAGGATGAAAAAAATGAGAGAGAGAGAGTTCCTAAGAAGAGAAAGATATGTAAGCATAAATTACGTGGAAACACCTATTGGTAAACTCCATGGTGGATGGGCTATTTATATTGATAATTCAGAGTATGTACAATTACACAGAGAAATGAGAATAAAAAGGTACAGCCTAAAATTTGAACATTAATATATGAAAGTACATCACATAACCAAAAAATTCTCCCATTTGGAGACGGATTCTGTCATCCAAGAATTACATTCTAAAAAAAAAATATTCCTCCATCATCAATATGTTCGCCGCACCGCAATATTTGTAGAAACAACTATAGAAGTCCAACTAAAGTTTTGCACAACCTTAGTTTACCAACATCAACACATTTTTTCAATGCGTCTGCTGGATTCTTTGCACCACCCTTTATCTTTTCCAAACACATAACACCTTCTTCCACTACCCTGCAAGTAAAATAGTACCATTTTCTAATGTGCTTCATCTTTGAATGATAGACCGGGGTATGCCACTCTGGATATATGTGTAAAGAATATTCTCACCCAGCTTCTTGCCTAGTTCTTCTAGATAATCTTCCAGCCATATCATCTCCTTTCCAGCTTTAGTTATTACCACATACTCAGCCTTAGTAGATAAAAGAGCAATGCACTTCTGAAGCCTGGACATCCAACTTACTGTTGTACCACCTATGGTGTATATGTATCCAAAAGTGATCTTTCTCGAGTCTTAGAATCCAAAACAAAGAGAAGTACTAGATGTACCTCTCAGATATCTTAGAAGCCACTTCACTGCTTCCCAATGCTCTTTCCCGGGGTGTGCCATGTACCTGCTAACAACTCCCACTACATGTACTATGTCAGGTCTAGTATAGACCATAGCAAACATCAGAATCCCAACTACAGAAGCGTATGGAACAAGTGCCATGTTATCCCTCTTCTTTGATAATTTTATGTGATTTGACAATGGAGTAGTCCGGGGTATAGCATCATTAAATCAGAATCTTGCCAGTACCTTCTTAACGTACTACTTTTGGGATTGATTTAAAGTGCTACAAGATCTATCCTAAGAAATCCTTATCCCAAGAATCTGCTTTGTTGTACCTAAATCTTTCCTCTTAAACTAATAGGAAAGACTTGCCTTTAGAGAGTTTATCTCCTTTATTCTAGATCATGAAACTAACATATCATCCATATATAAGAGTAAGAATACATAAGAATAAGCATATTTTTTGAAGTAGCAACACTGATCCTTTTCACTCCTGCGAAGACCACTCTTGCTCCTTAAGGAGTCAAACTTCTTGTACCACTGTCTAGGTACTTGCTTCAGCCCATACAAGCTCCTATTGAGCTTCCACACCATGTGTTCCTTAATGGGAAATACAAACCCCACTTGTCGCTGTATATAGATTTCCTTATCCAAATCTCCAAGTAAAAATGTAGTTTTTACATCTATTTGCTCAAGATGAAAATTCTCTGATGCAAAAATACTCAATAAAATTTGGATAGTAGTTAATTTCACATAATGAGAAAATATTTTATCATAATCAATACCTTTCCTCTATGAATATCCTTTAACTACTAATCGAGCCTTGAACCTTCTTTTTCCATCATGTTCTTCCTTGATTCTGAACACCCACTTTTTCAATAAAGATCTCTTCCTTTCAGGTAACTCTATCAACATCCACGTATTATTCTTCTCAAGTGATCTCATCTCATCATCTATGGATTTCATCCACTTGATTGATTCCTCCACCTACAAGGCCTTAGTAACAAACTCTAGTTCCCTTTCATCAATCAGTAATAGATAATGTAATGATGGTGAATACCTATCTGGTGCTCTAATGGTCATAGATCATCTCCTCAAAACTTGCTCAGGTGTCACCGGCTCCACCTTTGGTTCTTTAACGATAGTCTCTGGAGTTTATTGAGTTTCTACGATAATATTTTTGGGTTTACTCTTCAATAACTCAAGTTCAACTCCAACTTGCTTTGTAGTCTCTTGAACCTTTTTCTCTCTGCCCTTGTACAAGACATTTTCATCAAATGTCACATCACAATCTCTTAGGAACTTCTTGTTCTTGTTATCCAAAACCCTGTACCCAAACATGTCAAAACCATAACCTATAAAATAGCACTTAACAACATAAGCATAAGCAGTGCAACCAAAAGTTCTCAAAGGAGAATACTTGAGTTCTTTTCCTATCCATACTTCTTCTGAAATCTTAAACCCCAGAGGAACTGATGGTCCCCTATTGATCAAGTATTCAGCTGTGCTCACAGTATCTTCCCAAAACGTCTTAGGCAGCCCATAGTGTATCCTTGTGATCCTTGCATACTTATTCAATCTTATTTTAATCCTTTCAGCAACTCCATTCTGTTGTGTCTTCCCAGGAATTGTGCTCATCAATCTGATTCTCTCTGTTGTACAGAATTGTTTAAATTCTGACTTGTCATATTCTCATCCATTGTTAGACCTCAGAAATTTGATTTCCAAACCTGTCTGATTTTCAACTTCAGCTTTCCACCTTTTGAAAGTAGCAAACATATCTAACTTATAATTCAAGAAGTAAACCCATAACTTTTTACTGAAATCATCAATGAAGGTTACATAGAATCTGGATCCACCAAGTGATGAAACAGGAGATGGTCCCCAAAAATCTGTATGGATTATTTCCAACCGTACTTTCTTCGGCTCTTTTGCAGTCTTTGTGAAGCTTACTCATTTTTTTTCCTATAACACTGCTCTCACAAAGACCCATATCAATAGATTTTTGCCCCTCTAAAGCTCCTTTTTCAGCCAACCATAAAACCCTTCACAATCTTCCACGAACCTTTCCCAAACTCTGCTGCGCAGCGAGTGCTATCCAACTAACCAACAGAGATCAGATTCTTCTTTAGAGCAGGAAGATATCTGACATCCACCAATGTCTACTGATTTCCTACTGGATTTTTTATGTAGACATTCCTCTTTCCGTAAATAACCAGCGGCTTGTTGTCAGCAAGATACATCTTTCCAAAATTTCCAGATTAGAAATTTTGGAATAATTCCTTGCTTGGAAATGAATGAAAAGATGCACCAGAATCCAATATTCAGGATTCAACTAGGTTGTCCATACAAAGGATTAGAGCATCCCCAATGTGTTCTGCTGAATTAATAGAATCATTATCATCTCCAAATTTCTAATTCTGCTTCTTCTTGGGTTTCTTGCAATTATCCTAAAGTGTCCTTTCTCTCCATAATTACAACATATCTTGTTCAGTTTTTGTGAAGATTTTCCATGATTCTTCGATTTAGATCTTCCATGTGTGTTCTAACCCTTCGATTTGTCTCTCCCCATTTGATCCATGCTGAGAGCTCTAGCCGATGACACCCCAATTTCTTGTTTGTGATTGCTTTCCTTAAAAACAATATTTCAGATTTCATTAAACTTCCACTTCTCAGATCCATGGGAATTGGTAATCAAAGCAACAACAGTTTCCCAATACTCAGGAAGAGATGATATCAAAATCAATGCTTTAATTTTATCATTGAAATTAATATCCACAGAATTTAGTTGACTAACAATCATATTGAACTCGTTTATATGATCAGCAATAGATCTATTCTCAGACATCTATAAATCAAACATTCTATGCATCAAATATACCTTGTTCATCGTAGATGGTTTTTCGGACATATTTGATAGTGCCTTCAGTATATTGGACGTGGTCTTCTTCCTGATGATGTTGAACGCCATATTTCTCGTCAAAGTCAATGGATCAGCCCATGAGCCTGCCGATCCTTAAGCTTCCACTGCTTTTTTATCATGAAAGCCGACTTCACCCCGGTCAAGGGTTCGTAATGATCTTTATGGTATAGATAGTCTTCGATTTGTATCTTCAAGAAACCAAAATTAGATCCATCAAACTTCTCAACTCTAAGTTTCGATCCTTCTATCTTCAGTGATCATGATGAATCTCCTAGTCTATTTAGGACTCCTACTTATAGAGTGGGAAGGATTTATTTCTCAAATAACAAAGAAGGGAAACTTACCTAGTTGGGGTAAAAGAAAGATGGTACTTCCTTTGTCCTCATATTTGGATCCTAGATTAAAGTGGGTTCCCAAGACCACAAACTGACCCTTGATGCAGGTCTAGGCAAGAGAAGGTCGTCAATAAGGATGATAATAATGGTTGCTTAAAGAATATATTTGAAGACCTAAAGATCACTTGTTGCAGAAGACCCTGAGTAGAGGGAATGTCTTCTTTAAAATAGAACTTACGGTTAAAGTTGTAAATTCCTGTGATGATATATACCTAGGTATAAAATGTTTTTCGTATTGCCTTGAAGGATGCATATCCGGTGGATACCTGAAAAGTGTTAGTAAGTAACAAGTTGAGCTGAATGATATAGGACAGAGGTTATAAAATAAAATAAATGTTGGTTATTTTTGAATTCTCATGATATGACTATCAACAGGTAAATAGGTATTCTGGTTAGATAATGTCCCAGATGTTTAATTCAATCTTATATATTTGCAGAATATAGACATATGGAAAGTAGGAAAATATATGAATGAGAAATCACACAGTGGTTATGTTTAAAGACATAACCTAGAGATCAATTTCCTAATCAAGTTAGTTGTAATACCCCGACTATTTCTTAATCTTAAAATAGCCTTTTGAGTGAATATGAATGGCTTCCAAAGTGAATGATGTTTAAACCGTGGTATATTTCCCTAACTTCTACTTTCTGTCATGTGGAGAATTGAATACGCTTTCCATTGATACTAGTTTAGTCAAAATTGGAGATCGGAATAAGAAGTTATGGCCGAATTATAGAAAAGCAGATACTAGTCTGAGATGCCCAGGCGCGACGGTGAGGTTCAACATACCGTCGGACTATCGATTTACCATCGATCGGTACCGTCCCATCGAGGTAGGAACCCAGTTCCCTGGAAAGTCCCGATGGTGAGGTCCAACGTAGCATCGGACAAGCGACGTCTCATTACCCGACACCGTCGAACCTTGGCAGTGACACCATTCTCTCTGGATACGTTCGATAGGACCTTACCGGTCGTCGGACCTTACCGTTGGATGTTTCCAGAGAATGGAGTCTCTGCCAAGGTTCAATGGTGCCGGGCGATGGGACATCGCTTGTCTGACGCTACATCAGACCCCACCGTCAGGACTTTCCAGAGAATTGGGTTCCTGCCTCGATGCGACGACACCGTTCGACGGTAAGTCGATAGACGGACGGTAGGTAGAACCTTACCCTCGCGCCTGGGCGTCTCAGACTATTTTCTGCTTTTCTATAATTCAGCCATAACTTCTTTTTCCGATCTCCGATTTGGATGAAACTGGTATCGATGAAAAGCTTATTTAATTCTCCACATGATAGAAAGTAGAAATTAGGAAAATATAAACATCATTCACTTTGGAAGCTATTCATAAGGCGATTTTAAGCTTAAGAAACTATCGGGGTATTACAATATCTCCCCCTTGGAAATATTCGTCCTCGAATATTGCTAGTTAGACAAAAGGTCAAAGAGAAAATTAAGATTATTCTGGTAAAATAACTTGCTCAACTGACTTACTTCACTCTAGACTTTCGGGTGCTTTACAAAATGCACGAATCATAGAAAGGACAACTATATAGCTGAATGCACTGAATTAGAATGGAGACTAAATCAAGGAGGAATAATACCTTCTGCTTGATTCGAACATGCAGTGAAGAGGTGGGGTTACTTAGCTCTCATATCTGCTACTGCTTCCCACGTAGCACCCTCGATAGATTAATTTCGCCACTAAACTTTAACCAAGGGAACTTCCTTGTTCCTTAGTCTACAGACTTGATAATCTAGGATTTGAACCGGAACTTCATCATATGAAAGCTATCCTGAACATCAAAGCTTTTTGACGAATCAACAATAACAGAATCACCAATGTGCTTCTTAAGCATAGATATGTGAAAAACAGGATGAATAGCTGACAACTCTGCAGGAAACTCAATCTCATAAGTTGCTTTACCAACACAATTCAAAACTCTGTAAGGACTAACATATCGGGGATGATGTTTCCCTTTCTTTCCAAATCTTTTCACCACCTTCATAGGTGAAATCTTAAAGTACACTAAGTCGCCAACCTCAAATTCAAGTGCTCTTCTTCTCACATCAGCATATGATTTCTGATGACTCAGGGTTGTTTTCAACCTTTCTCAAATCAGCTTAACTTTCTCCATGGCCTCAAACACAGCGTCAGTTGTAATCACAGCAGCTTCACCTACTTCGAACCAACCTATGGATGATCTACCTCTCCTCACAAATAAAGCTTCAAATGGGGACTTCCAATGCTAATATGAAAACTATTGTTGCAAGAAATTCAATCAATGGGAAATGTTCATCCCAACTTCCTTTGAAATCAAGAACACATTCCCTTAACATATTCTCCAAAGTCTTGATAGTTCTCTCAGCCTGACCATCGATCTACGGATGAAAAGTGGAGCTAAGATGAACTTGGGTACCGAAACCCTTTTGAAAGGCTCTCTAAAACTAAGAAGTAAATTGAGTACCCCTATCAGAGATAATAGACAAAGGAACACCATACAACCTGATTAACTGTCGGACGTACAACTTAGCATAGCCCTCAGCGGTGAAAGATGTATGCACTGGCAGGAAATGTTTGTACTTAGTCAACCTATCTACAACGACCCAAATTGAATCATGATGACAACGGGAGAAAGGTAAACCATTCACGAAGTCCATATTCACTTCCGCCCACTTCTAGATAGGAATGCTAAATTCTTGCATCACTCCATAGGGTCTTTGATTTTCTATCTTCACCTACTGAGAAGTTGCACACTTCTTTATGAACTTCATTGTATCCTTTTTCGTACCATTCCACCAATAGATTTCCCGCAAATCGTAGTACATCTTGGTGTCACCGGGATGAATAGAATATCATGTGCCATGCGCTTCAGCCATAATTTTCTATCTCAAATCATCAACATCAGGGACACACAATCTATTTTGAAATCTTAGGACACCATCTCCCCCTTGGGAGAAAACCTACACCTTTTGGTCTTTAACTGACTCTTTCAATTTGACCAAACGAGAATCCATGTCCTGCTTCTCCTTTACTTCCAAAACCAGAGAAGATTCAGAAATACTTTGAATCCAAGCATTACCCACAGCTAAATCAAGCAATATAACACCCAACCTAGCCAAATGATGTACTTCACGAACCAATTCCTTTTTATTTCCCTCTACATGCGCTACACTTCCCATGGACAACATGTTAAGGGCATCTGCCACTACATTGGCTTTACCCGGGTGATACAACACGCTCATATTGTAGTCCTTCAGCAATTCTAACCACTGCCTCTGTCGAAGATTCAACTTTTTCTGAGTGAACACATACTGCAAACTCTTATGATCTGAAAAGACATAAACATGAACAAAATACATGTAGTGTCTCCTGATTTTTAAAGAAAAAACTACTGCAGTTAACTGGTGATCATGGGTCGAGTAAATCTTTTCATGCGGTTTCAACTGCCTGGAGTCATAGGCTATAATCTTACCTTTCTGCATCAACACGTAACCCAAACCAACTCTCAAATTGTCATAATACACCACAAAATCATCTACACCATTAGGCAAGGTCATCACAGGGGTTAAAGTGAGTCGAGTCTTCGACTCTTGAAAACTTTTCTCGTAAGAGTCTGACCACTGGTATTTAACTTTCATTAGGGTTAACTGAGTCAAAGGAGATGCAACAGAAGAGAAAATTTCCATAAAATGATGATAGTAACTAGCCATACCCAAGAAACTTCTATTGTCAGATGGGGAAATAGGTCTAGGCCAATTTTTCACAACTTCTTCCTTTATAGGATCAACTCAAATACCTTTAGAAGAAATAATATGACCAAGAAAAGCAACTTTCCTTAACCAAAATTCACACTTGCTGAATTTGGCAAACAACTGGTGATCTCTAAGGGTTTGCAAGACAATTCGGAGATGATCTGCATGGTCATTCTCATTTTGGGAGTACACAAGAATATCGTCTATGAAAATAATAACAAACATATCCAGGTACTGTACACCCGATTCATAAGGTCCATAAAAGCTACTGGGGCATTAGTTAGCCCAAAGGACATGACTAGAAACTAAAAATGACCATAACGGGTGCGGAAAGCCATCTTTGGAATATCGCACCCTCTGACTTTAAGCTGGTGGAAGCCGGATCTCAGGTCTATTTTTGAGAAATAGCTGGCGCCTTACAGCTGATCAAACAGGTCATCAATTCTAGTAAGAGGGTATTTATTCTTGACTATGATCTTGTTGAGCTGATGATAGTCAATGCACATACGCAATGAACCATCTTTCTTTCGCATAAATAGAACGCGTACGCCCCAAAGAGATATACTAGGTCTTAGGAAACCCTTATCAAGAAGATTTTTGATCTGCTCTTTCAACTCCTTAAGTTTTGCGGGGGCTATATGATATGGAGGAATAAAAATAGGTTGCGTATCGAGAAGAAGATCAATCCAGAATTCTATCTCTCTATCGGGAGGTACCCCTACGAGATCTTCTGGGAAAACATCAAGAAACTCATTGACAACACTGATATACTGAATAGTCGGAGTCTCGGACTTAGTGTCTTTAACTTGAACTAAATGATAGATGCAACCCTTGGATATCAACTTCCTGGCTTTAAGGTAGGATATGCAATGACTCTTGGGGAATGTAGAGTTTCTGGACCACTCAAAGATTGGCTTATTGGGAAACTGAAACTTGACTACACGGGTATGATAGTCTATTAAGGCATAGCAAAAGTGAAGCCAATCCATCCCAGAATAATGTCAAAATCAACCATGTCTAGCCCAATCAAATCTGCACACATGACTCTGTGAAGGATAATGATAGGACACTTTTTATACACTTATTTAGAAACAACAGATTCACCTACTGGAGTAGAAACTAGTAAAGCCTCAGGAATCTTTTCAGCACTGATCTCAAAATTCACAGCCGCCACCGAAGTCACATAAGAAAGACTTGAACCAGGTTCCATCAGTACATACACATCAAAATAAAATACACGGAGCTTACCAGTAATAATATCTGCTGAATCCTCCTGCTCCTTGTGGGGTGGTATAGTATAGAAGCGATTCAAGTGCTGACCACCTACAGTACTAGACAAAGCACCCTAAGGAGAAATTGGATGAGCTAAAGGGACTGGAGCCCTGATAGCCTGACTCTGGGGATGAATGTCATGACTCTTCTGTCTAGCATATGGGTAATCTCTGATTTTTTGGCCCAACTTCCGACACCTAAAACAACCTCTCTATTCAGTCATACACTCTATGAGGTACGTTCTACCACACTTAGTACACGAGGGATAGTTAGGTCTATTACTCACACTATCCTAGGACCTGGACATAGTAGGACTATTACGCTGCTCCTGCCAGATTCGGTATGCGGGAGCATTATCTGATGAAGGCACTAGAACAAAAAAATGGCTTTAGAACTGAGGGTAGATTTATTCAGAAAATCTAGTCTGACTATACCCCAGTTGTTTTGATCTAAATCTCTTATTCCCTCTCACTCTCTCTCTCTCTTTCACCTTGTCTGCTTTGATTTGTTAAGCATGTATCATTCATCTTGAATGATCTATGTCCCTATGATCATAGCGGATCTACACTCTTTCATAATATGACCAGACACACTAGCTGCATAATTAGATAACTAGTTGAACTTAAGACAATACTCCTTAACTGTCATAGAGCCCTGTCTCAAATTCTTGAATTCTTCTAATTTTGCTTACCTCAACTCTGGAGAAAGAACCATTCTAAAAATGCATCCTAGAACAATTACCAAGTCATGGTAGTGGCATCCTCCCCTCTACTCTTTCTCCACATCTCCACCGCATCATAAGGAACATCTTTCAAGTAATAAAAAGCTAGATCCATACTTTCGTCCTCTATTACATGCATAATTTGGGTGATTTTTTTCACCTCATCAAGATACATCTTTGGGTATTCACCTACCCTTGACCCATAAAATTCTAGCAGATTCATCCGCAAGATATCACAAACCCGAGCAGCTGCTGAATTACTTTCTTGTGGAGGTAGAACTATGACCTGAGCATGGTCCTGAGCATTGGCGGTAACCGCCTGGGCTAGCACCTGAAAAGCTGCCTAGAATTCAGTGTGGGTCATCGTCTCACCTAATGGACCAATGGGTTATGGTCGTTCGTTGTTTCTGCGAGCTCTACAAGGAGGAATTTTCTATCATAAGAGAGGACGAATTAACAGAAGAGAGAAATAGTCATAGGCATGATAGACTTTTGAAAGAAAGAAATGACTTTTCCTAAAGTGTCTCGTAGCCTCTTGCTCATAGATATGGCTCGCTACACACCGATGATCAAGACTCTACGTAACGCAGCTTGTCAGACTCCCTAGGATTTTTTAAACATTAGGCGCTCTAATACCAAGCTTGTAATGCCCCGAGAACCTATCCCTAGACGTCATACGGTGCTTAAGGCCACAACTCTCTAGAAACTAGGGTTTTCTTCCAAAATCCTAAATCAAATCTTCTCCAAGAAATTCAAAAATCTTTCATAGCTTCCACCAAGTTGTTCAAGATCCAAGATATCTAAGTCTAAGGAATCAAGGATTCTAACTCAAAGGTGTAAGAAAGAGTTTCAATCAAGTCTCTTCATCTCAAAACCATAATCCAAGGTATGTGGGGTTTGAACAAGAACACTCCTTTCGTTCGTGTGCCTAAATATTTAATTTCTACTATTGAATTACATGATTTTGCAAAGTGGTTTTACATCCAGCTTTATTTTATTAATGATTTATGATATTTGAGTTGATTAAGTTTGATATTCATGATTATTTCACAATCTTATTTCTTAAATTGATAATTTATGCCATGAAATATATATTGTTACTATGAATTGATGAGTTCTAAGCGATTAAAGATAAGAGTCATATTTTAAACTTTTCCATGAGAAGTTTGATTATTGAATATATATTGATATTGATCTTGAGAGTCAAGAATGAGTTCTATGATGATTTATTGAAGCTTTGATACTTGATACAATTTGATAAGCAAGTGTACTTGATGTTGAGAAAGATTGTTTTAGGTTTGAGTCGAGTTAGGAATCCACAAGTTGTTTATGATTTATGGATGAGTATGTTTATTATTTGATCTTCATGATGAACCCTTGTGTTGATAAAGGTGGATTTCCTAACGCGTTCAACGAGCGAGAAATGTGGGTTTAGAGCATCCTACTTTCCAAGAACTACGTTCCATCGTAAGATTGAGATTAAGGACCAAAGGCCAAGACAGTGATCACTAAAGTTAAGGTGCTACAACAATGGCAAGGATAGAATAGCTCTCCCCAACATGAGCAAAACGTTAGACAACATATAAGCTCATATGGTTTATGTCGGTTTAAAGAAACTCCCAAGTTTCTTGAGTCACCAGGTCACTCTAAATCTTGAGTCAAAGAGTTTCGAGTTGAGTACATTGTTTTATGAGCTTCATAATATTTTGTTACTATTGATGATTTATTAGAACTATATTACAGTTTAATTCAAGCAAAGTGAGTTATTATTGTCAGCATGCATAATTTTCTTATATCTTTATGATATTAATTATAATGTTGCATACACCCTCACATACTCAATGCATTCTTAAGTAGTGATTCACATACTCTCCTGTGTTCGACATTTCCCTGTGATGTAGGTTTAGGTGCTCTATCTCAGCAGTGACCGTGATCTTTGAGTACCTTTATCTATATTCCTGCAGTTGGTGAGTCCTCATGGTTCGAGGACCTATATCCGTGACTTTTGTTTTGTTAACAGATGATTCCTTATTTTCAGTTCAGTTGAGTCAGTTGGGGGTCTGTCCCAATGGCTCCTTAGTCTTGATTAATAGATGATCTGTCAGACTAGAGTACCAATATGTACAAAAGATCAGTATTTTGATTGTATAGGCCAGTATTTCTTCGTATTCCAGCATGTTCATGACATGATTATTATTCCTCATTTTAGCATGATTATTGTCATAGTGAATTCTAAAAGTGGAAACAAGCTTAGAGGGTTAGCTTGAGGTTACGTGTGGCCTTAAGCACCGTGTGACATCTTGGGATAGGTTCTCGGGGCGTTACATTAGTATCACTTGGAAATTCTAAACAATGACTATTTCAAATGTTTAATGATAGTTCCATATTACTCTCCCACCTTTTGAGAAAAGATATCTATTGTATTATAAGTCCAACAAATATGTCATCTGACCGGACAATCTCATCAAACTCTTCAATTCTTTTGACGTCAATAGTTCCCATCATGACCTATATAAACAAAATTTAGATCATTTTATATGTTTCAAAATAATTTTCATACAATCTCTCTTATACTGACTTCTTAGTTCCCTAACCTTCCAATACCCTATTTCTCTCATCACTCCTAAATCTTCCAACCCTAGAGAGGCACTTGTTAGTCATGAGTAATGAAATAAGAGATTAACGTCAGAAGGCCTTGAGTTGTCAACCTTTTTCACCAAATACAAAATGACACTTTTGAATGCAATGATTGTAACGACCCGAGCCAAGGCCCCGACCGCAATAAGCATCCATAACCATAAAGGCCGGAGCGCCCATCTCTATCTGGGAACCATACACACCTTTCATAAACTATAAAGAAATGTAAAAAATATAATAAGACTGAAACATAGTCAATATCTTCGTTCAACTGAATAATTAAAAAGGGAGTTCTTAACATTCAAAACATATGACACTAGTCTACGAAATCTCTAATAACTTACCAGCATATATATTAAAACTGGTACAAGGAGTCCAGTAAGACCTTGAAGCAAAACAAAATAATAATAACTCATAACTAGGCCATTCGAAATAAGGGAGGCTCACCAACTGCGACTTTTGATCAAACAACTCTTCTGCTTAATGAAATCACAGGACTGTTCCATAAATCCCAAAATATAGGAAGTGAATACAATTGTACTGGCATGTGAAACAATTCAAAAAAGTATTTTTTTTCATAATATAGATGAGAGCATTTTATAAAACATTACACCTAAGATAAGTAAAACACATGGGCATATTTTAGAATCTTCAAATGGTTTCCTTGAAATCAAGACTCACACTTTATTTTATCCTAAGATAGATGGTACACCCTAAATTTCTACAATCCCACGGGCTATATGAAATATGCCCTTCACTAGGCGACCACGCCCCCAATAAATATGCCGCAAGGATTGGATTCCTAATTTTTATTCTAGTATATCAGTGTCTCAAGGACAAGTATACATTGGCATTAGCAAATCATATCACCCAAATCGGCAAAATTAATTTCTAGCGATAGGCCCTTACACTCAAACCATCTACCTCTCTTTAGGAAAAGTTTTAGTTCTTTAAACATCATGCTTCATATAAAAAATCATTCAATGCTGAAAATCTTATGGGCATATCATCACCGGGTATCATCATATCCATACTTGCCAGTCATTTATATCGTATCAATCTCACAGCCCATCTCATTCAAAATATGCAAATGACCACCAAAGATTTATAACATCACAAGCGAGTCATCATTTTGAAATATCATGAATTATTTATACAATTACTCTCTTTTCACATTACTTCAACATGCGGTGGTTATGCCAATTTATTCAATCACATACAATTCTACCTTTTAATGCAAGAGTAAAGTTATAGCAAGAAAACTCCCTCTCATCGTACCATAAAACATGTCAAACACCCTTAGGTTAAGGAACTTACTTTCAAACCTTAGTTCATGCATTCAAAATCATTCACAATACAAATAAAAACTATATTTCACAACAAGAGAGAGAAATTCACTATTTATGCTCTCAATTTAAACATCCCAACTATATACATATATACATAAAGGGTCAAAATTTTATTACCACAAAAGGTGTTCAACACATTACATATATTTTGTCAAAATGATTTAATAACAACCTTTTCGAAACAATATTCAAAACCCTTTCTTGCAACATGATTATAAATTCTTAAACATGATAAAAAAAACTCCATTCCTATGCAGTTTAAGGATAGTCTAACATACCTTAGGTTGTTTCATTTGAAAAAAATGGAACCTTAGTCTTGAAACCTTTCTTGAGAATCTTGAATTGAAAGGCTTGATTCTTGTTCATTGGGAAGAAGAATTGAATCTTGTTCTTGGGATGTGGTTAGGGTTTTTATTTGAGAGAATATTAAATAAGGAGGCAAACAATGCTCCTTGGGGCTGAAATTATATGTTTTGGATGGATTTTGGGTGAGGTTATATGACCAAAGTGCCCCTAGACCCTTAAGGAATTGAAATAGCATGAGAAACAACTTTGGGTCGCATCAGACATTGCGTTGGGGAGATCAATGCATCGCCTAGCTTATCGCGTTGAGGTAATGATGCATCGCGTCGTGTCCCTAACTTGTTGAGGTACTGACGCATCATGTCCCCATCGCCTCGGCCTACTGCCTCTCGTGAAAAATGCCATAACTTTTTACTCGGGTGTAGTATTGAGGCAAAATTAGTATCGTTGGAAAGTTAACTCAATTATCTACAACTTGGTAGGCCTTGATCTGAAAAATTCTAAATGTATAAGAAGTTATAAATGTTCGAAATATACCCTTGTAGAATCAAATATCAAACATTTGATGAATGAAAGATTCTTAGCTCAACTTTCCTCCAAGTGATTTTTATCAACACTTTTCACCACATAATCACTTCATACACTAGGACAAACATAATGACACATGAATTTCAATATAAACCATGGAATTAAAGCTTACACACGTAGAAACAATGTTTTAATTTCTAGCTCAAAAATGCGGGGTATTACAATAATGATGATGATGTGGTAATTCCATTATTTCTTGATCTTTATAGTAATGATAGGGGTAGCAAGAAGGGAGAAGAGGTGGAAATACAAAAAGAAAAAAGAAAAATAGTCTCAGTTAGGTCAGGTACAAAAAGGGTAGTAAACCCTAAAGAGTCAGAAGATAATACTAAGAAAGAGTTTAGTGGGAGTGAAGATAGTGAAACTAAGTGCATGTTTGAGGGCCTAAGTGACTATGAAAATGAGTCACTCGACTCTGATGGTGATGTATACATTTCTAGGATAAAAAAAAGAGGAGAGGCATTATTATCTATGAAACCAATGTCAGCTATCACTGGTATGAAAAGAAAATCTGTAGAAGTTAACAAGAGACTAAGTACCAACTCCAAATTATCCAGGACATCAAGGAGAATGGGTTTCTTATCTGTCAAAGGGAAAGGACCGCCTAGAGTGACAAATCAAGAAATTCTTGAGGAACAGGAAGACCCAAGGCAAGGAATTCTTAAGCATCAGGAAGCCCAACAGAACAAGTTTCTAACCCTGTTGCAGCTGATATGTCAAAAATAAGAGAACAAATTGTCTTGGTGAAGTTTCAGGACTGGGAGTACTTATTTGAATTAGCTGCACCATTTTTGCATAAGGAAGAAGTAGGAATGTTTTATCGTAACATGAAAATCTCTAAAGATAGTCAGTACTTAACCTCACAGGTGAATGGTGTGGATATGGGATTGGATGAAGAGAGTCTCTGAAATTCTTTGTGCTCCCACTGAAGGAATAAAGTCCATAAAATCAGATAAAGGGTCTGATAAATTTTGTAGAATTTGTTGTGCACATGATGACTCACACTCCAAAAATTTCAACAAAAGTACTCTCAAGAAAGAATTTTGCCTTTTGTTTGAGCTAGGGATGGGGGCACTACTACTTATATATGAAGTGGATCTTGTGACTAGTTTTGAACTGTACCTGATGAAAGTATTATCTACATATAAGAGAGTGATCCTTCCTACAATCATCTTAGAATACATCACTTCAGTCATAATCATAATCAATTGGGAACATAAGCCAACCTATGGTCTTTGGCTATACAGAATACTTTAATACTTCAATATTAAATGTAGAACAATAGAAAATGTCTTAGTGAACCAGGTGTCTGCTTCAGTGCAAGCAGGAGAAGAGAGCACAGGTTTAACTGCAACACTGAAAAGTGAAAATGCTACCCTACTTGAGAGGGTGAAGAAGTTGGAAGCCAAAGTAGAAGTATTGACTAGAATAAATGAATAATTAACTTAGAAAAAGCTCAAGGCTTATGTTAAAGAAGGAGAAAATTTAACCTTACTTCTCAAGCAATATCATCAAGCCCCTGGTGCTTTGTCATGACTCCTTCCAACCCTGGTGTCCATTCTTTTCTTTCTCTATTGTTACCCTAGTTACTCCTTTTTGTTATTTCTAATGTGTACCTGGCACTTTTTCTTTTGACATTTTTAATAGTTGTTGCTTTTGAATGCTTTTTAGTACACATCAATGTACGCCTTTTGCCATTTTGTGTGTGCTATCTTCTCTGAATCCTGTATGATCCTTCTTGCTAATGTTAGTGTTGCTTAAATGACCATGAAGTAACATGTATGCTTTTCCATACTTGGTTTACTGATTGACCTATTTAATGATATCAAAATGGAGGTAAATTGAAGTTATAGAGTGTGGGGGGCTGATATGTATAGGATGTAGATATGGAATGTTGTGCAGATATGAGTTCTCTAATTCAAGGGGAACTTGTTGCTCATTGATAGAAAGAATAAGGTGTAGGATGCCTATATTATTATAGGTATCAGTAATAAGGGAAATTGGTTGGGTGAACTAGTGTGGCATGGCCTTATGGCTTGTTGTGTGTTGCTGAGGGTTAGACTGTGTTGTGTATGGGTGTTATAAAAATATTGAATGCTAGGATAGGTTTGTCATCATCAAAAAGGTGGAAATTATTATGTTCTTTGTTTTGATGATTAACAAGTTTTATGAAAGTTGTATGTTAGGACTTGTACCTAGATTTTATGATGACAAAGTTATTGTGAATTAAACAACAGGTTGGGCTCACCTATCACTATCACAGTCAATGGTCACAGCTGACACATACTACAAAAGTTGGTGGGAAAAGCTATTGCCACCTTTTCTCCTCATCCAATGGGATCGCTCCTTGATTTTCTTATGTCATAATATATATTGCTTATCTTTCCCAACAAGAATACAAATTCTTCCATATTCTTACCAATAAATATCTCCTTGAAGCTAAAATCAAAAGTTATACACTGCAGCAAGAAACTGATTGTTCATAGAGCTTTATCTTTATTTCCTAGCTTCAGCTTGTATATTTTTCTAAAAATTTGGCCTATGCTTGCTTATGATTGTTGTACGTGTAACTTCGTTTTGTAATCATCTACAGTTAGGTGATTGTCCAAGCTAAAGTTAGATTGAGAAGTCCAGTTAGAGTTAGCTGGAGGTTGAAGCAGTAGAGTTACTCTGTGTCTATCCTTGTAATATAGTTATTACTAGGAGAGTGGTGATTAAGAGTTTAATATTGAAGCCTGGAGTCTGTATTCAAGTGTTTTCTTGGATATAATTGAACTTAGAAATCCTGAAAGCAGGTCGTGATTTTTCTCCCTTGAGCAAGGAGTTTCCACATAAAAAATTTTGTGTCCACAATTTACTTTGTTCCTGCACTTCTTACTTTGTATATCTTCTAGTTCTTGTCATGTGAGTTCATCTAGGTCCCTGAGCTGACCAGCAATACACCCCAACCCTTTAAACACTTTATGTTTTCGACTCTCTTCTTTCATTTTTTTCTGAAGTTGACTTCTTGTTCCGTTTCTTTGGTTTCTGCTCTGTTTTCTTCTTAATGGTCTCTTACAATTTTTAAACCTCTTAACTTACTAATAGTTGTCAGATCTCTTTTGGGTTGAATTCTTGTGCTAAACTTTATGTGTATTTAGTGCAAGTAACGATTAGAGAAAATGGAGGATCATTAAGAAAAGTCGTAGAATTTGCTGGTTGATATTAACGAAAAATAAAACTATTTAGTGAAGATGAAGGGTGCTAAAGTTTCCAGGGATGTTAAACATCCAGCTACTTACATGAGCTCCTCGTGGACTGGTAATGGCCAATTGAATAGTAGACATAGAGTAGCTGCGATAATAAGATAGTCGTTCATCCATTTGATTCACGTGATGATTGCATCGTAAATGACCAAAGGGAGTTGGATGCTGAAGAACAAAAAAACTGATGATAATTACTTATGTTCTTTTTTTCCTAGACTAGGCTCTATTAAGATTGTTATTATGACTAGCACAACGATCTATCTCCCATGTTTTATTTGAATGTTCTCTTTTTCATTGTCAATGTCCTCGTATGTATAAAGTAAATTATCTCTAGAAATTTATAAATCTGTTAGTTTTACTAAGTTATCAAAACTAAAATACAATCTCTTAGTTAAGTAAACATTTGTGTTATTTATACAAATTATCTCCTATTTTTTTCTGAGATCTCTTATATATGAGTTTATTAATCTTACAACAAACACTTAATGTTGCGGATCATTTGTGGGATTGCATGCCGTGTAATTCCATAAGTGGATCGAAAAATAGTAGAATATTCGCTAACTTTATTTCTATCTCGTAGAGGTAGGGAAACTGTTTTTTAAAAACTCTTTTGTTTTAATGTATCAAATCAATGTAGTTACGGAAAAAAATACGGTGTCACGACCCGAACTAGGGCCTGGCCATGACGGTCATCCCGAACCCTGAGGGCCTGGAACGTCCCTCTCTATCTGGTAAGCATGCACACATTCATATAAATAAACAAGATACGAAAACATAATCTGCTGCTGAAACATGGACAATTCTGAATCAAGCATAAGTATGAATATTGATAATCAACTATATCTAATAACATCTGATTCAGTCTACGAAATCTCTACTACGGGAAAATCTGACAACTGTCTGAAAACTGGGACAAGGCCCCCAGTAGACCAAAACGACAATAAGGGACATAATCTGAAAGACGGGCCTTCTTGAATAGAGAAGGCTCACCAACTAATCACTGCAACTCTGTCTGACGAATCTACTGCCTTTCTGGATCCCTAGACTAAGCCTCAGAACCTGGAGGGAGGAGCGGGGTCAATATAGCTGTACTAGTAAGCAAAGAAATCCAAAATAAAGCTCATATGTAAATAAAATAGTTTGGGAAACAACTTTGTCAAAATATTATACATCAAATGGCTTTCGAAACACATGGGCACATTTCTGCAAAATATGTAACCTGCCTGTCAATACAAGTTCTAATCTGTATATTACTTCTGATTTAGGTGACACTCCCCTACAATTCTGATATTTCACGGGTGGTATAGAATCTGCCATTGACTCGGCGAGGAAGCCCCCAACCAATGTGTACCGCAAGGGTTGGAGTTCCTGAATCTGATACGCCATAGGGCTCTAGGCCAGCATATTAAATAAACTCGTATCGGCAAATTATGGTTTTGGGAGATGAGTTGTTTAATACTCATGCCTTTTTCTGGGAACCACCTAAACTCTCTTTATGCCCAATTTTATCCTGTTTGAAATCATGCATGTTTCTAGTTTCAATGTCTTAAAAGTCTAATTTCAAACATGCATTAAATCTATTCTGAATTATCATGGCATAATCTGAATTGGTGTCGTCACACCAAGACTTACAAGTCCTATTTCTGAGCCATAATGTATCATGCATAATTCTTTCATTAAAACACAGTTCAGACCACCCGAACATGCAAACAATATAAAAGATTTCATGTTCCGAGAACACAAGTCAAAACTATGCTGAGATTGTTCAAACATATGGTGGTCATGTGCTTTTGGAAAAATCATGCACTCTTTCATTATATGGATATTTTCAACCTTTATCAATATGCACAACCCTCTCTTTCGAATTCAAAACCATAAATCAATTTATAGCATTAATCAAGATATTTCATATCATGTTTTTCAAGATACATTCAAAACAATCTATATCATAAGAAAATTGGGAAAACTATGCCAAGAGAGGGATTCATGTGCGTCATTCTCTCAATTCATTCATAAATCTTAAAATATATGCATACGTATATATAATTTCAAATCAATTTGTGGAAGGTCAAAAGACCAAAACAATACCGTCAAGATTTCTAAAATATGAATGTATTCATAAATCTGAAAATCCCTTTATAAAAATCATGATATCTATGCCCATGAGATTTTTAGAATAACCACCCCATGTACCTCAAAATAGGAAAACAATGGGTGTTTCTTGAAGCCTATGATCCGGAGATTTCGAATCTTCAATCGATTTTGAAAACCCACGTTTGATTCTTGAGTTTCTTGAAGTTCTTTTTTGAAGCTCTAGAGGGGATTCTTGATGATTTTAATTAAAGTAGGGTTAAGTTGCTCAAACATACCCTAAATCCTTTGTTTAGATGGTTTTAAAGGCTAGGGAAAAGTAAAAATTACCCTTAATGTCTCCTCAATGGAACTGGAAATTTGAACTTAAAAACCCGATTTTGGGTGTCACCGCAACGCGCCACAATTGCGGTGGTCCACTGAAATTTGACAAGTGGGAATTTGAGTGCCTCCGCGATGTGCCACCATCACGGAGCCCCACTGGAAATAGACGATTGTCAATTTTACTCTCTCCGCAATGCGCGAGACACCAAAATGACGATGTTTACGATGGGAACTTTAAATTATTCCTAACTTCTTCATAGAGGGTCCATTCTAGACGAATCTTATATTGTTGAAAAGATAATTCAGTAATCTACATAATGAAAGGTTGAAATCTAGGAAATTCCACATGAAAATTAATTTTGATCATTCTAAAAGCTAATGCTTAGACTTTCCATGGATGGAATTTGGCTAAGAAGACGTTGGGGTGTTACAATATCCCCCCGTTGAGACCATTCGTCCCCGAATATTGATGCAGAAAATAGACAAGCATGATTCCAAGCATACTAAATCATACAAAGATAAAGGTAAGGGTTGTAACTTCGACTCCGTCATCTACTGGGTCAAAAATGTGTAGGTATCTTGCTCTCATGTCATCCTCTGATTCCCAAGTGGCTTCTTCAACTTTCTTATTTCTCCACAACACCTTAATTGAAACTATTTCTTTACTTCTCAACTTTCGGACCTGATGATCTAGGATTGCAATAGGTCCTCTTCATATGATAAGGAGGTTGTCACCTTGATCTCTTCTACAGGCAACACCAAATAATGCTCTCCAATTCATTTCTTCAATATGGATTTGTGAAATACCGGATGGACAAAACCCAAACTGGAAGGCAATTATAACTCATACGTAACACCACCTATTCTCCTCTATATTTGTATGGTCCTATATTGCGAGGATATAATTTACATTTCTTCCCGAATCGCATGACTCCCTTTATAGGAGAAACTTTTAGAAATACTCAATCACCTACCTCAAACTCTAAATCTCTTCTACTAACATCGGCATAAGATTTCTGATAACTCTGAGTCATCTTAAGTAGTTCTCTGATGACTTTCACATCCTGATGAACAAGATCGGGCCCAAACATTAGCATCTCACCTACATCATACCATCCTATAGGAGACCTACATCTTCTCCCATACAGTGCCTCAAATGGTGCCATCTTAATACTGGAATGGAAACTGTTATTATACGCGAACTCTATCAACGGCAAGTGCTCTACCCAACTACCTTTAAAATAAATCACACAGGCCCTCCACATGTTCTCAAGGGTCTGAACGGTGTGTTCGTCCTGCCCATCGGTCTGAGGGTGAAAAGCAGTGCTTAGGTTAAATTGGGTACCTAATCCTTTCTTGAAAGATCTCCAAAATTGAGAGGAGAACTGTGTACCTCGATCGGATATGATAGACATAGGCACACCGTGTAAACAATCTATTTCTGCAATGAATAACTTGGCATAATCCTCTCCCGAATAGTTAGTCTTGACAGGCAGAAAATGGGCTGACTTGGCCAGTCTATCTACAATCATCCAAATAGAATCATACTGGTTCGGGATTTTGGGAGCCCTATAATGAAGTCCATATTAATCATCTCCTACTTCTATAAGGGAAAAGCTATCTCTTGGGAAGAACCACCTGGCCTCATGTGTTCTACTTTAACTTGTTGACAATTCAAACACTTGGAAACAAATTTAGCCACATCACACTTCATATTATTCCACCAATACAAAGATTTCAGATCCTGGTACATCTTAGTAGAGCCTGGGTGAACAACATACGTCGAAGTGTGAGCTTCGACAAGGATTCTATTTCGTAAATCATCCATATTTGGTACACATAATCTACCCTGGTATCTCAAAATACCATCGCCACCGATCTTAAATGACATCACCTTCTGCTAACCCACATCATTCTTAATTTGCATCAAGATGGGATCTTCAACCTACTTCTTTTTAACTTCCGCAAAAAGGGAAGACGTAGCTATCTCATGAACAACAATTCCCCCATCTTCGAAATCAAATAGTCGCACTCCTAGATTTGTAAGCCGGTGAATATCTTTCACCATTTCTCTCTTTGCTTCATCAACATGAGAAAGACCGCCCATAGACAATCTATTGAGGGCGTCGGCAACCGCATTTTCCTTACCCAGATGATAGTGAAGTCTCATGTCAAAGTGCTTCAAAAGTTCCATCCAACTTCTTTGCTTGAGATTTAGTTCTTTCTGGGAGAAAACATACTGCAAACTCTTATGGTCTGTGAAAATATCAGCATGCACCCGATAAAGATAATGCCTCAAAATTCTAAGCGCAAACACGATAGCTGCTAATTCCAAATCATGAGTGGGGTAGTTCCATTCAAGCCCCTTTAACTGCCAAGATGCATACGCCACCACCTTTCCGTGCTGCATAAGTACACACCCAAGTCCCACACGGGACGTATCAAAGTACACAACAAAACCCTCTGTACCTTCTGAAAGAGTCAAAAATGGAGTCGTATCAACTTGTCTTTCAACTTCTCAAAACTATTCTCACAAGAGTCGGACCATAAAAACCTCACCTTTTTATGAGTCAACTTAGTAAGTAGAGCAGCTATAGAAGAGAAATACCCTACCAAACCCAAGAAACTTCGAATATCGGTTGGAGTCGTGGGTCTGTGTCACGACCCAAACCAGGGCCTGGCCATGACGAGCATTTCGAACCATTAAGGCCCGAAACACCCCTATTTGTTTGGTAATAATGCACCTAATTCATATGATCAAAGTAATGCGGAAGAAACACAATATAACAGAAACATGGTCAAGAATCATGTGTAAATGATAATGGGGAATAGTGTTTGAAAATCTAAATCAACATCTCTAAAATCGTCTGCAAAATATCAACTACATAACTGAAACAATGTGTATCTGAAAACTGGGACAAGGCCCCCAGCAGACCCAAAACTAATATAGGATAAAAGGACTGCAGGAGATAAGACCTTCCGAAACATAAAAGTCTCACCACTTGTCTCTGCAACTCTGTCTGAATGATCTACTAATTCTTTTGACCCCTAGACTGGGCCTCTCAACCTGGGAGGTTGGAGAGGGAAGGGGGTCAGCACAAAAGTACTATCACACAGAGATATCAAAACAAAACATAATAATTTTACAAAGTATAGTTGAGAGCCTTTATAAAGCAATTTCGTATCAAATCATTTGAAAGCACATGGATGTAATGCAATAGTTTTTCTCAACAATAATGAAATGCAACTGAGCTAGGTGGGATACCCTACATAATTTACACCAAACGTCAAACCTCGGTTGCCACCGAGATTAGAGTATAAATGAGGGAAAGACACACAAGACCACGAAGCATGGTGTCTCGACCCAAATCAAATATGGTAGTGCACACAACTACAAAGCATGGCTAGTAACCATAATCCCAATTTGGGATAATATAATATAAGGTATGCAAGACCACAAAGCATGGTACCAAGTTCCCGAGTTGGCAAACACGATTTCCAGCGTTGAATCAATTGACTCATGCTTTCTTCGGGCAACCACCTATCTCATTTAAAATCAATGCATTCAAATTTCATCTTATTCATCACATGTCGTATTCTTCAGGGTATCGTCATACCCGACTTGCAAGTCATCAATATCACAGCCATATGCATAATCATGTAAAAACCAAGTTGCTTCATCATTGACAAGTGGTGAACAATATTTATTTCAAATTAACTCTCTCTTTTGTTGATCACAATATAATATAGAGTATCGAAACATTATCATGGGAATTTGAAAACAATTTATCATTCATATTTATCAAACTTCCATGGAAAATCACATATTCATGGTTTCAACCATTGAAGTATATAGGCAAACAATTCCCATGACATAAAGTAAATGACTTAGAAATCATATTGAAAACAAGATATTAGCATTTGATTGAAAACCCCCATTTCAAAGCAGGCATGTTCATAAAAACTACACCCATGAGATTTTTGGATAACCCCATGTACCTCTATTTCCAAGGTTAATAGGTGTTTCTTGAAGCTTGCGGATTGACAAATCCAAATATGTAATTATATTTGAAAACCTACGGTCAAATCTTGAACTATTTGTATTTTTATTTTGAAACCCTAAGGAGAATATTGAGCACTTTTGATGAAAGAATATGTATTTTGGGGTCCTTGGAACTAAATCTCGTGTTTTAGGGCCAAGTAAGGGTGGAAAATAACCACTTTGTCCTTAATACAGAGTGTTTAAATCACAAAATTCCTTACATAGGCGCCGCCCATCCAGTTGCCTATGTGAACATAGGCGCCGCCTAGGCTATCGCCTATGTTTGCATAGGCGGTACCTAGGCTATCGCCTATGTTTGCATAGGCGCCGCCTAGGCTATTGCCTATGTTTTATAGTGGCCATGGGCGATTCGTTAGGCGACGCTTATCACTTTAAAGGGCCATAACTTCTTGCTCAGTGTTGAATTTTTCCCAAATTGGTATCGTTGGAAAGCTAACTCAAATACCTATCATTTGACACGTAGTAGGCTTCCTAATTCGACATATACAGAGAGTTATAGTCGATAGAACCTGACACACTTTACAACGTCTACTAAAACTTAGTCAATCAAAATAGTTCCAACTCGTCATTGAGTTGAAGGACCTCTATGGTCTAAATTCAAGCTTGAGCGGATTCACATGCTACATAATAATTAACATGCCGTATTGGCATAGGATTTTATGGCTTCGGGATTAGCAATGCATCGAAATCATGGTCAATATTGTAGCCCAAATTATGGGGCGTTACATTATCCCCCCTTAGGATCATTCATCCCCAAATGATGATATAGGACACAGATAGACACGATTTCAAGCATAATAAAGGACTAGGAAATATACGATAGGAATAGTACCTTCTGTCTCCTCGTCTATTGAAGCAAACAAATTAGGATATCTGATTCTCATCTCCTCTTCTAACTCCCAAGTTGCTTCTTCGACATTCTGATTCCTCCACAGTACCTTTACTGAGGCTATCTCTTTGCAAGGCGGTAAATATCCTTCACCATCTCTTTCTTTCCTTCTTCTATATAAGAAAGGCTGCCTATAGAAAACCTATTGAGGGCTTCGGCTACAACATTTGTTTTGCCCGGATGGTATTAGAAGCTCATATCATAGTCTTTCAAAAGCTCTATCCAATGCCTCTACCTGAGGTTCAATTATTCTTTTGAGAAAAATATACTGTAAACTCTTATGGTCAGTATAAATATCAACATGCACTCCATAGAGATAGTGCCTCCAGATTCTAAGTGCAACACCACGGCTGCTAACTTCAAGTCATGAGTGGGGTAATTGTACTCATGCACCTTTAACTGCCTAGATGCATAAGATATCACCTTACCACACTGCATCAATACACACCCAAATCCCACACAGGACGCATCACAATAAACCACAAAATCAACTACATCCTCGAGAAGGTTCAAAATAGGAGCAGTAGTCAGCATGTCCTTCAATTTTGCAAAACTATTTTCACACAAGTCAGACCACACAAACTTCATGTTTTTCTGAGTCAGTTTAGTAAGCGGAGCAGCTATGGAAGAAAAACTCTCTACGAACCTTCTGTAATACCCCGCCAAACCCAAGAAGCTCTGAATATAGGTGGGAGCCGTGGGTTTGGGCCATTTTTTCACCGCTTTAACTTTTTGGGGATTCACTCTTATCCCATAACTAGACACAATACATCCTAGGAAGGCAATAACGTCTAACCAGAATTCACACTTAGAAAATTTAGCACACAACTGATGATCCTTAAGGGTCTGAAGGATAATTCGGAGGTGATTGGCGTGATCGTCTTTACTCTTACAATAGATCAGAATATCATCAATAAATACAATGATGAACAAGTCAAGAAATTGATATAACACTCTATTCATAAGATCCATAAAGGCTACAGGGGAGGTAGTCAACCCGAAGGACATGACTAGAAATCCGTAGTGACCATATCGGGTTCAGAAGGTTGTCTTGGGTATGTCTGACTCCCTAACTTTCAACTGATGATAACCCGAACGAAGGTCTATTTTTGAAAAGCACTTGGCAAAATGGTCGTCAATCCTAGGAAGTGGATATTTATTTTTAATCATGACCATATTCAGCTGATGGTAGTCTATGCACATCGAAAGGGACCCATCCTAATTTTGCATGAAGAGCACGGGTGTACCCCATGGGGAAACACTAGGATGAATAAAACCTTTGTCTAGGAGGTCTGCAAGCTATTCCTTTAACTCCTTTAGTTGAACGGGAGCCATTCTATATGGAGGAATAGAAATAGGACGAGTGTCTGCCAACACATCAATGCCAAAATTTATCTCTCTATCAGGGGGTATCCCTGGGAGATCTTCAGAAAAGACATCTGGGAATTCATTTACTACAGGGACTGACTGCAGAGGAAGGTTTCCAACTTTTGAATCTTTTACTCGGATTAGATGATACATACAACCTTTGGAGATAAGCTTTCGGGCTCTAAGATAAGAGATAAAGTGACCTCTAGGTTCCATAGAACTCCCATCCCAAACAACTGGTGTCTTATTTAGGAAAGAAAGAGTGACCTTTCGGGTTCTGCAATCAAGGGTGGCATAACACGAATGGAGCTAGTGCATCCCAAGGATGGCATCAAAGTCTATCATATCCAGTTCTATAAGGTCTGCCACAGTTTCCCTACCATGAATAGAAATGACACAATTTCTATATACATTTCTAGCAACAACAGAATCACCTACAGGAGTAGAAGCAGAGAAGGGTTCTACAATAACTTCGGGCTCAAACCCAAAACCAACAGCCACATAAGGGGTCACATAAGATAAATTAGACCCGGGATCAAGAAATACACAAACATCATGAGAAAAGATTCATAACATACCGGGGACAACATTTGGTGAAGCTTCCGCCTCCTGGAGGTTAGTCAAAGAATATAACCAGTTGTGATCGCTTCCGGCGGCTTAAGGGGCGCCCTTAGGGAAAGAAGCTTTGGAGACGGCTTGGGACTT
>JAPEIP010000006.1:18669447-18686431 GCA_026120095.1 Capsicum chinense
AGATGTCTTGATTTCCATATATTTGGAAAGAGATTGGATTAGATATCATACAATCCATCATGTGGAGAAGGAAGGCACTGATAATAAGAAAGAAAATGTTGAAGACGTTCAAACATGTGACACTGTATGTGCAATCAAGGATATCAAAGAAGCAGATCCTGAAAATAGCAATAAAATTCTGGAAATATAGGATATTGAAGTAAATTCTAAGTAGACAGTGTTCGAAACTCTATATGACAGAGATGACTTTATCGAAGAAAGAATTAAGGGAGATGCCATAGAAGCTGAAGTTTCATGATAAATCATCTATCATATCAAGGTCAATCACTGCCTTAGAGCAAATATTGGAAGTTGATGAAGAAGCAAAAGATCAGATAGATAAGACGCTGAAATTAAAGCCCCAATTTCAGATGGAGAGACATAAAAAATGATTGAAGAGCTCAATACTAAATCAAATGGAGGATCATATGATGAAGCGGAGGCTTAACAGAAAATTGATGATCAAATCGTCATCACATCAAAGGTGGAGGCTATACAGATGAAATATCCTTGTGTTGTAGAGTTACTTCAGAAAGAGTAAGTTCTAAAATCTTGAATGCTAGAGATCCAAACTTTTTCATCACACGTGTCTGTAGATAATAAAGTTGTGGAGTTTTTTTAGAGAAAGAGGGATCTCAAGAACTTTACATCATAAAAGTTTGCAAGGTGATGATTCTTGTGGTTCTCAAAGGGTAAAGAGGACTACGGTCAAGCTATATGTTATGTATCGGACAGAATAAAGCAAACCACAAGGAATAGAAAGAAAGAAAAGAACGCACAGATTTACATGGAAACCCTTGCAGAAAAATCACGGGTAGAGGCAGAGGAATTTCACTATGAAGGGAGAGGAGCACAATGTGGACCACGACATAATGTCTAAATATCCAAAACCGAGGCACTAATTGCACTTATATAGTATGTGCGTACAAATACGTCCATAACAGGGGGCCCGATCCCTACTCTACCACCACAAACCCCATTGAAAATCACAAACATTTGTCGCACCGTAAAATGTTTAGGACCAGATCAACAAAATTCGGGTCACAACTCTAACACTATCTTGCTATAGAGATGATAATTTTGTTCATACATATTCTTGATTCTTTGTAGGAAAAATTGATGATAGAAAATCTTCATCAACGGAAGAAAAAATAGGAGTTGGAAAAAAATTACTAAGACTTTCACGAAGGCATAGCTCAAAGTTTTGTTTGAGATTTTCTGTAATGAGTTTGGATAGCTTCAAAAATTCTCTTTAAGGGGGAGTGTGAAAAATATCTAAAGTGAATTTTTTAAAAGAATGAATATCGTAGTTTTCTAGTTAAATTTCAATAATAGTCTAGTGAATAATGTCATAGTTTCCTAGTTAAGTTCCTTAATACTCTAGCATAGTATTTAGGATAATTATTTGAGGAATGTCTAGATTATATTTAGATAGCTGGAAGATAAAAGTTATTTAGATTGTTCTTGAAGCATCTAGAACCATTCATGGATAAGTATAAATAGGGGTGATCATTTAAAATTTGTAACCAACCATAATTCAAATCCAATACAAAGCAAATTCAAGAAGTCTTCTTCCAAATCCAAATCCAAGTTCTCCTGTTCAATATTTTAATTCACATTTCTAGCTTCCTATTCTTCGTTGAATTTTTCGATTTTAGTTAACGATTTTGGGCTAGCAGAAGGTCTCCCCAAATATACCTTTCTTCTACTATTCTCTATAGAGATGTGGAGTGTTTCTTGATAAATTAATTGATAACAAAAATTAGCTGTTGAATGCTTTTTTTTTTTATATTGTTATCTAAATTCATGAGGAATTATGTCTGTAAGCTACGGTCGAAGTCTTCATTATATGTAACATTATGGAAGTTCTTACTCTTGATATGACTTCACTTTTAACCTTTTTATCTGGAACTTGGAAGATTCTCTAGTGCATCGTTTTGATGTAATTACCACTTATCCACATATAAATGTTGTGTTGCCATTTCGACAATTGAATTAATGAAACTTTGCAATGCAGATCAACTCAATGAGGGAGAAGTATTTACCAGACCTTAATGCTTTATACCGGAAAATTGCTTCTAAAGTGCAGCAGGTATGTTGTAGCATGCTGAGATTTACTAGAATTTGATATAATTTGAGATATTAATAGTTCTCCGAAGTCATTCTTCTTTTGGGGATAGAACTTGCAGTCATATATTTTGTCTTCTACTTGTCCTAAAATCATTTCCCTCTAAGTGCCTCATGAATAGTAACAACATCATATTAAGCGCAATCCCACTAGTCCGGTTTGGGGAGTGTGGTGCTGACGCAGATCTTACCCCAGCCTTGCGAAGGTAGAGAGTCTATTTTTAAAGATGGTCGGCTCAAGTAAAACAGTACTATGCAGTTCCGAAGAGTAATTATAGTAGTGAAGAGGCCACACTAAAATTAGAGAGAAAATAACAATAAAAATAACAAATGTCCAATAATTGAATCAAGGACAACACCAGGTTGTAATAAAGAATTATAGAATAAAATAATTGAAAGGTTGTAATAACACTGCCAATAAGAAAAACTTGACAATGCTCAACTACCTAGTAACCTTTTACCCTGATCCCCGTCTTCCATATCCTCCTATGTAGGGTCATGTCTTCAGTAAGCTACAGGAGTGCTATCTTATGTCTATTGACCTGTCCCCAGTACTTCATCGTTCTATCTTTACCTCTTCCCAATACATGAGCATTTCCTTTTCACATGCCCGAATCAGCTCGATCTCACTTCCCTCATCTTGTCCACCACTGAGATCACACCCACTTTGTCCTGAATATCCGTGTTCTTGATCATATCGCTCCTAGTAAGCCCAAACATCCATCTCAGCATCTCACTTTCATTACTATAAAATTTTGGACGTTTGAGTTCTTGACGGGCTTTAACTTAGCCTCATATAACATAACTTTTGTAACCTCCACTCTATAAAACTTGTCTTTAAGTTAGGGTGGCATATTCTAATCTCACAAGACACCGGATGATAGCCTCCATTTCATCCACCCCACTCCAATGCGATTGTATATCATCATTAATTTCCCCATTTTCCTTGGACTATTAACCCAAAATACTTGAAACCCCCTCTATTGGGGATGGCTTGTATATCAATCCTTACTTTCACGTCTACCTCCTTAATTGTATCTCTAAACTTGCACTCCAACTGTCATATTACTCCTGCTCTACCTAAACCCTTAGATTTCTGTCCAACCTTAAATATATCATAAATTTTTCATGTATCTTGTCAATCAGTATTACGTCATCTGCGAATTACATACACCATGGTACCTCTTTCTGGATATGTTGTGCTAATTCATTCATCATAAAGACAAATAACTATGAACTATGAGTTTATCCTAGTGCAACCACTTCATGATTTGAAATTGTTTTTGAGTCTCCTCCCACTATCCTTATTTATGTCTTGGTTCCATCTTACATTTATTTAATCTCTCTAATGTATTCTACATCTACACCTATAGCCTCAAAAAATCTCAATAGAACCCCCTAAAGAACTTTGTCGTAAGCTTTGTCTAGGTTGATAGACACCATATATAAGTCCCTAGCTCTTCCTCTCCTTCTACAACTCTACCAATCTCCTTACAAGATGAATGACTTCTTTAGTTGATCCCTTCACTACAGATCCAAAATGTATCTCGTTGATTGACACACACCTCCTCACCCTCAACTCTACCACTCTCTCCTAAACCTTAATTGTGTGGCTTCACAATTTTGATACCTATATAATTATTACAATTCTAAATATCACTCTTGTTCTTGTATAGAGGGATCATAGTATTCCACCAACATTCTTCTATAACTGTTCTTGTCATAAAAATGACGTTAAACATTCTAGTTAGCAACTCCAAATGTAACACCCCGTGGCTTTCTTGAATCTGTTACCGTGATTAGTAGCATGCTTTAAATGCCAACAACCTGAAATTTACTAAGTGTTGAAATGACTTAGCGTTATTTTAAGCTCTTAAACTTCAATAATCTCAAAATCAATCTTTCAGCCTTGAGATGTGGATTTTTAAGTTCATATATGTTTGGGAGTGTAAGGGGGTGTCTTGGGAAGGATTTGGATTTTTTGGACAATGTTTGAGATGTGTTTGGGTAAGAAAAACTTTGGATCCACACGATATCGATACGTCGCACTGGTAATCACAATAGCCAATGCAGTGGCTCGATGCGATATCATTACGTCACACTGATAATCGCATCGGTAGGCAACGGATCACGTCACGTCTCTAAATGCATCAGATACCCAGTTCGTGTATTAGATTTTTCTCCGGTCCAGAAGGGTGTTTTTGTCTATTTCCCTTGTTATGACTCAGTCATAACACAAAATTTACTCTTGATTGAGTCATAATATACCAAAAGACACTCAAATTACTTCAAAAAAAAAACCCTAAATTTCCTCTCATAGATCAAGGGTTCATCTTCTAAGTCAAGATTTTCAATAAAAAAGTAAAGGGTAGGGTTCCACTCTTTGAGCTAATTAATCTAAGGTACATGGGGTTTCCCTAACTACATGGGAATAGTGAAATTTTTTTATTATGTTTTGATAGTTTAGAAACCATATTTTCATAAAGGGTTTTGTGAACAATTTAAAGAATATGCATTATGAAACCTTTTTAATGATATAATGTTTGGGTCTTGAGGCCTTCCCTTGAATCTTGATTTTCTCGTTTATATATATACATGTGTTTTTAGTTTTTAAATATGAACCGAGAGCATGAATAATGAATTTCCCTATCGCATTGTGTTATTTTTTTATTTACAAGTTATGGGTTACTCAATTACATGTCTTAAAGCATGAACAAATAGTGTGACTATCATTTATGAACTTGATGTTTGTTGTGAATCAAAGAGAGATACATTTCTTATTTTGGAAATGCTATATATGTGATAATTAAAAGAATTACATGATTGTTTTGAGAGATTGATCACCACATATGTTTATGAATTGAAAGGGAGAATCTTATATAGTTTGGCATATGTTTTGAAATACGAATCCTCTTGTAGTGTTTGAATGTTTGGGTGGTCTGAACATTGTTTTTTTTTTAATGAAGGAATTGTGCCTGATATTGTATGGCTCATATATAAAACTTTGAAGTCTTGGTATGACAATACCAAATCAAACAGTACCATAAAAGATTTAGTACTGAAGTCAGATTTCACTTAGATTTTAGAACTTGAGTTGTAAACATGCATGTTTAGAAAAGATTAAAAATGGGCCTAAGAGATGTTACATGGTTACCAAAAGAAGGCACAAGTTATGAAAACTCATTACTCGATCCATGTTTTGCCGATACGGGTTATTATGTCCCTAAGAGGGATTATACGCTGGCCTAGTGCCCTATGGTATATCAGAATCAGAAACTCCAACCCTTGCGAAAAACTTGGGTTGGGGCATTGCCGACCGAGTCAATGGCGGATTCCATATAGCCCGTGGATTATCATACTTGTAAGGTGTACCACCTAACTCAGAAGTAAGAGAAAGACGTAGAGTTGAGATTTCCAGAAATGTATTAAAGAGTCTATAGATTTGGCCCCATTTATTTTCAAATGTGTTATGAATGACATATTTTTTATGAAATGCTCTCTTATTTTATATACCTTTATTTTATTTTGGAATACTCAGCATACCAGTAATATGTATTGACCCCCGATATCTCAGGATCCAAGGCACAATCTCTAGGTCCCATCCAACAGTAGACCCGTGTGTATCCAAAGTTGTTATTGGTGAGCCTTCTCTATTCTGGAAGGCCTAATTTTTAGATTTTGTTGTTTATTTTTGTTTTATGTTCTACTGGGGCCGTGCCCCAATTTTATACAAAATATTGGTTCCTATGTATTAAAGATTTTGTAGACTACTGTTAGCTACTATTTGAAGTTATGGATTCTATTTTGAATTGTTCCTTTGAATTATACAAATGACCATGATTCCGTATTGATATGTATTTCCGTATTGCCATTTATAATATATGAACATATGTATGACCATCAGAAAGTGAAGGGAGCTCGTGCCTTCATGGTTTGGGATGTTCGTTGCGACTAGGGTCTTGGCTCGGGTCTTGACAAACTTGGTATCATAGAATTATTTATGGTCCCAGGTTTCTACAAAATCGCATAGTGTAGAACCTTGTTTATGAGTGTGTAGTACGCCACACTTATAAATGGAAGGCTACAAGGTGTTTAGGAATGTCTCTCTTCTTTCATGATTTAGTTCTTGATTTAGAGACTGTGTGTCCTTTAATCCATGACTTCTAGTATTTCAGAAAGTTAACATGCCTCCCCATCGATCCAATAAATAGAATACCCAAGATGAAGTGGTCCACCTAACCCATAGGATGCGGACCCATATTAGAGATTACACCCCAGAGTTTGTTCCTACCCTAGGAATTCCTCTAGTTTTGACTAGTCCACCTCGGGCTCTATAGACTGGTGTTAACCATCCTTAACCTCATCAGAAGGAGGTTTCGAATGCTGAGTTCAGACAGTCCATACATATGATTTCACAGCTGGTAGTTTCTCAAACCCGTCGAGCTGAAGATGTATGTTCTGTGTAGGGTTCATCTGAGATTACCCAAGCTAGTCAATTCATGACACTGAAATCACCTATGTTCACTGGTACAAAAGTTGAGGAGGACCCCCAAGGTTTCATTGATGAGTTGGAGAAAATTTTAAAAGTTATGCACATGAATAAGGTTGAAGGTGTGGAGTTAGCAGTATATCAACTAAAATATGTGGAAAATTAGTGGTACATTGAGTGGGAGGATTTGAAATGTAATGATGTTGAGATTTTTGTGTAGGGTGATTTTATGGACCGTTTCATTCCTCAAGAATTGAGGGAATCGAATGTGGATGAATTTATGATCTTGAAACAAGGGAAAATAAGTGTCAAGGAGTACACATTGAATTTCAATTAGTTATCACATTATTCCCGAGAATTGGCAGGTAACATGAGAGCCCAAATATAGATGTTTGCATTTGATCTCTTGAATGATTTAGTGTTGGAATGAAAAAGGGAAATGCTGAACAGAGATATGGATTTCTCTAGATTGTTTGTTCACATGCAACAGGTTTAGGAGTAGAAGAAGAGGGTTACGAAAGTAAGGGAGAAAGACAGGCATGCTAAGAGGGCCTGATCTACGGACTAGAATAACAATCAACACTAGTGTGGTAATTGGGGAAATAGGTGGTCTAATTCTAAGAAGAATTTCTAGAGCCATGCTCATTCAGTAGTCAGCCCCCTAACGCACCAACCTTTAGTTGATCAGCAGTCCTTTAACCCACAGTCTAGATGAGGTCTGAAGACACAGGGTACTCAGTCCCGAGAAGTGCAGCTCCACCATAACGGTCATTTCCTTGATGTGTGACATATGGTATCACCCTGGAAAATGTCCGTTGGGCAACATGGTGTGCTATATATATGGTCAATCAGGCCATTTTCAAAAAGAGTGCACTTCTGCAATTGGAAACTTTGGTGGTCTCAGATCCCGAGTAACTTCCTCAACTCAGCCACCACCTCCCAAGGGAACTACTTCAGTTGCCAAGACCGGTCACAATAGGTTGGACGCTCTATCTAGTCACAATGATACCGAGTATTCACCAAATATAGTAACAGGTATATTATATATTTTCTCCCGTGATTTGTATGTATTAGTTGATCCTGAGTCAAGCTTATCTTATGTGACCCATTATGTGTCTGTTGGTTTTGGTTTTGAACCTAAAAATATTCCTGAACCTTTCTCTATTTCCACTCAGGCTTGTGACTCGATTGTGTCTAAAAAGTCGTATAGAAATTGTGTGGTGTCTGTTTATAATCATGATACTGTAGCTGACCTAATAGAGCTTGACATGATTGACTTTGATGCAATCTTGGGTATGTATTGGCTCCATTCATGTTATACCATATTAGATTGTAGAAATTGAAAAGTTTCCTTCTTCTTTCCAAATGAGCCAGTGATAGAGTAGGAGGGGTATTCTTAAGCACCCAGAGGGAAATTTATATCGTATATTAAGGCCCATAGGCTTATAGCTAAGGGGTTTTTATATTATCTTATTTGGGTTAAAGATTCCAATGCTGAAAGTTCTTCCCATCAATCTGTTCCAGTAGTTAATGAATTCTCAGAAGTTTTTCTCGATGATCTCCCCGGGATAACCCTTAATAGGTAGAAATTTTTTCATTGACTTGTTGACCGACATGATATGAGTATTACCACGAGGATGGAAGAGAACGAGTGTGTATTGAATCTGTCCAAGGAAGTGCACAAGTAAGTGTGAAAGAGGGTCTAAATACATTAAAAATAGCCCCTAAGTTACACTTGATGGGCACCTCACTCTTGAGGGGTATTGTGGTCATTTTGTATTCTATTTTGTAATGCACTATATATAGAACCTCTTAGGGTTTTTAGTCTTAGATGTTTGTTGATATTGAAAGTTGTAAGAAGAATATTTCTCTCTTGTGAGAAAGACCTATGGCCGAAACATTGTAACTAGGATTTCCAACTTGAGTGTGGAAACATTCGTGTTGGATTCATGCTTGGAACATTGGGTGCTAGAGGAGGTTGAGGTCTCTCTTGTGCTCAACGAAGAGATTGGTATTTGTAATGTGTAGTGTTCAGGTTCCAAGAGTGGAATAGGCTCTTGGGCTCTTAAGATTATACCTTCACTTTGTCTATCTATCAATGTTTACATTTCTTGCACTCTTTGTTGTTGTTCTGTCAAAAACCGTGTGTTGTTGTTTCCACTGTGTTATTTTTCATCTTTTTCTTCATCTTGTTATCTTGATACTCTCTTTGTTAGTTTTTGGTGTCTGTTTAGGTGTCAAATACACCATTGTTATCTCGTACTGTTGTTGTTTTAGTGAATTCGAGAGTGGTCTCCAAAAAGGTCCTTCGATCCTTAAGATTAGTGGACTGATTTGGAGTGTATTTTCGTGCTTTCGTTGTCTTTCTTGTATCATTTGCTATCAAAGCATGGCTTGATCTTGTTCCTACAAGATCAATCTTGGGCTTACTTTTAGAAAATTCCAAAAAAACATTGTTGTTGAAAAACTGAAAATTCCAGAAAAAAAAGAGCAATATGTCCATTTAGTGTTCTTGGCCGAAAATTGTGTTTTTGTTGTGTATTGACCTATATTTTTACTTGTCTTTCTTGTCTCTAAGTTTTAATTTTATTCCTCACTAACACGTTGAGTCTATATCTTAGATTTGAGATTGAAATGTTGATGTTGTTAATGTGAACAAAGTGTGGCCGACTGTTGTTGGTATTTTTGTTGCGGGTTCAAGACTTGAACATGTGATATGTTGTTGGTTCATGTTTTGAACGTGTATTGTGGAATTTAAGCTTTGGAAGTTGTTGTTGTTGTTTGTGAGGTCCAACTTGAACCTTAGAACTTCAAGACTCAAAGTTTGTGTTCTTGGTGTTTCTTCACCATCTCCATATAATGTTGACAAAGAAAGTGGTTGTTGATCTTAGAAGTTTAAGAAAACAAGTGTGTATTGTGTTAGTCTTGCAAGACATAGATCCAAGTTTCAAGGTGTAGTACTTGTGACTCAAAGACTTTTCCTACTCACTAAAGACTTTACATCACTTCTCAACCACTTTCCCATGAAACAAGGGTCCATGTTTTAAAGAAAAGTACTACAAAAGTCAAGTCTTGAAATGAGAAACTTGAAAAAAAGGCTCCAAGACTTATTCTTCCCTCCTTAAAACAAATTTTAGCAATCCAAATTAAAATAGGTCAAGACTTGGACTTTGGAAAATAAAAATTGTAGAAACCCCAACCAATACGTGGCTGCTAGATCATCAATTTACTGTTCACGCATCAAATTTTGTCTCAAATTTCAGATTTTCTTAGTTTCATATTATTGTTCCGTAGTTTCATTTGTTGGTTCCAATACTAATGGAAAACTAGTACTCATCTACTAGATTATTAGTTAGTCTTTGTGTTCGTTCATTCGTGTTTAGCGTTTGTTGTGTGTTTTTTTTCTCTTTAGTGAATTCTTTGTGTCTTGTTGGTTCAAGTTTATAAACAATTTTTATTTTAGGTCAACTCAAACGAAAATCTATTTCGTTCAAAGATGAACTCATCCCTCAATCACTCACGAAGTACAAGCCGACTTTCAACACTTGTGAAACCAAGTGTAAGGTAAAATCGAGAGTTAGAGTGTGGTGAGGCATTTTGAACTAACAAGTTTGTTTTGTTGTTTGTTGTTTTCTTTTTCTTTAGGTACAATGGCTTCCACTAATCTCTATGCCACATTTGACCGCATCAATGATGATGTTGAAGAAATGAAATGGCACGTGAAAAGGCTACGCCAATTGTTACCTAAACTTATCCCACAAAATCCAACTTCCCTTGTCCAAACACCTTGTGCCGAGAGCTTCCCAAAGGAAGAGGTGGCTTGCCCCAACCCACACCAAGGTAAAGAGGAGATTGAAACATTTTTGGTACGTGATAGTAAACTTATAGAGAGTGAAACACTTGCTAGTTCCAAATCTGTCTGTGAGATAGATCATGCTCTCTTTAGGTTTAATGTTTTGTTTGAAGATGATGTAAACACTCCTAATGAACCTAATGGTGAAAATGATGGAATAGCTTTCCTTAAAGGCTATAGTCGTCTGCTAACCCACTATGGTGTGACAACATTCCTTCTAAAGATGGAAATCTCTACTTGGAATATGATAGTACTCTTATGGGCAAGGAATGTGTAGTCTCGGAAATGAGTACTCTTGGTAGTACTCTTGGTGTTCATGATGATCAATTTACTCTTAAATGTAGTTCACTACTTGATCATTTGAATGAAATGCTTTAAAAATTTGTAAGTTAGTGATGGTATCTATAGAATTGATCTTGATAATGAACATGACTATTTGAATTTCTTATGTGGTGAAAGATTGCGATTAGTTTTGTTCATAGAGATCATGTGTATGAAAATGTTTTTGTGTGTTATGTGGGACTGACATTCTATGGGAAGGAGGGCTAGCCTCAGCTTAGGCCCTTGGCTAATTCTTCAATTTGATCTACGTACCATCTTAGGGTGGCAAAGAATGACTCTCGGCCTATTTTCCTTTTGTCTTGATCCTTGTCCAAGCCACTTCCATTGTAGAAATTATACTAATCTTTTCATGATTAAAACAAAGGACCCGTGGCTATACTTTAAATTTGTCCTGCCTCGGCATGGCATGTTGATGTGTTATTTTTGCTAACCCTAACCCCTCATATCATGAGGATGTGTCCTTGTTTGTCTTCTCTTGATTTGCAAGGTACGGTTTCAGGTCGAATTCTTTTCAAGAAGAGGAGGATAATACGAGTATGACCACGAGGATGGACGAGAACGAGTGCGTATTGAATCTGTCCAAGGAAGTGCACAAGTAAAGTGTGAAAGAGGTCTAAATGCATTAAAAATAGCCCCTAAGTTACACTAGATAGGCACCTCACCCTTGAGGGATATTGTGGTCATTTTGTATTCTATTTTGTAATACACTATATATAGAACCTGTTAGGGTTTGTAGTCTTAGATATTTTTTGATATTGAAAGTTGTAAGAAGAACATTTCTCTCTTGTGAGAAAGGCCTATGGCCGAAACATTGTAACTAGGATTTCCAACTTGAGTGTGGAATCATTCGTATTGGATTTATGCTTGGAACGTTGGATGCTAGAGGAGGTTGAGGTATCTTTTGTGCTCACCGAAGAGATAGGTATTTGTAGTGTGTATTGTTAAGGGTCCAAGAGTTGAATAGGCTCTTGGGTTCTTAAGATTATACCTTCACTTTGTCTATCTATCAATCTTACGTTTCTTGTACTCTTTGTTGTTGTTCTAGTCAAAAACCGTGTGTTGTAGTTTCCATTCTGCTATTGTTCATCTTGTTCTTCATCTTGTTATATTGATACTCTCTTTGTTAGTTTGTGGTGGCTTTTTTGGTGTCAAATACACCATTGTTATCTCGTATTGTTGTTGTATCCGAGAGTGGTCGTGGACTAATAGGGAAAGTATTTTTGTGCTTTCGTTGTCTTTCTCGTATCAAGACACCCTTCCTATTTCTATTATGCCATACAAAATGGCCCCTGCAGAGTTGAAAAAGTTAAAAAACAACTGAAAGATCTTCTAGATAAAGTCTTTATTTATCCTAGTGTTTCTCCCTTGGGTGCACCTGTACTTTTTGTACCTAAGAAAGATGGCTCCCACCGCATAAGTATAGATTACCATTAGATAAATAAGTTCAAAGTCTAGAATAAATACCCCCTTCCCAGAATCAACAATATATTTGATCAACTCAAAGGTGCTAAATATTTCTCTTAAATAAATCTTCGTTCGGGGTATCATCAAATGAAGTTTAGAGAGACTGACATTCCCAACACAGTTTCCCAAACCCGATATGGTCATTATGAATTCTTAGTTATATCCTTCATATTGACTAATTCCCCCGCATCTTTTACAAATTTGATGAATAGGGCTTTCTATCATTATCTAGATCTATTCGTCAATCTTCTTTAACGATATTCTACTCTATTCTAAGTGTGCAGATGATCATTCCAATCACCTCCGAATCATCCTTCAGACCTTCAAGGATCGTGAGTTATATGTAAAGTTTTCTAAATGTTAATTTTGTATTAGCGATATCGCTTTCTTAGGGCACATTATTTCTAGTAAGGGGATTAAGGTTAACCCACAAAAGATTGAAGAACTGAGAAAGTGGCCCATACATATAACTCCAACCGATATTTGGAGCTTCTTTGGTTTGGAAAGGTATTACAGAAGGTTTGTAGATAATTTTTCCTCCATAGTTGCCCTCCTTAACAAATTGACTCAGAAGAAGGCAAAGTTTTTGTGGTCGACTCATATGAGGGTAGTTTTGAAAAGCTGAAAGATAAGTTGACTACCACACCAGTTTTGACTCTTCTAGAGGGTACTGAGGATTTTGTTGTGTATTGTGATACATCCCAAGTATGTCTTGGGTGTGTGCTTATGCGGCATGGTAAAGTAGTGACTTATACATCAAGGCAGTTAAAGTTGAACGAAAAAATTACCCCACCCATGAATTAAAGATAGAGGCCATGGTGTTTGCACTTAAAATCATGATGCATTATCTTTATGGGGTTTATGTTGATATTTTCACTAACCACAACAGTTTACAGTATGTCTTCTCACAGAAAGAACTGAATCTCAGGCAAAGAAGATAGTTGGAACTGTTGAAGGATTATTCTATGAGATTACACTACCATTTAGGCAAGGCTAATATGGTGGTCGATGCCCTTAGCAGGTTGTCAATGGGAAGTCTTTCTCATGTTGAAGAAATAGAAAGGGAGATAGTGAAAGACATTCACCGGTTTGCAAACCTGGGTTTTCGACTTTTGGGTTCCGAAGGTGGAGGAATAGTTGTTCATAAAATTGCAAAATCTGTTTTATTTGCTGAAGCTAAGGTGAAGCAGGCTGAAGACCCTATATTGATGAAAATTAACAAAGATGTTGGTCAATAGAAGGTGATGCCTTTTTAAATTGGAGGAGGCAAGATTTTGACATATCAGGGTAGGCTATGTGTTCCTAATATGGATGGTTTTCTAGAGAGAATTCTTAATAAAGCTCACACTTTGAGGTATGTACTGCACCCAGGCTCTACGGAAATGTATCATGACCTTAAGACTATATATTGGTTGAACAATATGAAATATGATGTTGCTAATTTTGTTTCTAAGTGTTTAAATTATCAACAAGTAAAGGTGGAGCATTTGAGACCAGGTCATACTTCCAAAGAGATATCCTTACCTATGAGGAAATGGGAAATGATTAATATGGATTTCATCATGGGGATTCCAAAGTCCCGGTATCATTATGACTCCATAAGGGTGATTGTAGATCGGATGACAAAGTAAACTCAATTTTAGACTACGAGGATGAACTATTCTGGAGATAATTATGCTAAGATGTATATTTGTGAGATAGTTCATTTCAATGGTGCTCCTGTATCAGTTATATATGACTGGGGTACGCAATTCTCTTCTCTATTTTGGCGGTATTTTTAGAAGGGTTTAGGTACCCAAGTGAACATGAGTACTGCTTTCTAACCTTAGGCTGATGGGTAAGTGAAACATACCATTCAGACACCTGATGACATGTTAAGGGACTACATAATTGACTTCAAAGGTAGCTGGGTGGATCATAAGTTGTTGATAGAATTCTCTTACAACAATATCTACCATGCCAGTTTTTAGATAGCTCCTTTTGAAGCACCCTATGAGAGGAGATGTTGATCTCTAATTGGGTAGTATAAAGTAGGTGAAACTCGATTGTTCGAGCCTGAACTTGTTCATCGGGTAGTGGAGAAGGTGAAAATCACTAAACAATGAATTAAGAAAGCTCAAAGTCATTAGAAATCCTACGCCTATGTAAGAAGAAGAGAGTTGGAATTTGTGGTTGGTAATTGGGTATTTCTAAAAGTCTCCCCTATGAAGGGATTCATGCAATTCTGAAAGAAATAAAATCATAGTCCTCTCTATAAAAGCCCATACCAAATTGTGAGGAGGATAGGTGGGAATGAATACGAGTTAGAATTACCTGCAGTTTTGGCTTTTGTTCATCTAGTATTCCATGTGTCCATGTTGAAAAAGTGAATTGAAGATCATTCCTTAGTGTTGCTTATAGAAGAGATTAGTATGAAGTATTCTTTGTCATATGAAGAAGAACCTATTGCTATCTTGGATCATCAAGTTCGTAAATTGAGAAGTAAGGAGATACTTTTGGTTAAGGTGTTATGGAGGAATCAAAAAGCTGAGGAAGTAACTTAGGAGTAAGAAGATGACATGTAAGCTAGATACCCAAATCTCTTTGAGACTATGGATGAGGACATAGGAGGTATAAATGCTATACAAATCTCTCCTAATATTTTACCTTAGTGTGCTTGAAATCATGCTTGTCTGTGTTCCGAGCCATTATTCGGGGATGAATGATCCCAAGGGGGAATGTAATAACCCATGGCATTCTCAAATTTGTTACCGCGCTTAGTAGAATGCTTAAGTGCCAACAACTTTTAATTTTTTAAGTGTTGAAATGATTTAGCCTTATTCTAATCTATTTCTCTAATGTATTCTATATGTACACCTCTAGCCTCTAAAAATCTCCATAGGGTTACATATGTACTATTTAGGGTTTGCAAAAGCCACCAATCCCTAAATAGGGTTGCCCAAGTGTTGAACCATTGGCTTGATACTATGGTGTTTAGAGAAGGTAACATCCCTCTTATTTCAACGTTAGAGTTAGGTTTGTTTCATGAGTAGTGTTAAGGGTCGAATTGTCTCACAATTCTTGGGTTCTTAAGATTGTCCCTTCATTTTGTCTAACTATCTATCTTATTTCTTGTTTTAGTTTCGGTAATCCTTATCTTGGTGTTGAACCCGCGGGTGTCTTGTTATTGTAACATTGTTGTTCTTTATTTTATTGTTGTAATATAGTTTTGGATTGTTGGGTGAGGTAGGTGTTAAACACCTTGTTATATCATGTTCTTGTTGTTGTTTTTAAATCTGAGTGGTCACCATCTAGGTCCTTGGTTTAATTGAACATGTGGACTATTTTTTAGTGTATGTTTGGACGATTTTGGGCCAATTTCGTGTCTCCCACTGTTTACTTGTATCATTTGGTATCAAAGCATGGCTTGATTTTGTTCTCACAAGATCAAATCTTGGGTTTGCTTGTTATATAAAAAAAAAGTGTTCTTGTGTTTATGTTATTGGCTGAGAGGTGTAGACATTGTTGTTGTTGTTTTGGCCAAGAGTGTGTGACTAGATCTATTAGAAATTTTTTTTGCCTAGTTGTTTCTTGTGTTAGCTTCTTTCTCAGTAACCCAAAGGTGTCCAGATCTAAAGTTGAGCTTAAAAATGGTTATATTGTTGATGTGAACTTGAATTGGACCTCTGTAGATGTTCTTGTAGTTCTTAAAAAAGAAATTGTAGTTGTGTTCATATTGTTCTTCACCTATTCTCATTTCTTAACCACATAAAGTGTAAAATAGATCCAAAAAGTTGTAAGACACAAGTTGTAAAGTTGTTTGTGAGAAGACTTGCACACTTCCCTTACTAGACTTGACAACCACTTTTCCTTAAATCAAGGGACCTGTCATGTGGGAATGTAAAGTCAAATCACACCTTTTGGAGTTTGGAAAGTTGAAAAAGAGTACAAGACTTTTAATTTCCCTCGAAAACCAATTGTCTTCCATTCCAAATTGTGTGAAGATTAAAAATTCAAATTTCTGACTAAAGTTGTATGGGAACAAGAACAATTGCATGCTGCCACATCACCCTAATTATTGTACACCATCAATATTAAGCTCAAATTTGGATTTTCTAGTTTCTAATTGTTGATTCTTGGTTTCATTAGTTGATCCTAGAATTAATTAACAAATCAGTAAACTCCTACTAGATTGTCAATTAATCCTTTGAATCCGTTGTTCGTGTCTACATTTCATTTGTGCTTTGGTCGTTTTTAAAATCGTATTACTTCTTGGTTCAAGTTTGGACATTACTTTCCTTGAGTCTTCAAAGAAAGAATCCATTCCGACAAGGAGTAGACTAACCCCTAAACTCATCAAGAACTACGAGCAAACTTTCAACTCTTGTGAATCTAAGTGTGAGACAATCAACTGTGTGAGAGTATGGTGAGGTTGTTTTGAACTAACTTGTGTTTTGCTTTTGTAACACCCCGAAAAATGGGTTCCGGAGCATCACACGGTGCTTGAGGCTACGAGTAGCCCCAAGCTAACCCTTTGAGCCATTGTCATTCAGTTCAACACAAATCAACGGGGTTTCCATAAATAACCCTCAAATATCAACAGAGTAATCATCATCCAAGAATAAAAGAATTTCAGAAAGATAACAAAATACGACTTATTAGTCAACTCCCAACATCTATACTAGTCTGAC
>JAPEIP010000006.1:18708994-18719781 GCA_026120095.1 Capsicum chinense
GAGAGGATAAAATAAGTACAATAACACATGTGAGTCATCATATAATTTGTCAATCACTTTCAGTTCATCAAGAATATCAATTCTCATAATGTAAATATTATTTAAATCTTTCGAAAGAATAACTTTCACAATTCCACTTTCAAATCAATTCACCATTCACCACAGACACAAGGAAACACACACCCACTGGGAGATCCTATAACCGACATAAACCATGTGAGCTACATGGAGTCCGACATACAACCCACATTGGGGAGAGCCGTCCTATCCTTGCCATCGGAGTAGGACTATCGATATCAAATCCACACAAAATAGTGATCACTATATAAATTAGCCTCAGGCATACTCCTACGGGGGCTCATAGTTCTAGGGAAGTAAGGCCACTTTATACCTCCCATTCGGTGTAAAAGATTTCTCCCGGACTTAGCTCAGATCATTTCAAAGACAATCCACAACAAAACAATTTCAGTAATATATAAATATACATCGAGAGCCATCATACTTCCCATATATCAAAATCAACCACTTTGTGAATTTCTTTCACACTCGAGTTCAAAACAACTCCATTAAGACCAAAAGGTCCAATCATTCAAAATATCTCAATATTCAACATCAACGTGCTTATAACACACACTTTCTCAAAAAAAAAAAAAAACACAATTTCTAATGGGGATTCACGACCCAAATATCAAAATCATGATAAATATCAGTCAAGATTCATGCTTTATATCTCCACACATGTAAATTCATCTTTCAAAATCATAAACATCAAGATTTCATAATAATCATCATAAGATATGGGTTCATGCTTCAAATTCGTAAAAAATAAAATAAAAATCATGCCTTTGTAAAGAAAAGTACTTTTGGGCACAAAAACGAAATAGAGTTCTAGTTGAAAAACCCCACATACCTTGAATGATGAACTTTAGATCGAAACTCGGTTTTGAGATGTTAATCGTGCCTTTAAATGATGGTTCTTGGATTTCTTGAACTAGGAACATGGAATCTTGAATAAATTTGCAGAATTAACAGTGAACTTTGGAGGTTCTTGAAGTTAGATATAGGATCTTAGGGTTTTCTTTATGAGGGAGTTTGATGAAATATAACACATAATGCTTATAATAGGCTTTAATATTGGGTTGGGATGGATTTTGGGTGAGGAGAAATTACCAAAACGCCCCTAAAAATCAAAAAAATTATTGAATCTGTCCTTTGGTGGACTACTTTGATACTCTAAAGTAGATCAACCATAATGTTTTACTCTGATATCCAAATTAGATGAAACCACTTTCATTATAAAGAAGACTCTCATATCTTTCCGTTGATATATAGTATCTCACCCAGATCATTGTGTACGAGGAGTTATGATCATTTGAAGTTGACCCAAAAATTTACTTTTGATAGGCTGAAGAAGATCGACCATAACGTTTTGCTCTGATAGACAAATTGGATGAAACTAATTTCATTGGAAACAGGACTCACAGAGCTTTCCGTTGATATATAGTATATCAGCCAGATCATTATGTACAAGGAGTTATGATCGTTTAAATTTGGAGCAAAAATATGTCAGGCCTCCGTACTTTTTCCTGCACGTTTTACTGTTTACTACTATTCACAGTTCGATCGGAATGTTCATAAATCGTCGCTCAGGTGTCCGTTTTGGATGATCCACATATCGTTGGAAATCTTATTTGATAGTCTACGTAATGGTGGGTCATAATCTAAGACATTCTGCACGAAAAATTTATAATTCACTCTAGAAGATAGAACCCAACACGTTTTCGCACAAAATTTCAACGAAAAATTTTTCGGGGTATTACAACATATGTATTGACCCCCTATATCTCAGATCTGAGGCACAGTCTCGAGGTCCCTTCCAGCAGTAGATCGGTGTGTATCAAAAGTTGTCATTGGTGAGCCTTCTCTATTCCGGAAGGCCTAATTTTTAGATTTTGTTGTTTCTTTCACATTTATGGTCTACTGGGGGCCTTGTCATAGCTTCATAAAAGATATAGGTTCCTATGTCTTAGATATTTTGCAGTCCGTTGTTAGATATCGTTAGAAGTTATGGATTCCGTTTTGAATTGTTCCTTTGAATTACACAAATGACCATGCTTCCGTATTGATATGTATTTCCGTATTTCAATTTATAATATATGAACATGTGCATGACTGTCAGAAAGTGAAGGGCGCTTGGGCCTTCATGGTTCGAGATGATCGTCGCGACCAGGGTCTCGGCTCGGGTCATGACACCAAACCTGCAGTGTCTGCGGTCTTCCGAAAATTCACTGTGATCTTGTTTGGCCTAGTCGCACTGCCCTTCATCTTACGAATAACCTCCTTAACCTCCTCAAACTTTATATTCTTACAATACCCAAAATACCGATGACTCTCAAAGTACTCTAAATCATCCAACGCGATTCTCTTGTCTGCTTCTTCATTCAAAAATTTATGGTAGTAGGTCTGCCAGCTTCTTCTAATGTGTGACTCTTCCACCTATACATTATCATTCTTGTCTTTGACATCACTTGGTCCAAGTCTTAAGCCTTCCCGTCTCTCGCTTGGCGAGCCTATACAACTTCATTATAGTTCATTTTTGGTTGACTCCCTTGCAAGTGCAAGTTTATGTCAATTTACACACCATCATTTGCATATAGCATACACCAAGGTGCAGTGCATATTGTATTTTTATCAGTTATTGGAAACTCCTCTTATCTTTTTGCATGTTTCTCCAACCTATTATAGGTCCTTACTTACATTATCTGGCATTTATATTTGATAAAAACTCCTTGATATGCCCTAGGATTTTACATGTTTCTCATTTTTTGCACCTTTAATTCCTTTCCTATCATTTCGAGAAACACTGCGCTCAAAGTGGGAATATAGTGTAGTGCAGTTAATTCCTTTTCATATATTGCATCTGCATCATTTGTCTGTGTTGAAGCATCTTGTATGATTGAGAAGTAAAAGGTGTTATTTTCACATATTGTGTAGACACTGCGATATACATGTCATTTTTATGTTAGTTTGTTTGCCTTTGGGGCAAAAGGCTCGATTTGTCTGAATTTAAAGTGCACCTGAGTCAACTTACAACTGAATTGTGGGTACTCTGCTTGCGATTGTATTGTTACTTTATGCCATTTCGTAAGTTTTCCTCCCTTTATCTTGTCCGTGGGAGGTACTTAAAGCATGAATTTTAAAAGTTTGCTAAGGGAAAGAAACAGGAGTGTGACTAAACTGATTTTTCTTTCTGGTTTTAAGCATGATGCTATTCCTCAGCGTCCTCAAAATGAGCGAATTGAAAAGCTCAAGATGTTCAAGGCTGTGTTGGAACGCATTGTGATTTTCTTGCAGCTTAACAAGAATGATATTAAGCTTTACTCACAAGGAGAAGTTGTGTTTGGTTGAGAGGCACATAGGTTTCTTTCTTAGCAAACCTACATATCCTCCTCTGCAGGGGCAACTTCCTCAGTTTTCCATGAAGATTCAGCAACCACAATCTCTTGATGCTCAAACTAATCCACTGATGCAATCTCAACTCCATAAGACACTATCTTCGCAGGTATATCATCAATATTTTATTCCACTATTATCTTCTGGAGTAAATTTTACCAGCTGTATGGTGCATCATGCTGGATTTACTATATTTTAATACTATAAAAGGACTCTTGGCAAACAGCTAATTAAATGTCTCAGTCGTCACTGAAAGTTCTGCTAGTTTTTTCATTGGGATAATGGTGCCCATGTGGTCTTCAAATCCTATGTTCGCCTCTGGTCTTGCAGAAATCAGAAATTAAGGAGAGTTATGTTTATTTTTCCTTCCGCGAGATGATACATTGGAGTTGTGATTACTATCCCAATATAAATCTCCCATGTTATAAATGATCTCTCGTGTTTCTTCTGCTTTATTCTAAGATCTCATGCATTTCATTGTGAAAGTATGGAGGTTGAAGATTAGGGTAGAAGCTTGGTAAGTAGTCGAGTGTTTTCATACTTCTAGTAGTATGATGTAGGTATCATGTAGTTTCTTTTTCTCCATTCTGTTTTGTTACACTTGTTTTGTATGATGCTATGTTGTTGTCTCTTTTTTCTTTCTTTTTGATCGAACGCCTATCAGAAGCAACCTCTCTACCTTGCAAAGGTATAGGTAAGGTATGCTTACATCCTATCCTCCTCAAATCTCACTTGTGGAATTACACTGTGTATGTTGTTGGGTTTTTAAGATCTCATGTGTTTAAAATTAATGATCACTTGCAATTTATAAATCTTGAGTAACTCTTGATCTCTCGTGTTTTATATAAATGATTTCCTAGGTATTGTTCTAAAAAATTGTGTAAAGTTAATGATCTCTTGCAATTTACTCTCAAATTATTAATTATGTCTTGTACGTTATATCCTACACAGGCACAGAGTACAGGAGCACATCAGACAGCTATGCTGGAGTCCGGTGGGCAAGATATTGCTTCTAAGTCTGATGGATTAGATAGCAGTTCGGATGGAATTGCTTTATTTATTAATAGGGTCTTGTACTTTTGGTTCTGGTATTAATAGGGTGGTTTTTAGTTTTTGTAGATTGTGTTCTGGTACTAAACTTGATGAGCATTTAGATTATGTAAAATACTCTAGAACCCATGCAATATTGTAAAATACTTAAACTTTGTGTGGGAAGCAAGGCTAAAAAGGAGATCTTGAATTATTCCCGCTACCTCTCATTACATTAAATTAGGATTTGTTCTCGCGCGATGCACGGATTTTATAAAAAGAAATTGGAACAATGTCTTTTAAAGGAACTCTTCTCTTATTTTAAGTGTAAATCGATTCAAATAATTTGTGTATTCTAGTTCTAGCGAGAAAAGATAATCATAAGAATGGAAAAACGAAAAAAAATTCATCAAGGATTAAATATCTTAAAATAAGATTATATTTTAAAAAATATTTTATTTTTGTTCTTACGTAAGTACTAAATTCTTGAGTAGAAAAGAAAGGAAAATATTTGATACTACCTTCATGGATGTAACAATATATATAACTGGTTCTCTTTTCTGAAGTGAAAACAGCTAATGTATTCAGAGATAAACTTGACTGAATGCTTTATTTAGCAAAAAAATAACCTATGATAAACTACAGACAAAGAATGTTTGTGATTTAAAAGTAATGATTATTTAAATTATGCAACAACTATTCTGTATTGTGGTTGTCTTTGTTAGTGTTATATTCATTTGATCGTAATTTTATTAGTAGAATGTAATGGAACTTGACATTTCCTGTAGTATTTCAGAGGTCAAACTCAGCTATTACACGAAACAGAGTAGTGAGAAAAAAATATTTAGGTTTTAATGAAAGAAAAATCAGCAATTTGGCAAAAGATCATTGTGAAAATATTCATGTGCTACTTTCACCATTTCCCTTGTTTTTCCAAGCTTATATGTTTACAGCATATATTATATCATCTACTAACACGATCATGCTTCAATTTAAAGTTCAATCAAGTCATTAGAAAGCACTTAAGTGATTTAATAGATCGAATCCAAATTTTATTTAAACAATGCCACCCTATACTTCTTAAAACTGTAGCAGCAACTTCCGAATCAATTAATTAAGTTGTTCTATACTTTATCAATTTGTCTGTATACAAAACAGAGCTAGCTTAGAGAATTAATTGGCAGGGAGAGGAACAAAATTATTCACAATCTTCAAGAATTTCCCTCTATTTTACTAATTGCTTGAAGGTTACAAAGGTAGGTACCAACGATATAGGCTTTCAGATCACAGTCTCCCGCAACCTCGATTTCCCATCTATTACCATTCTCAAGAAGCTTCTCTTTTATCATAAAGAAGTATCTAATGGATTTAAAGATACATCATCTAAGACCTATACATAAGATATAGTCCACACTTTCTCATACTTTGGGATGAAGATTGATATTGTTAAATCGGAGAAACTCCTAATTTACTTGAGATACATCTCATGACGCAAATATCTGCACATTCAAATAACTATAATCAATCCCCATACATAAGAGGAATTTCTGTAAAACATCAATGAAAATATATGGGTCATTCACGTTAGAACATTGTTTTAGTCTTCCCCACATACAAAAACTGAAAATAAAATCAAGGAAAAAGAAATAGATAGCACCAAAGCACAGATGATATATAAAGACCTGACGACACAGTCAAAACTGGATCTTATAAGAAGGTGAAGAGGAAGAAGAGAAGGTTGAAGAAGAGACTGGTTATAGCATCTTTGGATCCAGAACTTATACAGATGAATGCGAGTTTAAGTGTGGTTGTAGTCACTATATAAGTTTATATGACTATGTTACAGAATAGGTCAAGTTTAATTGGCTATCTAGGAATTAAGCATAAATTTTATTTATACCGAATTAACTTAGTAAATATAAGTCCGGATAACTGTCATGTGGCTTGAACGGATGAGAAAAGTGAAGAATCGTTGAATTGAAATCAGACTTTTTAATGTATCTCAAAATTTGCGAGCGAGTAATCACTAACCCCATAAGCCGATTAAAATTTTTGATGTCCAGATTCATGATAAACCATCATGAAGTTGACACCGATGATATATAAAGACCTGACGACACAGTTAAAACTGGCTCTTATAAGAATGTGAAGAGGAAGAAAAGAAGGTTGAAGAAGAGATTGGTTATAGCATCTTTGGATGCTGAACTTATAAAGATGACTGCGAGTTTAACTGTGTATGTAGTCACTCTATAAGTTTATATGTCTGTTACAGAATAGGTCAAGTTTAATTGGCTTTCTAGGAATTAAGCAAAAATTTTATTTATACCGAATTAACTTAGTAAATATAAGTCCAGATAACATTCATGTGGCATGAACGGATGAAAAAAGTAAAGACATGTTGAATTGAAATCAGAATTTTTAATGTATATCAAAATTTTCGAGCTCGTAATCACTAACCCCATAAGCCGATTAAAATTTTCGATGTCCAGATTCATGATAAACCATCATGAAGTTGACACCTTAACTGAGAAATTAACGAAAGAGATAAATTTTGCAACATATTACACACCACATATGTTAAACCTCACATGTGAATCTTCGGATATGTAATTTTCTCAACCTAAAGCCAATTACAGAATCAACCACCAGATTTGACCACCAATATAGGAGAAATTATTAAAGGTACAACCTTAGCACGAACTTAAAAGCAAGCTCATGTAATGTTACACATAAATCCTCAACTCAAGATTTTTAAGAAGCAACAAATATTTACCTCAAGATGTATCTTCTTTAAATTTCACTTATCTAATTGCAGCACCATATCACAAGGTTGATTTAGACTGTCAGAATGCAAGGTGACTTGAACAACATGTACACTCTACAGCAGAAGCAAATACGTGATGACTTAGAAATGGCATGCACATTGATTAAAAACATGCTAACAGATAACCTTAAAATGGCTTATAAAGTGAAAAACTTAAAGTAGTAGCATCCTTATAGGTTTCATCTTTTCACTTTGAGTATACCTATCAAACAGACTCCTTCACTACACCACAGTATTTCAATTACACAAATTAGTCACTCCTGCACTATTTTTTTTCCTTGGTTACTAAATTTAATAGATACAACATATATGCAGAGCACAAAATACATAGAACAAACCAATGAAGAAAATTACAGGCCTACAAATAACAGAATGTGGATCTCCAGAAAATTCTCAAATCTGCAATAAAGTTTGAAATTTTGTCAGGGATAACTATCAGATTGGAAGGGAAAAACATACCACAACAGAAAAGTTATCTGTAAAAACATAAAACAAAAGAAAGAAACCTCTGCAGCGGTTACTGCAACAGATTGAAGGAAAAAAAAAGCTTCAATTGTTATGAACCTAAGGAACAAATACGCTACCTGTGGAAGAGTGAAGCAAAGCAGTCTATTGTGTGTTGTGCTGCTAAGTTTGTAGTTCTCACCTCAGATTTTTCGGACATCTCATCTACATCTTTACTACTACTTCCAACGCTTGAACCCGTGACCTCCTGGTCACAACTTGAATAAAGAATTAAACTGTATAAATAAATAAGATATTAGTGTAAATAAAGTTCCAAAATCATTTTATATTACAACAAACAGAGATAAGGAAAAAAGAAACCTTGTAATTATGTGGAATTTGATGTTATCATAATACAATGTAGAAGCAATACTATCCAGAAAGTTAAACTATGAAACAACTAAAAGAAAAAGTAGAAGAATGTAGCAGATGAAGTCATAAAGTACAAATGAATCATTGGAAGTTTCAACCAACACTTCACTCTCGAATTAATTTTTCTTCTGAGACATCTCTTTCAAATTTAGATAGTTATTTCTCATATTTTTCACCAACAAGTTTTTGTTAACTCTCCAACATTTGAAGATTTCGTCTCGACTCCCCATAAGAATGTCTAACAACAGCACAAATGAAGACACACAGAGATGAACAAAGTGATTTTGAGTCAACAACCAAATAGAGAGAATTTTTTTCACAATCATTTCAGCAAAGAGAGATAAACTATGGAAAGGGGAAATATTACCAGTCAAATCCACCAAAATGTTTGCTTAAAATTTGCTTTGTGTCGTTGTGAGCCAAAATCTGAGAAATTAAGAAGAAACTTCAGTAACCACAATGAAAAATATAAAGTCAGAATTCTATATATATATAGCCAGTAGAGAAAATTTTGTCTATCTAATTGCTATGATTCCCGTCTTTTCATAATTACCCAATTGCTATGACCCCTCATTTGTTGTTTCTGCCTCAAAGTTTGTCTGGGCGTGAAACTGTATTTGTATATCGAAAATACTGAAGAAACTATAAATCTGAAACAGCTACATTTTTTTGAATAATTTGGAGACAACTATTATATGAAAGTTAAAAAGTTTCTGCAACTATACCCAATTTTTTTCACGTTTGTTGAAGGCATAGTTACCAATTTTAAATCTTAAATTCTAATTTTGTATTGGAATTGCATTTTTATTGTCCAATTGCAACCATATTTTGTGCCATTGTTACATGTATATTGTTGAAAAAAACTTAAAAGATAATGTTATTTTGAAATTAATTTTTGAAAGTTTCATTTCCACATAATTATATTAGTAAATTGTTAGTAACAGAAAAAAATTCTATATAAAATTAGATTTATTACAACGAAAAAAATTGTTATCAACCAAATATTTTAAAAACTGCAAATATTAAACTAATTGTAAAAATTTGAATTTTTTAAGGAAATGTAAAAAAAAAATAAAAAAAATAGATAACTAATCACAAATCTATGTATTTGTTGTCCAAATCTAACACATGGCGTACACATATGCTTCCACTTGGCTTATTGTGGAGGGTTTGTCCTCTCTAATTAATAATATATAGATTTGGATCAAGTGAAAATTTAATAATTTGTGGGTTATCATCAAATTTCTCTAACTTTTTTAATAAAAAATAATGTAATTGTCATCTCCATTTAATTATTAAGATTTGAGTCACCTACACTTCATTTTCGAACTCTTTTGTCACTTTTAGCTCAAAGCTCCAAGAAGCATAAAAAAAGTAATTAAGGGAAAAAGATAAGCCAAAATCAAGTGTTAGGGACTACATGTTGACTTGTGGAATGACATGTTTGATGAGGATGATATGTTGGACGTGTTTTGATAAGGTGGTCAGGGATGGGGTTCTCTCACCTAGGCAACAAAAAAGTGGAAGCAACATAACCAAAAAAAAAAAAAAAAAAAAACAAGGAAGGCAATATAATCCGGATGGGAAGGTGATAGAGAATTTGTTCCAAGGCACCTATCAATGTGACTAACAAAGCGGAATCATATGAAAATGTTAAAAACTTCAACAAGAACGAATAAATTGAAATAAAAGTGATGAATTATCAAGTGTTGTTGGATAGATTTGATGAAGAGTATAAGAGAATAGAGATGATGCCTTCAAATATTGGGTTTGAACATATCTTTTAAGAAATAGAATTTAAAAGTGTTGTAGTGTATCTGAAAGAAGTCGACTAAAACAAAATTGATGATTAAAAAGTACAAAATATTTAGAATTATTTATGAAAACCTAATATCATATATACAAATAATTATATTATTTATCGATTAGGTTTATCTTTTTTTTCATAAATAAATTTTTGGTAAAAAATAAAACCAAATAAAATATTATTGTTTTTTAATATTTAAAGTCAAATCAAATGTCGATTTTCAAATCGATTTGGTTTGGTTTGATTTTTCACCAAATCATTAACACTCTATATTTAGGATTTAATATTGAAAAAGAAATATTTTATTTATCTAAAAAATAAAAAGAGGTGTAAAATTCTGATCTTTTTTTCATGTGGAAAGTTGAAATTAACGTATTGACAAAAAAGAAAAGAGGTCATTCTTTTTTAAACGGACTAAAAAGGAAAGTAGGTCATCTCTTTTTGAAACGGAGGGAGTAGTACTTTCCATATTGATTTGATTATATATATATATATATATATATTAATTTTAAAATATCAAATTAATATAATCTAATTTATTTTGCTTTATAATTAGTCATCGACTTTTGAAAAGTCAAATATGACAACTATTAACACATGTAGTGATAGATTATCTACCATAACTGAAAAAAGGATCAGAATTTGACACCTATTTATTATTTTGTCAATTAAATAAAACATTGGCCTCAGTCTCCTTTTTCAAAGTCAAATAATATGAACTTTTACCTATATTTTTTCATCATATTAATATGAGAAAAGTTTATAGTATATAGTTCTTTCCATATTGATTTTGAATAT
>JAPEIP010000006.1:18719881-18731707 GCA_026120095.1 Capsicum chinense
TATATATAATTTTTCTTCTTTTTTAAGATATCAAATTAATATAATCTAATTTAATTTGTTTTAACAGTTCGTCATTGACTCTAGAAAAGTGAAATATGACAACTATTTTGAAACAGATGGAGTGATAGATTTTCTACCATAACTAACATATTTAGAACCACAAGATTGAAGGGTTTTTTGTTATATTTAATTCAACTTTAATTTAACGCCACAAGATTAAAAAATCTTTATTATTTTCTTAAACTTTGTGACAAGTCAAAGTAGGTCATTTTTTTTTTAAACAGAGGGAGTATATAGTTTAAACTTTTCTCATCTTAATATGTTGAAAATATATATCCTAAAATATTGGTCAAAGTTTATATTGTTTGACTTTGAAAAAAAAATTGAAACCAGTATTTTGGAACAGTGGAGTATTGAATTGAAACCAATATGTTGGAACAGTGGGAATATTAACTTTCATTCAGTAGTTGGTCAAACTATTGACTTAAAGAAAATTGAATATATATAATTCAAATACCATGTTTCTTCCTATTTTGACATAAAATTGAATAAGTTATGAAACATATAAACTAGTATATATATAGATGAGGGCAAGAAGCAGTAGACATATCTCAAACAAAATCAAGCAATAATTTCTATCCATTATGGACAAGTTCCTCCAAATTCACCTTTTGATTTCAATTATTTTCTCAATTTTTCAACTAGTTTTTGGCAATGAAAAATCTCTGTTATCCCTTAACTCCAGTTACATTTTGGAAGCTAGAAAAAGATTTATGTCCATTGATCTAACTAAGCTTCCAGATCCTCCAATGCCATCCTTTACTTTTACCATTTTCAGTCGCGATTTATTTGAAAAGTCAAAATTCAAAGACTATGACTCTTTACTTGAAAGTAAGCTATCTCGTACTAAAGCTAGAGTAAGTCATTTGGCATCAATACTTGGAAATGGTAATTCAATTGGTGCAAACGGAAATCTGACACAGCCACACATTAAGCATGAGAGTAAAAGTGCCGATGTCAAGGTTCCACAAACAACAAGTATACACTTAGTAGAAAGTCAGTATGTTGCATCTTTTATTATTGGCGGTGAACAAATTAAAAATTACTTGCTAATAGACACTGGCAGTAATTTGATTTGGTGGCAATGTAAACCATGTACGCAAGAGGGGTGTTACCATCAAGATGATCCTATATATGCTGAACATAATTCGGGAACACATGAAAAACTCGATTGCATTGCAAAAAGTGAAAGTTGTTTCACTTCCAAATATATAAAATGTAAGCGGAGTAATCGTGCATGTATCTACGATGTGACATACGCGGATAGAACAAGAACAAGAGGTTGGATTGCCGAGGATGTGATTACTTTTGTTTTAGACCAAAATCAGGAAAGAATTCTTTTTGGATGTGGAAAGGATCAAACGAGCGGAGAAGCTTCTTTTAGTCCTGAATATGCTGGAATTGCCGGCATCGGCCGTAGAGTGTTGACTGGTGGATATTCATTACCATCGCAATTGGAAGCAGACATTATGGCCATGTGTCTACCGGGAATGTACTCTGGAAGTTCAACAATTAGCTTCCACACAACGCCATTTCAGAAAACAATATCAGCAGAGCTATTACCAAATCCCGCCTATCCTTACTATTTCGTCAACCTTTATAAAGTTTTTATTAACGATAAGGAAATCCCTCTAAACCCATCAATTAGGAATTTTAGAAATGCCATAGACGGTGGTTGCATCGTGGATACTGGGACAATTCTTACCACTTTCCCTCGAGAAATTTATAATGCATTTCGTGACACATTCATACAAGAAGTAAAAGACTATCCTTTGGTTGATGATCCAGAACCTGGAGGTTCCGACACTTGCTATAAGGTGGATCCAGGTGTTGAACCAAATTTTCCCGCTGTGAAGATGTACTTCGGCCGCCAAAACCCAAATAATCTGCTGTTACTGACACATCAGCGAGTCATGTTGATGATTAGGGATCTAATCTGTCTGGCTTTTACTGCTTGGGACGAAGGCTTCACAATTTTAGGAAGTCTTCAACTCGAAGGTATGGGATTAACTTTTGATACCGCAGAAAATACTTTGTCTTTTGAGTTAGATGTATGCAATTGAACATCTATAAAATTTATATATGTTGCTATCTAATTGTGTCTTTTGATCTTTAATTCTTTCTGTACTTCTCATCAATCATAAAATAAGGGTAAAATCTGTGTGTACATTATAAAATGGCACTTGCCCTGTCAACATGTTGTTGGCAACACAATTTTTCTAGTCGATCTAACGAGCCAATTTCAGGTGGGATTGAACCTTCTAGTTTATTGTTGGCTAATTTGAGGATATTAAGAAAAAAAAAAATTTGTAATGTCACTTGGGATCGTACCTTAGAATTCATTACTCATGAGATCAAACTTGTAGTAAATCCTATTAATTAGTTTCAATATATCGAAAGGGATGGATTCCATATAGCTCGTTGTTTGTAAGATCTTGACAATTTAAGGTAGAGGCACAGTTAGAAGTATTTTCCAACATAATTGCACTTATTATTAATATTTCTGTGGGGATTATTTCCTACAAAGTTAAGACGGTCACAATAAAAATGAATTTCGTCCACGAGCAAATGTCATTGGTATTATTCAAACAAAACATGTGATTGAGGCATAGCTACTGCATTCTAGAAAACAATGATTCAGGAGGACATACATTTCTTGCTAAAGTAAGAAACCAAGCTTTTGATTAAAGTTATAGACGGAGCTAGGATTTTTAACTAATGAGTCTGGATAGATTATTTATTTCAGATGACATGAAGAGTTCTTCGCCAATATGTATATTAAGAAATACACTGAATTAGTCTAAGATTTAAATTTAGAAACCATTTACTAACATCCGATTTTGTTGTCGTCCAACAATTTAAAATCTGTAAAGTTCAAATCCTGAATCCACTACTGAGAACAACATTTAATCCCAAATAGTTGTTCCAAAACAATGAAAATATGGCTGGAAAAAGCCTTCTTCTAAATAGGCCTCAATAATTTTAGCTTCCTTCAACTCACACTAGGCCAAACCCATATTACCGGCTCTACAAACCAACTTTAATTCTTGTTAAATGATCTCATGAGATATCAAGCTCTCAATTTAGGAATGATTCCTACAAAAGAATATTTTTATTTCAAAAAAGTAATATTCCCTCCATTTTAATTTGTTTGACCTAATTTATTTTTCAGTTCATTTAAAAAAGAATGACCCTTCCCTTTTCAGTAACTCTACAATTTCAACTTTTCAAATGGCATGTTTAAGCCGACAAGATTAAATACCATTTTTTACATTTAACATATTTTAATTTTTCTGATTCAATTTGTTTGGTACTTCCTTAGACTCCATATCGATTAAGTCAAAACATGTCAATCATTTTGAAACAGATGGAGTAAGTAAATGCAAAATTCTTATCCTTTTTCAGGTAATAGTATAGGGAACATTATTTAGTTGTTATTTAAAGAGAACTGGATATACAAAATTTAATTACTCTCTCCATTCCAAAGTAGTTAGTCAAAAATAATTAAATATAACATAATCTAACTCCTATGTTTCTTCCTATTTTAACAAATATATAAACTACTTTATAAACTAGAAGAAGATTTACGTCTATAGAGGTAACTAACCTTCCAGATCCTACAATGCCATCCTATACTTTTACCCTTTTCGGTCGTGATTTATTTAAAAAGTCAAAGTTCAAGGACTATGACTCGTTACTTGAAAGTGAGCTATCTCATTCTCAAACTAGAATAGGTCATTTGGCATCAATACTTGAGAAAGGTAATTCAATTGGCGATGTCAAGCTTCCGAGTACAACAACTACAGATTACGTTGTAACACCCCATATTCCAGGCAAGAATTTGAACCACCTTTCTTACATGTATAGACTCAAGCCCAATGATTCTGTATAAATGTATGTGTAAGGATAAATTATATAGTGCGGGAAAACTTTTCAATATGAATTGAGGTTAAAAAAATTTCCTAACTCAAAGACGAGTTAACAACATTTCTATCGATTAAGTTTTAGTGAATGTTTCAACTTGGGTCAACTTCCAACGACTATCACTCCTAGAATGTAATGATTTATGTGGCCTACTATATACGAAATTAAAGATATTCTATTCTTCTTTCCAACTCAGCTGGTTTCACCTTAATCCGATATCGGAGTAGAAAGTTATGCTCATTTTACTTCGTAGTGTCCGTCTGTCAACAAGATGACGACTAAATCATCAGCTATCAACCTTGTCGTTAGACTTAACGAGAATACACCCTACATTACCTAGGAAAGCTGACTACTAGGTTTATAAGCCCTCACCTAAGTGATAAGCCATCAACTAATTCGTCACCCTTAACTAGAAAGTGTCTAAGTGTAGCGAGAGGGTGAAGACTTGGATGATAAGTCATCAACTAGTTGACAAGCTGTCAACTAAGTCATCAACTAAAAAAATCTGTAATTTTTATTTAATTTCTTTAGGGGTGTTTTCGTCTTTTTCTCACCTCAAACCCTACCCCTATATTTAAAAATACTCTTTACATGTGAATTGCCCATGATATGTTAGTTTCTTATCGTCCATTCTCCTCTCTGTTGGGTTCGAAATTGAGAGGGCGTCATGCGGAAGCTTAAAGTTTGCAAACCATAGAACGATAACTCAGACAACCAAAAAATCATACTAAAGAAACATACTATTGATATGATTTGACCAATTGACCTACATATTAAAAACTAAATCAAAAAGCATAAAATCTAATGGGAGAAAATCTCCCTCTAAACAAGACTGTTGATAGATTACTTTGTGGATGCTATTGTGTTAAGGTATAGGAATATGGGTCTTGTATTTATAGTTACAAAACCTTTCCTCCATGAAAGAGGTTAGCCAAATATGACAAAAAATTATATTTTTCTTTCTAGAAAAGTAAAAAGTAATTATGGTATTACATTGAAAGAAAAATAAACTTAAATTTTGTAAGAAAATCAGGACAAAACCCTAAGAAATCTCGCCTTTTTCTTAAAACGTTCTTTGTGTGCATGGTCTTTGTTCTTTACATATTCTTCATCATTGTTGCTTGCCATGGTTATAAATAAGATTTAAAATATTATGGTTAAAAGTGTTAGGGTTTTTGCCATGATTTTATTATCACAGTTAAATTTTACTTTCTTAGAAGAAAAATAAAAGTAATACCATAATTACTTTTACTTTTTGTTAAAAGAAATATAAAACTTTTTCATATTTGGCAAACTTCTTTATTAGAGGAAAGGTTTTGAAAATCTATAAATAGAAAACCCTCTTCTCATATTATAACACAATTGCATCAACAATGTAGTTCTCAAAAGAGTCTGGTTTAGGGAGATTCTCCCAATAAGTTGTATACTTTTTCAATATTCATTTATTAGTTTAAAATATGTAGGCCGTTTGACCAAATCAAATCAATAATATGTTTTTTAGTATGCTTTTTGTTTGTCATCTAATTATCACCACGATGATTTGCAACTAATAGCTTCCACATCACGTCATCTCGATTTCGAACCCAACAAGTGGTATCAGAGCTTATAGTTCTTCTTAATTCTCCTAATATGGCTATGAAATAGTAAGCATTTATCCTAATTAGATAATGTCCTACATGTCAAATTTAGTGTCATATCTTTTCTGATATACACCCAAGGCAAGGAGGAGAAGATATGGAAAGAGAAGTGAGAAAGCACACAATGGTTTTGTTTAAAAACGTAACCTAGGGACCATTTTCCTAATCTTGTTAGTATCACTTGCCATTTCTTATCAATGACTATTACAAATGTTTAATGACAGTGCCACATCTCTCTCTCGCTTTTTGAGAAAAAGCTATCCATTGCACTTTAAGTCCAACGGATGTGTACATCTGACCGGACACGTCTCATCAGACTTTTCAAATCTTTTGATCTCAATCATTCCATCATGACCTATATAAAGAAAATTTAGATCATTTTATCTATTTCAAAAATAATACTCATACGATCTCTCTCATACTGACTTATTTGTTCCTTAACCCTTCAAGACCTTGTTTCTCTCATCACCCCAAGAACATCTAACCCCAAGAAAGAATTTATTAGTCATGAGTAATAAAATAAGAGATAAAAGAAAGAACATGCTGTGTTCTCAACCTCCAATATGGGAATTGCCACCACGAACACTGTTAACCATAAGACAAAATGATACTGTTGAATGCAATGATGATGATGATGCGGTAATTTTATCAGTTCTTGATGTATCTAGTAATGATAGGAATAGAAATAAAAAGGGAGAAGAGGGTGAAATGCAAAAGAAAAGCAAAATAGTCTAAGTTGAGTTATGTGCGAAAAGGGCAGTAAACCTTGAAGAGTCAGAAGATAATACTGAGAAAATTGTTCAGTGAGACTGAGGATAGTGAAATTGAGTGCATGTTTGAGGGCTTAATTTACTATAAAAATTAGTCACTCAACTCTGATGGTGAGATATACACTTCTAGGACAAAGAAGAACACAAGGGGAGCACGGTTAATCGCTATGAAATCATTGTCAGCTATCACTGGTTAGAAAAGAGGATCTGTGGAAGTTGTTGAAAAGATACAAAGTTCCAACTCTAAATTTGATGGGACATCAAGGAGAATAAGTGCCTTATCTATAAAATGAAAAGGCCTACCTAGAGTTACAAGTCAAGGAATTCTTCAGGATCTGGAAGCCCCAAGGCAAGGAATTCTTAAGGATCATGAAGCCCCAAGTGAATGAGTTTCTCACCCATTTGGAGCTAATATGTTAGAAATAAGGGAACCCATTAACTTCATGAAGTTTCAAGGTTAGGAGCACTTATTTAAATTAGCTGCACCATATTTGCACAAGGAAGAAATAGGAATGTTCTATCATAACACAGATATCTCGGAAGATGGTTTGTACTTAACATCACAAGTGAATGGTGTGGGTGTGGGATAGGATGAAAAGACTCTCTTAGAAATACTTGGTGCTCCCACTGAAGCAATCAAGTTCATAAAATCAAAGGAGGGGTTTGATGAATTTCAGAAAATTTGTTGTGCACATGATGACACAAACAACAGTGCTCGCAAGGAAGAATTTCGCCGTTTGTTTGAGATTGTGATTGGGGCACTACTCCTTATATCTGAAGAGGAGCTTGTAACTGGTTCTGACTTGTACCTTACGAATGTATTATCTACTTATTAGAGAGTGAGCCTTCCTGAAATCATCTTGGAATACATCAATTCAGTCATGACCATAAAAGATTGGGAACATGAGTCAGCCAATGCTCTTTGGTTATACAGAGTATTTGCATCCTTCAATATTGAATGTGTAAGGTGAGAGAATATCTTAGTCGACCAGGTGTCTGTTTCAGTACAAGGAGGAGAAAAAATCACCAGTTTAACTAGAGCACTAAGAAGTGAAAATGCTACCCTGCTTAAAAGGGTGAAAAAGTTGGAAGCCAAAGTGGAAGTCTTGACCAGAATGAATGAAGAATTGACTCAGCAAATGCAAGAGGATGCGTATCGTGAAATTCATGAAAACTTAGGTAAATTTCCTCAATTTCAATTTACAAACACGTGGTGTTCATGTATGTTTCAACAAACCATTAAATTCTTTAAATCGTCACTTTCATTTATAAAATTAAGAAAATCACCCTCCGTTCGTATCATCACAAATACCAAGTCAATTCACAACAGTGAAGACAATTCCATCATGCTTTCTCAATATGATATCGAATAGTTTATAACAAGAGAAGGAGTATAAATTTTCATGCTCTCGATTCAAATTTCAAAACATCCATTGCATAAATATATATCTTTGAGTAACAATCAAGTTTCAAGGAGAAGGCCTCAAGACCAAAATAATATTTCAAAGAAGGTTTCACAATGCATCATTGTAAATGTAAATTCAAAACCCTTTGTAAATTCATGATTTCTCAACATTTAAACATTATTAAAATGATTTCACATTGCCCATGTAGTTTTAGAAAATCCCACGTACCTTAATTGATGAATAATTCATGAAAAAATCTAACCGTTAAGCTTGATAGAGTGAACCCTAAGTTGTTTTTCTCCTATTGTGACATAGAAGATGAATTTGGGTTTTTTGAGGAGGAATTACAGGGAATTAGGGTTGTAATTTGGCTATAAATTTTTAGGGACTGTTGTTGGACATAAAAGGACCATATTGCCCTTAAAATAACACTAAAGTGGAGCTTTTACATTACTTTACCCAAGGTGGGCGATGCCCAGCCCATGACACAAGCTAAGTTGGGTGACACAAAGCCCATGGAATAGCCTTAAGTTGGCATCGCATGCCCCATCACATAGTCTGGATAGTGTCTCATTCAAACACTCATAATATTTTACTCTAGACTCGGATTAATGAAAGGTCAGAGGAGTTGGAAAGAAGACTCGAATACCTTTTATTTGTTATATAGTAGGCCCTATAAATCGTCATATTCTTATAGTAATAGTTGAAGTAAGTTGACCCAACTTTAAACATCCACTAAAACTTATGCGATAGAAATGTTTACAACTCATCTTAAAGTTTGGGGATTTTTCTGACCTCAATCTATATTCGAAGTTATTCCCATACTATAGGATTTATCACCACACATATATTAACCTAGAATCATTTAGTTCAAGTCTATATGTGTAGGGACGGCATTTTAAATTCTAGCCCAAAGTTTTGGGGTGTTACATACCTAAACCCTTAGATTCCAGTCTAACCGGCCTTCAGTCTATCATTAAATTCGTCATGTATCTTATCAATCAATATTCTGCCATCTGAAAATTATATACACCATGGCACTTCCTTTTGGATAATTCATGCTAATTCATCCAACACCAAGACAAATAAGTATGAGCTATTAGTTGATCCTGGTGCAACCCCATCACGATTCAAAAGTGTTTCTGAGTCTCCTCCCACTATCTTTAATTGAGTCTTGGTTCCATCATACATTTCCTTAATCTCTCTAATGTATTCTACATGTACATATCTAGCCTCCAAAAATCTCCATTGAACACCCTTAAGAACTTTTTACTAAGCTTTGTCAAGGTTGATAAACACCATATGTAAGTCCCCAGCTCTTCCTCTCCTTATATAACTCCACAAATCTCTTTATGAGATGAATGAGTTCTGTAGTTGGTCGCCTCGGTGCAAATTAAAATTGGTTCTCATTGATTGACACACTCCTCCCACCCTCTCCCAAACCTTCATTATGTGGCTTAACAGTTTTGATACATATATATTTATCATTCTAAATATCACTCTTGTTATTGTTAAGCGGGATCATAGTGCTCAACCACCATTCTTCTATCATTGTTCTTGTCCTAAAAATAACATTAAACAGCCTAGTTATCCACTCCAAACCTTTTGTGTCTATGGTCTTTTGAAAATCCACTATGACCTTGTCTGGCCTAGTCGCACCACCCTTCATCTTACGAATAACCTCCTTAACCTCCTCAAACTTTATATTCTTACAATACCCAAAATACCAATGATCTCAAAGTACTCTAAATCACCCAGAAACTTTTGTCTGCTTTTCATTCAAAAATTTATGGTAGTAGGTCTGCCATCTTCTTCTAATGTGTGACTCTTCCACCAATACATTATATTTCTTGTCTTTGACATAACCTAGTCCAAATATTAAGCCTCCCCCACTCTCACTTAGAGATCCTATATTACTTTATTATAGTTTATTTTTGGTTGACTCCCTTGCAAGTGCAAGTTTCTGGAAACAGCCTCTCTATATCGCATTTGAGGTAGTGGTATGAACTGCATACACTTACCCTCCCTAGACCTCACTTGGTCGGAGTATAATTGGTATGTTGTTGTTGTTGTTGTTGTTATTGTCCCTTGAAAGTGAATGTTTTTGTCAATTGACATACCATCATTTGCATATAGAATACACCAAGGTTCAATGCATATTGTATGTTTATCTGTTATCTTATTTCATGTTTCTCCCCCAATAGATCCTTACTTATATTATCTGGCATTTATATTTGATACAAACTCCTTGATATACCTTAGGATTTTATATGTCTCTCATCTTTTTCACCTTTGTTCCCTTCCTGTCATCTTGAGAAACATTGTGTTCATAGTTGGGATATATTGTAGTGCTATTACTTTCTTTTCATATATTGCATCTGCATCATTTATCTGTGTTGAAGCATCTTGTATGATTGGAAAGTAGAGGTGGTGGTAGAATCCATAAAAGGATTTATTTTCCCTTATCTAAGTAGATACTGCGATATAGATATCATTTTTATGTTAGTTTGTTTTCCTTTGGGGAAAAGGCTTGATTTAACCGAATTTAAAGAGCATCTGAGTCAACGTTCTACTAAATTATGGGGACTCTGTTTTTGATGTTATTGTTTCTTTATGCCATTTCTTATGTTTTCCTCCCTTTATCTTGTCCGTGGGAGGTACTGAAAGCGTGACTTTTAAAAGTTTGCAAAGGGCAAGAAACATGAGTGTGAGTAGGCAAATTTTGCTTTCTGGTTTTAAGAATGATGCTATTCCTCAGCGTCCTCACAATGAGAAAATTAAAAATCTTAAGATGTTCAAGGTTGCATTGGAACACATTGTGATTTTCTTGCAGCTTAATAAGCATGATTGAGCTTACACACAAGGAAAAGTTGTGTACGATTTAGAGGCACATAGGATTCTTTCTTCTCAAGCCTGCTTCTCCTCCTCTGTAGGGGCTACTTTCTCAGTCTTCCAATCTAGCTTCAGCAACCACAATCTCTTGATATTCAAACTAATCCACCGATGCAACCTCAACTCCATCAGGCACTATCTTCGCAGGTAAGTCATCAATATTTTATTCCATTATTATATTCTGGAGTCAATTTTACCAGCTGTATGGTACATCATGCTGGATTTACTAGATTTTGATACTGTAAAAGGACTCTTTGCAAATAGCTAACAAATGTCTCAATCATCATTGAAAGTTCTGCTATCATTTATATTGGGTTAATTGTGCCCACGTGGTCTTCAAATCCTATGTTCGCCTCTGGTCTTGCTGTAATCAGAAATTAAGAAGAGTTAAGTTTTTTTCTTCCGCGGGGATGATACATTGGAGTTGTAATTATTCTCCCAATATAAATCTCTCATCTTATAAATAATCTCTTCTGTTTCTTCTGCTTTATTCTAAGATCTTGTGCATTTAATTATGTCAAGACCCGAACCAGGGCCTGGCCGCTACGAGCATTTCAAACCATGGAGACCCCAAACACCCCTATCTGTCTGATAATCATGCACATAATTCATATGATCAAAGTAATGCGGAAGAAACACAATATAACGGAAACATGGTCAAGAATCATATGAAAACGACAATGGAGAATAGTGTTCCACAATCTAAATCAACATCTCTAAAACCGTCTGTGAAATCTCTACTACATGAAATAATGTCTATCTGAAAACTGGGACAAGGCCCCCGGCAGACCCCCAAAACTGAATATAAGATAAAAGGACTGCAGGACATAAGACCTTCCGAAACATAGAAGGCTCACCACTTGTCTCTGCAACTCTGTCTGAAAGATCTACTAATTCTCTTGATCCCTAGATTGGGCCTCTGAACCTGAGAGGATGGAGAGGAGAGGGGGTCAGCACAAAAGTACTGGCATGCAGAGATATCAAAACAAAATATAGTTGAGAGCCATTATAAAACAATTTCGTATCAAATCATTTGAAAACACATGGGTGTAATGCAATAGTTTTTCTCAACAATAATGAAATGCAACTGAGCTAGGTGGAATACCCTACATAATTTACACCAACTGTCAAACCTCG
>JAPEIP010000006.1:18742353-18753908 GCA_026120095.1 Capsicum chinense
GACCTTTAAGCTTGATTGCTCAAACCCTAGTTGTTTTCTCCTCGTGTCTTCTTTAAGGATGGACTAGGGATATTAGGAGAATTTAGACGTTACTAATATGCCTAAATTCCTTTAAGTATGATTAGGTACGGTTTTGAGATGTGAAAAGACTTAGTTGCCCTTAAAATGACTTTAAAATTATGAATTTACGTCGTTGGGCCATAAGGTGTGTGCCACATTGCCCATCACCTAAGTTAGGCTTGGCGACGCCTAACTTATGGCATAAACTAGGTTGGGCGGCGCCTAACTTATGGTATAACCATTCCAGTGGACTTAGGTGATTTGTTAGGCAGTGTACTGACTTTGCAAAGTTATAACTTTTTGCTTGGCTTTTGGATTTAGGAGAAATGTATCGTTTGAAAGCTATTTCAAAGACCTTTCATTTGATGTATAGTAGGCCTTCTAATTCTATATATACGATAAGTTATGGTCAATGGAAGTTGACTCAAGTTAAATCATCCACTAAAACTTAATCGATAGAAATGTTTTCAACTCGCCCTTGAGATAAAGGTCCTCTATGATCTGAATTCATTCTCAACAAATTCCCACATTACATAACTGATTAACACAATAAAATTTCATAGTATTTTTGGATTTTGAAACATTTCCACGTGGGAAAAACTCTTTACATTCTGCCCCAAAATGTGGGTCGTTACATTATCCCCCTTTGGGATTATTCATCCCCAAATAATGACTCGAGGAACAACAAGCACAATTTTAAGAAATAAATAAAAGACAAAAGTAGTATAGGATTTTTACCTTCAAACTCATCATCCATGGTTTCAAAAAAAGTCGAGTTCCTCGCCTGCATATCATCTTCTGATTCCCAAGTAGCCTACTTGAATTTTTGATTAGTCCACATCACCTTAACAGATGCTATTTTCTTACTCCTCAACTTTCGAACTTGGCGATCCAAGATTGCAATGGGTTTTTTCTCGTATGACAAGGAATATTTAACATTGATCTCCCCTACAGGTAAACTAGGGAATGATATCCAATATTCTTCTTTCACATGGACATAAGAAATACCGGATGAGCAGAAGATAGACTTGCGGGAAAATCTAACTCATTGGCAACTCCACCTATTTTTCTTACAATCTGGTATAGTCCTATATAGTTAGGACTCAACTTTTCTTTCTTCTCGAATCTCATAACTCCCTTGATAGGGGAGACTTTTAGAAATACCCAATCACAAACCTCAAATTCTAGCTTCCTTCTTCTGACATTAGCATAGGATTTATGGCAACTCTGGGCCATCTTGAGTCCTTCTCTAATGACTTTCACCTTATCCATTGCCTGATGAACAAGATCAGGCCCAAACTGTCGGGTCTTAGCCACTTTATACCACCCAATTCGTGATCTATATCTTCTCCCATAAAGTGCCTCAAAAGGTTCCATCTTAATGCTGGCATCATAGCTTTTATTGTACGCAAACTCTATCAGTGGCAAGTGATCTAACCAACTACCTTTGAAGTCAATAACAAAGGCCCTCAACATATCCTTAAGGGTCTGAATGGTGCATTCAGCTTCCCATCCGTCTGACAGTGAAATGCAGTACTTAGGTTCACTTGGGTACCTAAACCCCCCCTGAAAAAATTTCTAAAACTGCAAAGACAATTATGTACCTCTATCGGATATAAATGATATGTGTTCCCCATACAGATGGACTTTTTCCTCAATGTATAGCTTGGCATAATCATCTTCCGAATAGTTTGTTCTCACAGGCAAAAAGTGAGCTGACTTGGTCAGTCGGTCCACAATTACCCAAATAGAATCATACTAATTTCAGGACCTCGAAAGTCCCGTGATGAAATCCATATTGATTATCTCCCACTTCCATAAAGGCAAAGCTATATCCTAGGAAGTACCACCTGTTCTCAAACGTTCCACTTTAGACTCTTGGAAATAAACTTAGCCAAATCACGTTTCATATTATTCCACCAATATAGAGCCTTAAGATCATGGTATTTTTAGTAGAGCCTGGGTGAAAACATACCTCGAAGTGTGAGCTTCATAAAGGATCCTTTCTCGAAGACCATCCACATTCGGAACACACAACCTACCTTGGTATCTCAAAATTCCATCACCACTAATTTCAAAAGACATCACCTTTTGTTGACCCACATCTTTCTTAATTTGCATTAAGATGGGATCGTCGGCCTGCTTATCTTTAACTTCAACACTAAGGGAATATTTAGCTACTTTATGAATAACCATTCCTCCATCCTCAGAATCTAAAAGTCGCACCCCTAGATTTGAAAGTCGGTGAATATCCTTCACTATTTCCCTCTTCCCTTTCTCAACATGAGAAAGAATATGATATATAATCTGCTGAGGGCATTAGCCACCACATTTGCTTTCCTAGATGATAGTGCAGGCTCATGTGCTAATCCTTCAAAAGCTCAAACCAATGCCTCTTCCTGAGGTTCAATTCTTTCTGTGAGAAAACATATAGTAAACTCTTGTGGTCAATAAATATATCAACATGTACACCATAAAGATAATGTCGCCAAGTTTTAAACAGGAACACCATATCCGCTAGTTCCAAGTCATGCGTGGGGTAATTTTGCTCATGCACCTTCAACTGCCTAGATGCATAAGCCACCATTTTACTGTGCTGCATAAGTACTTACCCAAGTCCCACTTAGGATGCATCACAGTACACAATAAAACCCTCTGTACCTTTTGAAAGAGTCAGAACAGGTGCAGTAGTAAGCTTGTCTTTCAACCTCTCAAAACTATTCTCACAGGAGTTAGACCACACAAACTTCACCTTTTTCTATGTCAACTTAGTAAGTGAAACAGATATCTAGGAAAAACTCTCTACAAACCTTCTGTAGTACCCTGCAAAACCCAAGAAACTCTGAATATCGATTCGAGTCGTGGGTCTGGGCTATTTTATCACTGCCTCAACCTTTTGTGGATCAACTTTAATTCCGTCACTAGATAAAAGATGCCCCAAGATAGTAATAGCATTAAGCCAGAATGCTTATTTGGAAAACTTTGTATACAACTTATGGTCTTTGAGAGTTTGAAGGATAAATTAGAGGTGATTGACATGGTCCTCCTCACTCTTAGTTAAATCAAAATGTCATCAATAAAAAATATGACAAATAGATCTAGAAACCGATGGAATACCCTATTCATTAGATCCATGAAAGCTGCAGGGGCATTAGTCAACCCAAAGGACATGACCAAGAATTCATAGTAACCGCACCATGTTTGGAAAGAGGTTTTTGGAACATCTGACTCTCTAAAATTTAACTGATGATATCCCAAATGAAAGTATATTTTTAAAAAATATTTAGCTCCCTAAAGTTAGTCAAAGAGATCATTAATTCTATGAAGGAAGTATTCTATAAAGGAGGTTTTTTTTTTTGACAGTGACCATATTTAACTAACGGTAGTCTATACACATACAGAGGGAACCAACTATCCTACGTACAAAAAGTACCGGTGCACCCCAGGGACAAACACTAGGATAGATAAAACCTTTATCAAGAAGGTCCGCTAGTTTTTCTTTCATCTCTTTCAACTCATTACGAGCCATTCTATAAGGCAGAATATAGTAGGACTGGTGTCCAAAAATTATTCAATACCAAAATCTATCTCCCTATCAGGTGGCATCCCTGGAAGATCATCAGGAAAGACTTCTGGGAACTTATTAACCATAGGGACAGGGATAGATGAAAAAAAGACTTTTAGTGTTATAATTTTTTACACGTATGAGATGATACAAACAACTCTTGGATATGAGTTTGCAAGCTCTGACGTAAGAGATGAATTTCTCTCAAGGCACTAAAGAATGTTCCTCCAATTCTATAGCTGGCTCATTCAGAAAATAAGAAGTTACCTTTTGGGTTCTACATTCTACCTTGGCTTAACACGAATAGAGCCAGTCCATCCCTAGGATAGCATCAAAATCAACCATATCATGGTCTATAATCTTCCACGATATCACGGTCACAAATAGTCAAAACATAGTTTTTATATACTCTTCTAGCCACAACAGAATCACCTACAGGAGTGGAAAAAAACAAAGGTTCTGCAATATCTGTGGTCTTAAACCTAAAACCAACTGCTACATATGGGTTCATATAAGACAAGGTAAACCCGGAATCAAGTAACAAATAAACATCATTGAAAAAGATTTGTATCATATTCGTGACTACATTTGGTGAGGCCTCTGCCTCCTACCTATTGGATAAGGAATATAACCGGTTACGACCACTTTTGGTACCTAAGGTGTGCCCTTGGGACGTGGTAGAGGTGTGGAAGAGTTTGCCTGGGACTTGGCATCACCAATATTACTTCAAGCAGAAGGACAATCTCTCGGGAAATGACCCGACTCACTGTATAAATATCATACCAGTATGCCCAACTGACACCTCCTTGGATGATTCTAACCGTAAGTCTCGGACTGCTAAAACGTACGATGCTGCTAAGCCACACTGCCCTAGGATTGGGTATCCTATGCTCTGGATCTATGATTAGTTTGAAAACTCTGAGATCGTTGGTCAACTGTGACCTAGGCACTGGGCGCTAGCTATAGATTATGCATTATGCAAAAAAAATTTTCTTATGCCATTTGTTACCCCAATTACAACTCTGCGGCTGACTGTGGTTCTGGTGAACTGTTCTGGCTCTCTTGGCCTACCTTTCCTTCTCCCTAGATTCAGTGACCTGCTTTTTCTGCACCTCAACCTACTTCATGTGAACTGACAATCTGGAGAAGTCCATATCCCTGTTCAACATAGCCCCCTTGCATTCTAGAACAAAGTCATCAAAAAGTCCAAATACTCATATTTCCTGTAAACTCCAGAGCATAACGTGCTAGTTGGTTGAATCTTAGAGTGTACCCCTTGACACTCATTTTTTATTGCTTTAGGTACATGAACTCTTCAGCTCTGGCCTCCCTCAACACCTGAGGAAAGAATCGGTCTAGGAAGACTTTTACAAATTTGCTCCACACTAAAGGCTCGGAATCACCACCCTTAGAACCCTCCCACTCGTTATGCCATTGATTTGCCACATCCTTTAGTTGATACTCTGCCAACTCTATGCCTTCAACTTCATCCATATGTATGACTCTAAAAATCTTTACCAAATCCTAAATGAACCCTTAAGGGTCCTCTTTAACCTTTGTCCCAGTGAACATAGGTGGCTTCAATCTTATGAATTGACCAACCCAAGTACTTTTAGATGTTACATATACCAAACCCATATCTTCAGACCAATGGGTCTGAGAGTCTACCAGTTGTTCAATCATCTGTATGGATTGTCTGAACTCAGTATTTGAAATATATCTCTGAGGAGGCTAGGGATGATTATCATTGGTCTTTGGAGCTCGAGGGGAACATTTTAGGACTGGAGAGATTCCCAAAGTAGGGATAAGTTCTTGGGTATGAGCTCTGTTATGTGTACTCATCCCATGGGTGGGACAGACCTCATTTGATCATTGGTGTAACGTGGAGGCATGATAGCTTTCTGAAATACATGAGACCAATGATTAAGGGATATTTAGGGGATATTCTTGACTCTACAGCACAAACTAAAGCACAAATAAAGAAGACATTCCTAAATACCTAGTAGCCTCCTGCTTATAAGTGTGGGGCGCTATACACCCATAAATAGGACTTGACCTGACACAATTTCGTAGATAACCAGGGTCCATGAACCATGCTTTGATACAAATTTTGTCACAACTCAAACCTTGGCCCTGACCATGATGGACATCCCGCACCATGAAGGCCCGAGAGCCTTTTAACTTGCAATCACACGCACTATTCATATATAAAAAAATAAAAAAATTCAGAAATACATAACGAAACAAAATCATGGTCAAAAATCTAAAATCTATTCAACAATACGAAGATATATTTTTCAACATATAAGTAACATCTTTCTCAGTCTGCGTAATCTCTAATACACACGAAATCAAAACTTGTCTAAATCTGAAACAAGGCCCCCCAGTAAACCAAAACCATAATAGATGATAAATGACTGAAAGGAAGTAGGCCTTTCGAAATATAAATAGCCAACCAACTGCACTCTCAACTCCTTTTTGAAGAAATCTACGACTTATCAGGACCCTAAATTAAGCCTCAGACCCTTAAATATAGGGGTTCAATACAGATGTACTGTTACACGGAGAAATCTAAAATAATATATTTGTATATATATAATACGCGAGAGCAGATTTCAAAACATCATGCATGATATAGTTCAAAAATCTTGGGCACTTCTTTAATAATAGTAAAAACATTCATGTTAGTGTAATTTAATTCTTTGTATTACTTCTGAGTTAGGTGGAACTCCCCTACATGTCTGATATTCCAGGGGCTATATTGAATCTGCCATTGACTCGGTGGGGAAGGCCCCAATCCAAGTTTTCCATAAGGGTTAGAGTGTCTGAGTCTGATATGCCATAGGGCACTAGGCTAGCATAAAATAATACACTAGAATCAATAAACACAGTTTTGGGAAGTGAGTTGTCTGAACTCTTGGATTCTTCTAGGAACCACCTAACATCTCTTTATGCCTTATTTTACCCTTTTTTGAACATGTGTTATCCTGAATTCAAAATCGTATAAATTGTAATAAAATTTGATTTTTATACTAACCTGTATCTGTTATGGCACTGTCTGATTTGGTATCATCATACCAAGACTTGCAAGTCACATATCTGAGCCATTATTAGAATATTGAAATCTCTGTTTTCAAAACATAATATTTGGACCACCATATCAATAAATCAGTTCAAGGAACTATTTCTTTAAATTCATGTAAACAAATGCAAGGAGCTTTATCTTTGTCGACATTTCAATAACATAAGTTGATCATGTCAATTTACTCAACAACATGCAATTCTCTCTTTTAAACAAGCATATAGGTATAACAAGAAACTCCCTCTCATCATCTCTAAATTATGTCTAATACTTAGATATTGAAAAGACCACTTCCAAATCATAAAACATGCATTTCAAATCATTCCAAATTAGTTCATAAATTCTAATTCATCAAAAGAGAGGGATTTAAATTATAATTCTCTCAATCAAATCTTCAATTTCATACATATACATATAGGTATAAATCAATTTAAGGGAAAGACCGCAAGGCCAAAACAATTCTACCATTAAAAGGTTCTAATGCATAACTTAAAACATATGATCCAAAACCCCTTTATAAATTCATGCTTAATAACTTTAAATCATATTCAAGAGATTCAACAAATCATGTGGTTATAGGATAAACCCCACGTACCTTAGTTGCATAGAATTCGTGAAGAAACTTCAAAATATTGGACCTTTAAGCTTGATTACTCAAACCCTAGTTGTTTTCTCCTCTTGTATTATTGAACTATGGACTAGGGATCTTAGGAGAATTTAGACATTACAAATAAGCCTAAATTTGTTTAATAATGATTAGGGATGGTTTTGAGATGTGAAAGAACTTAGATTCCCTTAAAATGACATAAAAATGATGAATTTATACCATTTGGCCATAAGGTGTGTGGCACATTGCCCGTGGCCTAAGCTAGGTGTAATGCCCCGCAGTTTGGAGATAGAAATTGAATTGTCATTCTAATGTGCGTAAGCTCTAATTTCATGGTCTATGTTTAGATTCATGTGTCATGATCTTTTGCCTAGTATTTGAGGTGTTTTTGAGGTGAAAATTGTTCATAAAAATGGCCTAATGAAAAGTTGAGCTAAGAATCTTTCATTCATCCAAAATTGGATATTCGATTCTACAAGGGTCTACTTTGAATGTGTATAACTTTTGATACATATATAATTTTGAATCTCAATACTACCAAATTATAGATAATGGAATTATCTTTCCAACGATACAAATTTTGCCAAAATCCATTAACTGAGCTAAAACTTATGACATTTTCTGTGTGAGACAGTAAGCCAACCCGATGTCGACGCGACGCATCGGCCAGAGCATTATGGAACAATTTCACTCGTTAAATCAGTTTTATAATGGGTCTCGAGCTATTTTGGTCACTTTCTCTCACCAAAATTCCATCCATAACATAGAATTTCAGCCCCAAGAAGCCAAAATTTGCCTATTATTCACTCTTCCTCTCAAAACTCAAAACTCTCGCTCCTTCCCCAAAGATCAAGAACTCATCCCTAAAATAAAGAATTCCTAGAAACGAGTCAAGATTCGAGTTTTACTTTTCAAACCTTGTAATCTAAGGTACATGGGCCTATCCTAAATCTCATAGGCATGGTTTTATGATTTTTACAAGCTTTGAAGATATTTATGTATGTATATAAAAAGGGTTTTGGTAATTATTTTAAGAGAATGCATTGTGGAATCAATTTGATGGAATTATGAAATTTTTATAGATTTTTCTATAATTTTGATTTATAAATCTGGTGCTTATGTGATTTGAATCCAAAAGATGATTTACAAATGTAACTTGTGAGATTTCACACCCCATGACGAAATTTATGAACCTTGTATGATATAATTTGTGAATTGTTTTTGAGAGCATGAATTAATAGCCCCTCTTTTTATCATGAAATTTGTGTATAACCACTGTCAGGGGTTGATTTGTGAATGATAAGAAACTATTGAGTTTTAAATGTCTCTTTAGTCATGATGCATGAGTAGAATAAATGGAATGGCCACTATGTTTTAAAGATACGTAAAAATCGTGTGTTTGAATGCATTTAATGTGATTTTGATGATAAGAACCGTCACGTGACTTGATAAGTCTTTGGTGGCCTTATACATATTTTCTTAATAAGAAGGGCTGTGGAATGATGTGATGTAAATGACTTGCAAGTCGGGGTATGACGATACTTATTTGTAAATTTCCCTTAATAGAATAAGAAAATAAGGTTATGAGTGAGATGCATGTATTTCAATAATAGATTTTGAAACTGGGTTAATGCGAGTTATGTGGTTAGCCGAAGAAAGCATGAGTCAGATGACTCTATGTTGGAAACCATTATTTGCTGACGTGGGAACTTAGTACGTTGCTATGTGATCTTGCGTACCTAGTACTATGTCATCCCAGCTCGTGACCTATGGTTAGGAGCCCCGATTTGTGATCTTAAGACCAACCATGACATATTTACTTGTTTGGGGTTGTGGCACCCTGTTGTGTGATCTTGTGTGTCCTTCCCTCATTAGTACTCCAATCTTGGGCAACTGAGATCTGGTAGTCGGTGAAAACTGTGAAATTGTAGGGTATAATACCTAGCTCAACCATGTTGGGGGAAATTGAACCATATAAGGTGAAAATGTTGTTGAAACTCAAATACCTTTCCCATGTATTTTTGAATGATTTCAACGATACTATGTTTTACAAAGGCTCTCACCTATGTTTAATATAAAAGTACATTATTTTGGATTGCTCTGCACAGCAGTACTTTTCTATTGGCCCTTTATATTTCAGGGTTGGAAACTTAGTCTAAGGGTCCCGCTAAATCATAAAAGTGTCAGACAGTAGGGTGCAGTTGGTGAGCCTTCTTTCTTTCTTTCAGAAGGCCTGTTTCTTTTGAGCACTATTATTTTATTTTGTTCTAGGTCCGACTGGGGGCCTTGTCCTAGTTTTGTACAGACTTATGATGTTAGAGATTTTGCAGACGGGTGTTATATGTCTAGAATATTGAGAAACTTCTTTTCAAAGTGTTCAAGTTTATGAGTTTGACCATGGTACCATTTTGTATTACTTTCCATAAATTTTCTTTTACTATATCAATATTGTGCATGATTTCCAGATTTAGAAGAGTGCCTGAACCTTCATAGTTTGGGATGCTCATTACGGCCAGGGCCCCATCTCGGGTCGTGACACTAGGCTGGGCGGCGACTAACTTAAGGCATAAACAAGGTTGGGCGGCGCCTAACTTACGCCATACCCATTCCAGTAGACTTAGGCGATTTGTTAGGTGATGCACTCCACTTTGCAAAGTCATAGCTTTTTGCTCGGTTATTGCACTTAGGCGAAATTAATATCATTGGAAAGCTACTATGAAGACCTTTAAATTGATATATAGTAGGCCTCTAATTATATTTATACAATAAGTTATGGTTGATAGAAGTTTACTTAAGTTAAATCATTCACTAAAACTTAATCGATAGAAATATTTTCAACTCGTCCTTGAGTTAAAGGACATCTATGATCTCAATTCATGCTTTACTAGATTCCCATAGTACATAAATGATTAAAACACTTAATTTTCATAAGATTTATGGATTTTGAAACATTTACCCATGGGAAAGACAGTTTACATTCTAGCCCAAAATGCGGGTCGTTATAGTACTGCTAATGTTGACCTTTTATAGGGACTATTCTATATCTATTGTAACTATTTAAACATCTAGATTTTTGAGAATTGAAAACCCCCAAGACTCTATAGCATGGTAAGTAAAATATGTCATGATCATAATAGCATAACAATAGCAGCTTGTTAGCAATACTTTCATTTAGACATTTTGCCAAATACATGAGAGGAATGAACTTGTGCCCCTACTATTATATCATGATTTCACCCTTCGACTCACATGAACATTTTATCTAATACTTTGGGATCATAATTCACGAACACAATAATAATCAACATGCAAGCATCATGATCACAATCCCAACTCACAAATTCAAAGGGCTTTTAACATAAATCCACATAGCAGTACATACATGTTAGTTACATCACATGAAGCTTGTAATAAATCATGGATTAAAAAATCAAATAACGTCCTAATCATGAATACAATCCAATTCAACATCAAATTCATGAAATCAATCAACTTGTAGTGTTAAAAATGGTCCTTGAAATCCAAGGGTGGAAGTACACCCTAGGATGAACACCTAATATACCTTGGTAATCAAATTTGTGAAGATGGTGTATTCATGATGCTTGGACTTAAAATTGAATGTCCTAGGGTTTTTTCTTAAGAGAGCTTTGAGAGAAATAGAGTGGTTTTTCCCTTAGGATAGTTTAATCTCCTGTTTTAGGGAAAAATAAAGGTGTAAAAATAATCCAAATACCGCTCTGGATATGACTTTTTAATTACTAGAAAATGTGCCCATGGACACGCAGACCAACAAGTCGTACTGAAGGGGTCAACGCGATGACCAACGTGACGCGATGAATTTGGATTGGCTCACTTGAATTTGTTCTGAATGCTGGGAAAAATATCAGCCAATGCGATAGGCGACACAATGCATCAATATCTATAATACCCCATAAAATCCTAAGTCCCAAATTCAGCTCGTTTAGCTCTTAAAGCTCTTTAAAAGATTCAACACTTAGAAAGTTTTGGCAAGTATTCCAATACTTAGCCTATTTCAAGCCTTCGAACTTTAGGGATTTATTTGATGACCTTCTCGACCTCCATTTTTGGATTTTCAAGTTGCGTTGCGATCAGGAAAGTCAAGGGTACATCTCAGGTAAGTTTCAGAATTTTTGGAGTAGTGTAAGGGCACGTTTGAGTGCCAAAAATAGTGACACCATGCGATTAGCAAGCTCCGGAAATTTTCAGCATTTCAGGGTCAA
>JAPEIP010000006.1:18754008-18769999 GCA_026120095.1 Capsicum chinense
GTAGTCGGTGAAAACTGTGAAATTGTAGGGTATAATACCTAGCTCAACCATGTTGGGGGAAATTGAACCATATAAGGTGAAAATGTTGTTGAAACTCAAATACCTTTCCCATGTATTTTTGAATGATTTCAACGATACTATGTTTTACAAAGGCTCTCACCTATGTTTAATATAAAAGTACATTATTTTGGATTGCTCTGCACAGCAGTACTTTTCTATTGGCCCTTTATATTTCAGGGTTGGAAACTTAGTCTAAGGGTCCCGCTAAATCATAAAAGTGTCAGACAGTAGGGTGCAGTTGGTGAGCCTTCTTTCTTTCTTTCAGAAGGCCTGTTTCTTTTGAGCACTATTATTTTATTTTGTTCTAGGTCCGACTGGGGGCCTTGTCCTAGTTTTGTACAGACTTATGATGTTAGAGATTTTGCAGACGGGTGTTATATGTCTAGAATATTGAGAAACTTCTTTTCAAAGTGTTCAAGTTTATGAGTTTGACCATGGTACCATTTTGTATTACTTTCCATAAATTTTCTTTTACTATATCAATATTGTGCATGATTTCCAGATTTAGAAGAGTGCCTGAACCTTCATAGTTTGGGATGCTCATTACGGCCAGGGCCCCATCTCGGGTCGTGACACTAGGCTGGGCGGCGACTAACTTAAGGCATAAACAAGGTTGGGCGGCGCCTAACTTACGCCATACCCATTCCAGTAGACTTAGGCGATTTGTTAGGTGATGCACTCCACTTTGCAAAGTCATAGCTTTTTGCTCGGTTATTGCACTTAGGCGAAATTAATATCATTGGAAAGCTACTATGAAGACCTTTAAATTGATATATAGTAGGCCTCTAATTATATTTATACAATAAGTTATGGTTGATAGAAGTTTACTTAAGTTAAATCATTCACTAAAACTTAATCGATAGAAATATTTTCAACTCGTCCTTGAGTTAAAGGACATCTATGATCTCAATTCATGCTTTACTAGATTCCCATAGTACATAAATGATTAAAACACTTAATTTTCATAAGATTTATGGATTTTGAAACATTTACCCATGGGAAAGACAGTTTACATTCTAGCCCAAAATGCGGGTCGTTATAGTACTGCTAATGTTGACCTTTTATAGGGACTATTCTATATCTATTGTAACTATTTAAACATCTAGATTTTTGAGAATTGAAAACCCCCAAGACTCTATAGCATGGTAAGTAAAATATGTCATGATCATAATAGCATAACAATAGCAGCTTGTTAGCAATACTTTCATTTAGACATTTTGCCAAATACATGAGAGGAATGAACTTGTGCCCCTACTATTATATCATGATTTCACCCTTCGACTCACATGAACATTTTATCTAATACTTTGGGATCATAATTCACGAACACAATAATAATCAACATGCAAGCATCATGATCACAATCCCAACTCACAAATTCAAAGGGCTTTTAACATAAATCCACATAGCAGTACATACATGTTAGTTACATCACATGAAGCTTGTAATAAATCATGGATTAAAAAATCAAATAACGTCCTAATCATGAATACAATCCAATTCAACATCAAATTCATGAAATCAATCAACTTGTAGTGTTAAAAATGGTCCTTGAAATCCAAGGGTGGAAGTACACCCTAGGATGAACACCTAATATACCTTGGTAATCAAATTTGTGAAGATGGTGTATTCATGATGCTTGGACTTAAAATTGAATGTCCTAGGGTTTTTTCTTAAGAGAGCTTTGAGAGAAATAGAGTGGTTTTTCCCTTAGGATAGTTTAATCTCCTGTTTTAGGGAAAAATAAAGGTGTAAAAATAATCCAAATACCGCTCTGGATATGACTTTTTAATTACTAGAAAATGTGCCCATGGACACGCAGACCAACAAGTCGTACTGAAGGGGTCAACGCGATGACCAACGTGACGCGATGAATTTGGATTGGCTCACTTGAATTTGTTCTGAATGCTGGGAAAAATATCAGCCAATGCGATAGGCGACACAATGCATCAATATCTATAATACCCCATAAAATCCTAAGTCCCAAATTCAGCTCGTTTAGCTCTTAAAGCTCTTTAAAAGATTCAACACTTAGAAAGTTTTGGCAAGTATTCCAATACTTAGCCTATTTCAAGCCTTCGAACTTTAGGGATTTATTTGATGACCTTCTCGACCTCCATTTTTGGATTTTCAAGTTGCGTTGCGATCAGGAAAGTCAAGGGTACATCTCAGGTAAGTTTCAGAATTTTTGGAGTAGTGTAAGGGCACGTTTGAGTGCCAAAAATAGTGACACCATGCGATTAGCAAGCTCCGGAAATTTTCAGCATTTCAGGGTCAACATCAAACGATCATAACTTCCTGTATATATTTAAATTTGAGAGATGCTTTATATCAATGGAAAGCTATTTGAGTCCTCTTTACAATGAAATTTGTTTCATCCAATTTGAACATTGGAGTAAAAAGTTATGATCAATTTACTTCAGCTTATCAGACAGTCAAAAGAGGGACAGCTGCGTCTTTCTCTATTTCTTTAGGGGTATTTTGGTCATCTTTCACCCCTATATATACCCCTTAACATCGAATTGAGCCTCATTTTCAGAAAAATATTCTCCTTTTCTCTAATTTCTCTCAAGAACAATAAGAGGGGTTTTCAATTGAGGATCCAAATTCAAGAATTTTCTCCGTCAATCTTTGTAAAATCAAGAATTAAGGTATGCGTAGAGTTCATCCATGGATTCCTTTCATCCATAAAGCTCAAGAATCGAGTTTTAATTTCTGAATTGTGAATACTTTGTTGGGGTATGATTATGTTCATGTTGATGGTTTTTGTATGGTTTCAAGTTGGGAGTTTTATGTATTTTCTTGAAGATGTGTTAGTATGTAAGTTAAAATCTATGAAATTAGTTGTTTATGATATCTATATTTTTGGATGTTGGTAATCAAGTTGTTGATGTTGAATGATTCCCAAGTTGGAATCTTTATGTGTTATTATGAATCTATGACACCATGTGAGTTGAAAACATGTAAAACTTGGTTGTTAATGATGTAAAATCTTATGGTTTCACATATGCCTAAATTGTGATTGCAAGGTGTTCGATGAAATGCCTAGAATAATAATAATAATGTTTTCATGACTTAAGAGTACCAAGTAACAAGTCCATGCTCTATGCTTTATGATTCTACATGAATCCCATATTATTGATGTATTGTGGTGGTGATATGTAGTGAACATGATGTTGAAGTTAATAAAGTACTTCCATATTGAAAGTACCCCCTCCCACGTATGAAATGTTGAGAACCATATGTAGTATTGAATCCCCTACTTATGATAATGTGAATTGTGGACGCTATTTCTATGAACAAGTCAGTCATGTGTGTCAGTTTCTTTCTATCGAGTCCTGGGGGTAGTTGTACCCAAAAAATATAACTGTGTGCCTAGAGCCATGTCATGTTTTCACAATATCCACAGTCAAGCCATGTTCCATAGAACTCAGTCAGCCATGTGAATCAAGAAAAATGTAGTAACTCAGTATTTCAATCTTATGAACTCAGTCAGTCGTAAGTAGTATTCCGTCAGTCAACGGAACTCATTAACTCAGCTCAATATTCATGTTAGTGACTATTCAAATGGCAGTAGGATTCATCACCGAGCGAATCCCAGGATGGGAATCCACACTGTCATATTGAGGGTGAGATTCCTAGAAGCAATCCTTGTATTCCAGAACTATGTAGCCAGCATAGGTTGAGATATCAACACTACTAACTTTAGAGTTGATGAGGTGGATACCCGCCATTCTCTTATGGGGACACTGCTAGATTTGAGGGTCACTCACAACTTGTCTTTACCCATGGTACGATGTTGGAACCCTTTCAATCAGGGTATAAATTGGATCCCGATTTAGCTATTGAAAAAAATTTGGGGCATATCGGTTAGATGAATTCTCCCATAGTTACAGTTTTAGTATCAGTCTTAGTAAAAGAAATCAGACAGTTCATTAGAATATCAGGACTTTTAGATACAGTCAACTCCATTATAGTATGAAACTCAGCTAGTTCCACCAGCATCAGACTCTCAGTTACAGTCACTTATGTTGTCAGTTATTAGTATTATGTTATGATAGTTTCAGTCTCGTAATCATGTATGTATTCTCACGTTCATATTAGTCAGTTAGTATAGTTCATGTATATGAACCCTTTGCATATAGCCTACCTCACTTGTATACTCAGTAAATTCAGTTGTACTGACGCATTTTCACTATAGTGCTTTCTCTTATGTTACACCATAAGTTTAGAGGCACGAGCTTTGAAGAAGCAGTAGTTGACTAGTTTCAGCTTTCAGCGTCAGTGGTGAGTCCTTATTATGCGAGGACATATTTTGGCTTGTCATTTCAGTACTCAATTATATTTTATTATTTCATTTCAGTTTTCTAGACGGAGTTAGTTGGGGACATGTCCCATTCAAATCCTTATTCAGACAGTTAAAGGCTATCAGACGATTATAATATCTTTAGATTTAGACTTTAGTATTTTCAGTTGTTTTGGTATTGTGATACCCTTGTCAGCTATTATGTTTAATTCAGTATTGAACCTTATGGCCTTACAGTATTATGTATTCCACATTTATGCTCTATATTATGTAGTGTACAGGTACAGATATTAGTCATGGGTTAGCTTGTGGTCCTTCGGGGTCATGGACACCATGTAGCATTCCGATTACTATAATTGAGGTGTTACAATATCGCGTCAACCCACTATTTTTGGTAAACCGAACATGCTTCAAACGAGGTTCAAAAAATTTAAAAATCACCCAATGTGACCTATTGACATACCTACTCACAATTCAATCCAAGGATCGATATTTTAAGGTCATAAGGGTCGTAAATTAAGATCTCCAAATTTGAAGTATAAAATAATTTTAAGTGTAAAAACTTACCTTAAATATCTAAGCCTGGTACCACTTTTCATAATTTAAAGAACTGAATTTACGCTAGGATTTTGCGGGGTCTTACAATGAATTTGGCATAAATAAGTTGTATAACCCTTTGATTGAGGGGTGGTTTTTCCTTTTATGGTGGTTGGATAATATTGTAACAAGATTTATAGATTGTATGGTAGTCTTTAAGGAAGTGTTTGGATATGATTATTATTTATAAAAAATAGGGAAATATTTATGGTTGTGTATGTAAAGGGGTAGTTTTGTCAATAAGTTATGAGTTAAGACCCATTGGTGTAAAGGGAACTTGAAGATAGTCAAAATGTACGCATGAGTAAGTAAATATAATGTGAGAAAGTGAAATATGTTGATAAGATCATAATGGGTTATAATATAAGATTAACATCGACTGTCCCTATTATGTTACTTTACCTCATTTGGTTTTCTTTTCTCTAGTAGTTGTAAACTAGTACTACATGTGAGAAGGTATGTAGTAGATTTTGTGGTGCTGTAGCAGTGTCGTGGAGAGAATGAACATATAGGTCATAGTTAAGTGAAATAAGAAACTTAGGTTGATATTTTTATTCAATTGATTAGTATAGTATGTGGCATGCTTCATATAATTTGTGTTGTTAGATGATACACTTGAACATTAGATGTGGATTGTGGTGGTGAGAATAGTACCTTAAGGTTAATGATGCATGTTTTGTGGGAGTAAGTAGTAGGCTTACTTTGATGTGTGCAATAGTCTAGATTGAAAACTTGTGGAATAATGAGTGAACAATTGTGTTGTATATTTATACATGAGAACAAGGGTAAAAGGATAAATTGTGGTTGAATCATTAAGTGGATAAGTGCGTGGGTATATATAAATAAGTTGAACCCCTAGGTTGCATGTTGTTAGATAAGGTTTATATATATATAAGCGTTATGTTTACCTAGTTCACATTCTTGAATTTTATAGTATGGAGAAGTCTGAGGAGTTGTTGTGTGGTGTTCTTTAGAGTTGAATTGAGGAAAAATAGGTAGGCAATATGCTTCTTTGTTATAGTTTTACAAATGTTGTTAAGTTGCGAGTTATGTGATTAGAGGTGTAATGCAAGTATTTTAAGGAGTTGAAGATGGAGTGTTAAGTGTTTAGAAGCATAGATGCACATGCCCATGAAAATGTTTGTCATAAGTTTATGACTTTGGGGGATAGAGAAATCTATAATTTGTGTCCTTGAAGGGAATGTCCTAGAAAGAATCTAGTGTCATTACATTAAAATCATTAGTGGAGTCTAGCGTTTATGTGCATGGTGATACCCCTTTTTGTTTAGAGGAGTGGGTATAGATTTTATGAAGGGTTATATTTTCAAGTTTAGGAGTGTGACTTTGATCCAAGGAGGATATGAAATATTAAAGTAGTCCCCGAATTTTCTTGTGGTGTCAAGTTTCAAGTAAGAACCATGATAAATCAATTCCTATTCAAGAAAGCACCTTCTACTTCAATTTGAATGGGCATCTACCATTGTCTTATGTATTCATGTCTTGCTAATGCCTAAGGTTTGAGCTCTCTATATAACTCATGACATACTCTGACCTCCAAACTAGAAGAAATAATGTCTTTCAATGACCCAATACTTCAAGTATTCAAGCCATATGTTATGTTGCTCATGATCCATAAAGATCTACGTCTCACAACATGCTTGGTCCTAAGAAAATATATTTCTATATGAATTTGATTAATTCTATGCCGGAATTATCCAAACTGATAAAGTTTATGCTAACTCATGGCAAATTTTAGTTCTTTAAACGAGGGTCAATTGTATCAAGTGTCAATCTTTGTCTTAGTTGTTTACTACACAAATTTCTGCTTTATGTCATATAGCTCATGATATATGACTCCATGTCTCTCACTTTGGTGTGCCCTAAGAAATCATGTTGTATTTTGTTATGCCGACGACTCTTTAGTTACGATCTAGATACTCGATTTATGAATCCTTTCGTGCCTATTCAATTATATGTTCACCTCATGTCCCTCTTTGAGTAGTTCAATAAGTATAAGTTATAGTCAAATAGTGTCACTCCCTTTTTAAGATCTCAAGCTCGGGTCCCATAATGACCCATCGTATGATAGTATGATAGTAGTTATGGAAGAGTAGTGATGTTTTAGGTAGGGGAGTAGATGTTCATGAATGTGATAATTCTGAGGTGATTTATTTAGCAAAGGTTATAGGTGAAAGGGGAATGAAAGAGACAAACTTTTTTTTAATGTAAAATAGTTTTAAAGGAGATATGTGGCGAAAATCATTGTGAGAGCGATTAAATTTTTGGTCTTATTGGGGACATCCATAAAGTGGGTGGAGTAATAATAGGTTTGAATGTGGTGATTGATTAAGACAGAAACCCATGAACTATGTGGTTAGTACTCCTCGATTTAAGGTATAAGGTTGTTCAAGTATAGTGATAAGATAGAGAAGTGTTCTTAAAGGGATGTAAAATATGGGGTCCCAAAGCTTAAGCTATCATCTTTTTACTCAGGGTAAGGTTTCAACATAGAAGTACAATGCAGTTAGACTCAAGCTCTTGTAGTTATCTATTTAGTGGGGAAATTATAAGATTGAGAGGTTGAAATATTGTATTCATAGTTGAAATCATAGTGGCGAGAATCTCATCTCATGTCTTGTACTAATCATAATCAGGCTGAGCGTTCTTAGGAAAATTCATGCCTTGCAATATTATGATCATGTTCTATAAAGCACATGCCAAGATCATGTCGATGTCAAGTTTTGTTATGTCATGATTTGTGCTTATGCAATTTACTTGGTGATGTCATGAAGATCTTCTTGAATATCTACATATGTTTCATTGAGGAAAAATTGAATTTCATAATTTGAGATTATTTCCATTATTCCATACATCTATAGCTTCAACAAAATCCTACCCATCATTCGAGGATGAATGATTCCAAGGGGGAGATAGTGTAACATCACACATTTTTTGGGCTAGTTTTCAAACCGCAGTTCGGACGCATATAAACCTGAACTCAATGATTCCTTGTTGATATATTTGAGATTATAAACTCTATAGTGTTGGAATACCATTGAAAATGAATTGAGGTCACAAATATCTCCTAACTCAAAGACGAGTTGGGAATTTTTCTATTGATTTAGTATTTAGTGAATGCTTCAGCTTGGGCCAATATTCAACGACCATTAATATATGTAAATAATAAATTACGTGGCGTACTATATACCAAAAGAAATATCTTTGAGTCCTCTTTCCTATGAAATTAGTTTAACCATAATCCGGTATCAGAGTAGAAAGTTATGCTCGTTTTACTTTGAAGTATTTGTCTATCAACTAAGTGATGACTACGCTTATAAGACATAACGTAGGTGACGACTAAGATGATGAGTCATCAACTAGATAACCCATCAGCTCTAGTCGTTAGCCTGGGACAGTAAGGAGGAAATTCCAACCTGAAAGTTACGACTTAGGTGATAAGCCGTAACCTAAGTGATGGGCCATCAACTAAAGAATATGTGCTATTTTATTTGATTTCTTTAGGGGTATTTTTATCTTTTTCTCACTCCAAACCCCCCATCCCACGAGTTTAAATCATATCCTAAGCGTTATAATCATTCTTTTATCAGTTATTATCATCCCAAATCCCCTGCACTCTCAAGAACATGGAGAAATTAGGTTCCTTAAAGGCAAGAATTCAAGCCTTTCAATCCAAGATTTCCAAAGAAAAGTGTCAAGATTAGAGTTCTATTCTTCAACAAAGGAACATAAAGTATGTGGGGATGTCCTAAAAATTCTATGGGCATAAGTTACAGTTTTATCAATCCTTTGAAAGTACTTTATGATGGTTATAATAAGGGTCTGAACAATTATTTTGAATAGCCAAATCATGAAATCCTTTTCAATGTTATATATATATTGTTTTGGTCTTGAGGCCTCCCCTTGAAATTGATTTTTACTCATGTATTTGTAAGTATGCATTCCCATTTGTAAAGATTAAATCGAGAGCATGAATGACGAAATCCCTCTCTTGTTATGATACCTTTTGATTTCACATGTTATGGGTTGTTTGATTTCATGTTTTGAAGCATGAGATAAGTATTTTACTATTGTTTGGTACTTGATATTGATTATAAACTGAAGAGAGGGTGTTTTATTATTTATACAAACAAAAAGTGATGATTTAAAGAGTTGTATGTATTGCTACAAAATAATGGACCACCACATGTTCAAGAATTGAAAGATAGAATATTTGCATAAGTTTCATGTATTTCATTATACAAATTCTCTCGAACTGTTTGGTGGTCTAAACATTATGTTTTGAATGAAAGAACTTTAACACGATAATTTATGGCTTATAGATATGACTTGCAAGTTTTGGTATGACGATACCAAATAGATGAATGCCATAGCAGAGTCAGAAAGATTCTTATTTAGAAAAGGTTAAAAATGTCATTAAAGAGAGTTAGATGATTACTCGAAGAAACTGCGTGTTGAAAGACTCAACGCTAGAAACCAAGATTCGCCGACACGGGATTATGGTACCATGCTTTATGGTCTTGTTTATCGTGATTAATGTTGTCCTAATTTGATACTATTGTTAGGAGAGATGCTTTGTGGTATTGTGCACTAACATGACATGTTGATTTTATTGGGGATCATGGCACCTGTTTGGTATTACCTGTCTCCCCTAATAGATATTCCAATTCTTGAGACAAACATGGATTAGGGGCTTGGCCATCGAGTCAAGGGTGGATTCCACATAGCTAGTGAAATTATAGATTGTTGGGTGTACAATCAGAAGAACAATAAAGAATAAAAGTCATGATTTCAAGAAAGTTTTCTAAAATTTATCAAATTATGCCCATGTGTTTTCAAATGCTTTAAGTTGATATGTTTTATGAAATGCTCTCACTTATGTTGTTTAAAAATGTATGATGTTTTTGGATTGTTTTGTGTAACATTACATCTTTATTGACCCCCTATATTTTAGAATTTGAGATACAGTCCTAGGGTCCTGCTAACCAGTAGATTGGGTTGTCCGAAGTTCCAGTTGGTGAGACTCCCTTATTTTTGAAGGCCTTGTTGATTTGACATTGATATTTCATTTTAGTTTATGGTCTGGGGGTCTTGTACCAATATTCAGATTGTAGTGTTTTTGAGTTGTTAGAGATTTCGCAAACTAGTGTTAGATGTTTTTGAATGTTTCATGAACTCATTTTCATATTGTTCAGTTGAAGTAAAAGAATGACCATGTGTCCGTCTTGTCCTTTTTTTCACATTTTCCTCATAGTATATGAATTATGTATATGATTGCTAGTTAGAGAAGGGATCTCGGGCCTTCACGGCTTGGGATGTCCGTCTTGGTCAGGGCCTCAGTTCGGGTCGTGACAGTTAATGGTCTCTTGCTATTTTTAAATCTCGAGTAACTCTTGATCTCTCATTTTTTATATTAATGATCACCTTGGTTTTTTCAAAAAAAATATAAAGTTAACGATTTCTTGCAATTTACTCTCAAATTATTAATTATATCTTGTACACTATGTCCTACACATGCACAATGTACAGGAACACATCAGACAGCTATGCTGGAGTCCGGTGGGCAAGGTACTGCTTCTAAGTCTGATTGATTTAGAATTGCTTTATGTATTGAATGGTGTTGGTACTGTTGGTTTTGGTATTAATAGGTTGGATTTTAGTTTTGGTGGATTGTGTTCTGGTACTAAACTTGATGAGCATTTAGATTATGTAAAATACTCCAGAACCCATGCACTATTGTAAAATATTTAATACTTTGTACGGGAACCCAGGCTTAAAGGAGATCTTGAATTATTCCTGCCGCTTCTGATTACATTTAATTCCCAAGTTTTCTTTTGCACTTATTTTTCATTAATTTTTTTTTTTGGAATTCAATCCCATTATCTATTGGGGATCGATTAATCTAGATTCATTTTGGAAAGTTCTACTTTGGGAGGTAACCCTCCTTTCAAAAGGTGATTCGTACTCAGGTTCGAACCCTTTACTTTTTTTTTTGTGGTCTTCTGTTTCTCTTTTTCCCTTTCTCTCTTTTCCTTTGGGGTTGCTGTTTTGATGCTTCTCTTATTTTCTTTTTTTCTTTTCTCTTTTTTCTTAGATATCTTTAGTTCTTTCTTGAGTATTTAAAAATTGAAATATCCTTCTCTTCCAAGTTGTTTACTCTGTCTGAATCTTTAGCAACATTATTTTCTCAAACAAAGGTCACACTTTTCCTCAATTTATTCATGGTGCTTCTTTTTCATTCTTCAATTTGATTATTTGATTCGTAAAGTGTGTTTTATTATATTTTAGTCTTTTTCAAATATAAGAATTCCTTAAGCACAACTATAAGCTGGTTTTGTTTGTGATGATAATATTAATTATAGTTTACTTGTCAAGCTGTGTGGCAAAATTTATAGTATTAAACCTAACAATAGTATAGAGTACACATTCTCTTGATTTTATGGTTACACCATTGAACACATGTTGCTGAATAATTAGAGAAAATGGAGGCTCATCCAGAAAAAGGTGGAAACATGTTGGGTTGATATTAACAAAAAGTTTAACTATTTAGTGAAGATGCGAGATGCTAAAGTTTCTAGGGATATTAGCCAACCAACTAAGTATGTGAACTCCTTGTGGACCGATAATGATAGACTAAAGAGGAAACATAGAGTAGTTAAGATGATAAGGCAGTCGTGCAAGAATCAATAGTCAGGAATGAGGTGATAAGGCAACTGTTCATCCAGTTGATTTGCATGATAATTGTGTTAAAAATGATCAAAGCAAGTTAGATGATAATCAGTTAAGTTCTTTTTCTCAAGACTCTTGATATTGCAATGACTACCATATTAAATCTATTTCTCGTGTTTTATTTAAAAGATATCTTTTGCATTGTCAATGATATAAGGTGGTAAAGAAGCACTATAAACAATAAATATCAAAACCAAGAAACTATATCTATAATGCTAATACAGCGACGTACATTATGTTTCAGACTTTTACTATGCCTAATTTCGTTGAAAAGAGTGAAAAAGTTCGACTACCTTCTAACCTTTTACTTTAGTTCGCTAGTTTCATGCCTTCTTATCCAAGGTGATATCGTTTGTTAGTTGAAGCAGTGTCGTGCCATGTCTTATCACCTCTCCTCACACCCACTATATTCAATCTCTCATAGGGAATCTGCATCGATTACTTTCATATGCCCAAATTGCTATCTCATGCTTGCTCCCCTTATCCTGTCTAATATAGAGGTCACCCCCCTTTTTCCTCGTATCCTCATTCCTAATCTTATCTCTCCTAGTATGTATACACATCCATATCAAAATCCTCCATTTATGAAACTTGCATTTTCTGAACATGAGTGTTCTTGACTCCAATATTTCGCCCCAATAAACAAAGTCAATTTAATTACCATTCCGTAAAACTTACTTTTATGTTTTCGTGGTACCGTTTTATCACATTAGAATCAAGAGGAGAACCTCCATTTCATCAAATCTGCAACAATATGATTAAAGACCCAACATATTTTAAACTTACTCTCTTGGGGATTGCTTGTGTATCAAGCCTCACTTCCATGCCTACCTTATATGGGAAATAATTGAACTTGAACTCTAAATATTTTGTGTTATTCCTTCTCAACAAGAATAATTTAGACTTCAGGGGTTGTCTCCAGAATCGCCAACCAATATTGTTTACTCCATTGTGAGGCTCATCAATCAGTATATTGTCATCTACAAATAGCATATACTATGGAACCTTACCTTGAATATGGTGCGTCAATTTCCAGACAAATAAAGATGGACAAAGAACTGATCTGCCATACAACCCCATATTTTGGGCGGAAAGTAATTTGAGTCTTATCATTGCTCTTACCCAAATCTTTTCTCTATCGTACATATGCTTCATCCCCCTAATGCAACCCATCGATATATACCTGGCCTCTATGTAACGCCCCGCAATTCGGGCTATAATATAGACCATGATTTCGATGCGTTGCTAATTCTAAAGCCATAAAATTCCATGCCAATACGGCATGTTAATTATTGCATAGCATGTGAATCCACTCAAGCTTGAATTTAGACCATAGAAGTCCTTCAAGTCAAGGACGAGTTGAAACTATTTCGATCGACTAAGTTTTAGTGGATGTTGTAAAGTGTGTCAGCTTCCATCGATAATAACTCTCTGTATATGTCGAATTAGGAAGCCTACTATGTCTCAAATGACAGGTATTCGAGTTATCTTTCCAACGATACCAATTTGGCTAAAATCCAACACCCAAGGAAGAAGTTATGGCCCTTCGAAGTGATAAGCGTCGTCTAACCAATCGCCCATGGCCACTGGAAAGCATAGGCAATAGCCTAGGCGGCGCCCATGTAAAGATAGGCGATAGCCTAGGAAGTGCCTATGTGAACATTGGCAATGGGATGGGCGGCGCCTATGTAAGGAATTCTTATCACGACCCGAACCAAGGCCTGGCCATGACGAGCATTTCAAACCATTGAGGCCCGAAACACCCCTATTTGTTTGATAATCATGCACATAAATCATATGATCAAAGTAATGTGAAAGAAACACAATATAATAGTAACATGGTCAAGAATCATATGAAAACGAAAATGGGGAATAGTGTCCCACAATCTAAATCAACATCTCTAAAATCATCTATGAAATCTTTACTACATGACTGAAACAATGTCTATCTGAAAACTGGGACAAGGCCCCCAGTAGACCCTCAAAACTGAAAATATAAGATAAAAGGAGTGCAGGACATAAGACCTTCCGAAACATAGAAATCTCACCACCTTTCTCTGCAACTCTGTCTGAATGATCTACTAATTATCTAGACCCCTAAACTGGGCCTCTGAACCTGGGAGGTTGGAGAGGGGAGGGGCTCAACACAAAAGTACTGGCACACAGAGATATCAAAGAAAAACATAATATTCTTACAAAATATAGTTGAGAGCTATTATAAAGAAATTTCGTATCAAATAATTTGAAAGGACATGGGTGTAATAATGAAATACAACTGAGCTAGGTGGAATACCCTACATAATTTACACCAACTATCAAACCTCGGTTGTCGCCGAGATTAGAGTATAAGTAAGGGAGAGACACACAAGACCACACAACATGGTGTCTTGATCCAATGGTAGTGCCCAAGATCACTTGGCTCGGACTCCTACCTATAGTCCCAATTAGGGAATGACATGAATTCAAGTACACAAGATCTCTTATCCTGGTACCAATATTTCATGTCAGCAAACACATTATTCCAGCATTGAGCCCTTGTGTCTCAAACACCTTCTTCGGGCATCCACCTTTCTCATGTAAAATCAATGCATTCAAATTTTATTTTTTTATTCAATCACATATCGTATTTTGAAAGGTATCGTCATACTCGACTTGCAAGTCATCAATATCACATCCACATATGAATAATCATGTTAAAATCAAGGTGCTTCATAATTTACAAGTCCATCGCCTGATGAACAAGATCAGGCCCATACAACTGAGTGTCACCTACTTCATACCATCCTATCGGAGACCTACATCTCCTCCCATACAAAGCCTCAAAAGAAGCCATCTTGATTCTGGCATGGTAGCTATTATTGTAAGCGAATTCAACCAGTTGCAGGTGATCTACCCAACAACCTTTGAAATCAATGACGAATGGCCTCAACATATCTTCGAGGGACTAAATGGTATGCACAGCTTGCCCATCCATCTGAGGGTGGAAAGTTGTGCTCAAATTCACTTGTGTAACTAAACCCTTTTGAAAGGATCTCCAAAACTGAGATAAAAACTGTGTACCTCTATCGGATATAATGGACACTAGTGTCCTATGAAATCAAAATATATCCTCAACGTAAATCTTAGCATAAACCTCTCCCGAATAATTAGTCTTCACAGGAAAAAAGTGGGCTAACTTGGTCAATCAATCTACAATCACCCATATAGAATCATACTGGTTTCGGGAACTCGGAAGTCCTATAATAAAGTCCATGTTAATCATCGTCCATGTTTATCATCTCTCACTTCAATAGAGGCAGGGCTATCTCTTGGGAAGTACCACCCAGCCTCATGTGTTCTACCTTCACTTGTTGACAGTTCAAAAACTTGGACACAAAATCAGCTACATCACGTTTCATATTATTCCACCAATACAAGGTTTTCAGATCATGGTGCATCTTAGTAGAGCATGGGTGAATGACATACCTCGAAGTGTGCACCTCATTAAGTATTCTTTCCCATAGAGCATCGACATTCGGAATGCACAACCTACCCTGAAATCTCAGAATACCATCGCCACAAATATAGTTGAGAGCCATTAAAAAGCAGTTTCATATCAAGTCATTAGAAAACATATGGGCATAATGTAATTGTTTTCAACCACAATGTAATGCAGCTGAGCTAGGTGGAATACCCTACATATCACATTTACACCAACTGTCAAACCTCGGTTGCCGCCAAGATTAGAGTATACGTGAGGGGAAGACATAAAAGATCACACAGCAGGGTGTCTCGACCCAATGGTAGTGCACAAGATCACAAAGTAGGGGTCCTAACCATAGTCCCAACTTGGGAATGACATAAAGTCAGGTACGCAAGATCTCAAAGCAGGGCACCAAATTCCCATTTCGGCAAACACAATTTCTAGCGATGAGCCCTTACACTCAAACGCCTTCTTCGGGCATCCACCTATCTAATGTAAAATTAATGCATTCAAATTTTATCTGATTCAATCACATATCATATTTGTAGGGTATCATCATACCCGACTAGAAAGTCATCAATATCACATTAACATATGCATAATCATGTAAAAATCAAGATGTTTTCATCATTTACAAGTAGTGGACATTAATAATTTCAAATTCATGCTCTCTTTTGTTGGTCAAAATATAATATGGGGTATCGAAACATTATCATGGGAATTTGAAAGCAATTTATCATTCATATTTATCAAACTTCCATGGAAAATCTCAAATCACATATGCATGGTTTCAACCATTAAAGTATATAGGCAAACAA
>JAPEIP010000006.1:18770099-18782316 GCA_026120095.1 Capsicum chinense
ATTTGAAAGCAATTTATCATTCATATTTATCAAACTTCCATGGAAAATCTCAAATCACATATGCATGGTTTCAACCATTAAAGTATATAGGCAAACAAGTCCCATGACCTTAAAAAATGACTTAGAAATCATAATAAAAGAAAGTTATTAGTATTTTATTTAAAACCCCCATTTAAAAGCATGCATGTTCATAAAACTAAACCCATGAGATTTTTCGATAACCCCACTTACCTCGATTACTATGAGTATTAGGTGCTTCTTGAAGCCTACGTTGAGAGGATTCCAAATATGCAATTGGTTTCTAAAACCCCCGGTTGAATCTTGAGTTACTTGGGTTTTTATTTTGAAACCCTAAGGAGAATCCCTGAGTACTTTTGATGAATGAAGGTGTATTTTAGGTTCTTTGGAACTGAATTTCGTGTTTAGGGCTAAGTAAGGCTGGAAAAGGACAATTTTGCCCCAAAAATGGAGTGTTTAAGTCACTTGAAACCTTTACATAGGCGCCGCCTATGCTATCGACTATGTTCACATTGGCGCCGCCTAGGCTACCGCCTATGTTTACATAGCCGCCGCCTAGGCTATCGCCTATGTTTACATAGGCGTTGCCTATGCTATCGCCTATGCTTTCTAATGGCCATGTGCAACTGGTTAGGCGACACATATTACTTTGAAAGGAGATAACTTCTTGCTCGGGTACTGGATTTTAGCAAAATTGATATAGTTGGAAAGCTAACACGAAAACCGATCATTTTACACCTAGTAGGCTTTTTAATTCGACATATACAAAGAGTCATGGTCGATAGAAGTTGACACAAATTATAATATCCACTTAAGCTTAATCGATTGAAGTAGTTTTCAACTCGTCCTTGAGTCAAATGACCCCTATGGTCTAAATTCAAGCTCGAATGGATTCACATGCTACACAAATAATTAACATGCCGTATTGGTATAGGATTTATGGCTTTGGGATTTATCAATACATCGGAGTCATGGTCTATATTGTAGCCTAAAATGCGGGGTGTTACATTCAAGACTACATATATTTCTATCAAAATAATCTTATGATACATACTTTTCAAAAACAATATCGAACACTTCATTATAAAACATAATTGGGGATCTTTAATATTGATAGAACATTTAAACTTACGCCCTTGGTTTTTAGAGTAGTTCCACATACCTTAGATTACTTAGTTTGAAGGAAAAAATCCAAATCTTGACTAGTTTCTTTGAATTTTTGACTTACGAGCTTTATTCTTAATCTTTGGGGCACTAGGGTTTTTTCTTGAAGTGAAAAGAAGGGAATAATGATGTACAATATTCTTTATGAGCTCAAATATTGTGTTTGGATGGTTTTTGGGTAAGATAACTGTCCTAATTGGCTCCCAATTATATGGATTCAGAAGATGAAAAATAAGAGGTGAATGTAGTGTGCGTCACATGCTCTGGAGCGCTGAAATGGAGCGTGTGTCCCATTCTCTATCGCACGCCCCCGCAGGAGTGAAATGGAGTGTGGGTTGCATACTTATCGCACAGAGCAAGTGTTTTGATGAAAATAATTATAACGTTTTGCTCGGGTATCGAATTTAGGTGAAATTGGTATCGTTGGAAAGATGACTCAATTATCTACTATTTGGCGGGTAGTTAGCTGCAAAATTCTACTCTTATGAAAATTTATACATGTTCAAAGTAGATCCTTAAAAATTGAGTGTAAGGATTTAGCCAAAAGGTTCTTAGCTCAACTTTGTTCTAAGTGATTCCTATGGACACTTTTCACCTCTAAAACACTTCAAACACAAGGATAACAATCATGACTCTTATGATAACTTGGAAATCAATTCTATTAGAGTTTACACTCTTAGGAACGACAATTCATCAATTTCTAGTTCGAAAGTGTGGGGAGTTACATTATCTCCCTCTTGAGATCATTCATCCCAGAATGATGGGTAGGGACTTTTTTTGAAGCTCTAAAAGTGTAGAATACAAGACATAATTTATCATTGAACATTTTTTTTCCTCAGCAAAATATGCAAAGGCATCAAACGAGCTTCATGAAAACTCCTACGGACACGTATAAGCACAACACATGAGATAAAGAAACTTGACATCAACATGATCTTTGTAGGTGTTTTATGGCACATGATGAAAACGTTGTAAGGAATGAATTTTTCTAAGAATCCTCAAACTGATTAAAATTGGTACAAGACATGAGATGGGATTCTCATGGGACATAAGAAGAGAATAGAAACATTCTCTGCCTCAATTGATACACTTTCCACTATGCTTTCAGTTATGATTACCACCTTCCAACATCGAAATCTTATAATTCCCACACTAAATACATAACTACAAGAGCTTTAATCTAATTGCATCACACTTCCATATTGAAGCCTAACTCGGAATAAAAAGATGTTAGCTTAAGCTATGTGACTCTAGACTCTAGTTCCTTTTAAGAAAATTTCTTCACATTATCACTACCATCAAACACCCTTGGGTATTTAATCAAGGATTCCTAACCACATAACACATTATTTTGTGTTTTCACCAATTACAACATTCAAGCCTATCATTACAACACCCCACTTCATGGATCTCTCCACTAAGAGCAGCATATTCAATCATTCTTGCAAGGATTCTCACCATATATCTCCTTCCTAACTATTCCATGTAACAAAAGTTCATCTCCTTCTCCCCCCTTCTCCTATAGCCTTAGCTCAAGAATTCACAAAAAAAAAAATCACCTTCAAGAACATCTATTCCCCTACCTAAAACAATACTATGCTTCAGCAACCCCCATCATACTAATATTTGAAGAGTCATTAAGGGACCCGGGTGCAAGCATCATAAATGGGAGAAACACTACTCAATTACCACCTATATTTGTTGATCTACTCAAGGTGGCACATGAGGTGAAGATACGCTGCAATAGACATGAAGTGCTTCACATATCAAGTGTCTGGATCATAAGTGGAGAGTCACTCTAGAATAACTCAACATAGAAATAGTTCTTAGGACAAACCACAGCAATCAACCCCGGTGCTTACATCATGAGTCTTATAAAATAAGTTCGGAATTCATAAAGTCAATGATTAAGACAAGGATGTATACTTTAAGCTATTGGTTCTATTTTTTTTCAAAGATGACATAGTCATGAGTTAGCACAACTTTATAATCTTGGCTAATCCCTACATAAATGGATTAGTAACTTATAAGAACATAGTTTCTTAGAACCAAGCATGATTTGGGACACAAATTTATGGTTCATAAGCAACATAACATAGGGATGGGATACTTGAAATATGGAACATTATTGCTTCTAGCTTGGAGGTTGGGACATGACATGAGTTACATAGAGTTCTCAAACCTTAGACATAGGTAGGAATTGAATACATAAGACATTGGTACAGTGAACTCTTAAATTGATGTAGGAGGAGCTTGGATGAGTAAGAATAGGTTTATCATAACTTTTATTTTGAACTAGACACCACAAGAAAATTCAGGAACCACTTTAATCTATCATCTCCCCCTTAGATCAAAGTCACACTCCTGAAGTTAAGGATATAACCCCTCATCAAATCTATACTCACAACTTTAAACACATAGGGGTATCACCATGCACATAGACGCTAGAATCCCAATTTTAATGTAAAGACACAAAATCCTTTCTAGGACATCCCCCTTCAGGGACACTAATCATAACTTCATCTAACCCCTAAATTCATCAACGTACGACAACCATTATCATGGACATAGACACCCACACATCTAAACACTTAGAATTCCATCTTCAATTCCTTAGAATACTAGCATTACACCTCTAATCAAACAATTTAAAACTCAACAAAGCTTGTAAAACTATAGCAAAGGCACACATTGCCTACCTATATTTCCTCAATTCAACTCTAAAGAATAGAAACAACAACTTCCCGGACTTCTCCTTACTACAAGATTCAAGAACGAAATCTAGGTACGCATGACACCCGTAGACCTTGCGCCTTATCTAACAACACGTTACCTTGGGGTTCAACTTATTTCTATATACTCATGCTCTTATCCGCTTAATGATTCATCCACAATTCATCATTTTACTTTGTTCTCATGTATACATATACATCACAATTGACCACTCATTATTCCACATGTTTCCAACCTAGTCTAATTCACACCTCATATCAAGCCTTCCTGTTGGTTCCCACAAAATACACATCATCAATCTCGAGCTACTATTTTCACCACTACCTTCTATATCTACCGTTCAAGCCTATTTTCTAATAGCTCTAAACATATGGGGCATGCCATATACTATACTAATCAATCAAATAAAAATATCAACCTAAGTATCATATTTCACTTAACTATGGCCCATAAGTATACCCTCTCAACGACATTACCACTATACCTCAGAATCTATTACATACCTTCTCATATGTAGTAGTAGTTTTAAACTACTAGAGAAAAAAATATCAAAGGGGGTAAAGTCACATAATAGGGAAAGTCGATCTTAAAATTATATTATATCCCATTCCAATTTTATCAACATATTCTAATTTATCACCTCATACTTACTTACCCAAGCATACATTTGACTACCTTTAAATTCCATAAACATCAATGAGTCTCTACCTATAACATATTGACAAGTCTACCCCTTTCAATTCACAACCTATATCTGATTTCTAAAACCACCATAACTATCCACTCTAGGCCCCTTCCCTAATTTGAATAAATAATAATCATAGACAAAAAATTCATTCACAAACTACCATACAATCTATAAATCTTGCTATAATATTAGCCAACTAAAATAAAAAGAAAAAATCACCCCTCAATAAAAGGGTCACACAACTAAAAGTAGCTTATTAACGCAAAAGTCATCCTCACTCTGACTCCTAAAATTGAGAATCTATATCACTAACTTATGGACCATCTTACAGCTCATGAGTTTTGACACTTTATGACATACTGCTACTTAGGTGGAAATAATGTTCCAATATTCTACCACACATCATTACACTTAAGCATGATATCTGCAATAAGGGTTTTAGAAAAGGAATTGGATACACTCCATAACTCAGGCTCAAACGTACAACTGATGTAGATAGGGTTATAAGATTAAATCAATACACTTTAAATCACTAATGGACTCCTTTTAAGTCCCTGTGCAATTTCTTAATCATTTATGACTCAATCAGAAAGGACCACGTCATTTATATTCTAAGCTTCTACACTTGAATCACCTCAACAATGAAATATATCTATGAACATCAGAGTAAGGAAAGAATTGGGATAACTTTACTTTCATATGGACGATTCCATATCATGAACTAGAGTACAGAACAGGAATATTCTTACTCCATAGCACAAATTAAAACATGATGAATGGGAAACAATCCTAAATGCCTTGTAGTGTCCTACTTATAAATGTGGAATGCTCTATACCTATAAACAAGACTCTACCCAATGCAATTTCACAGACACCTTGGGACTATAAACTGTGCTCTGATTCCAAGTTTTCACGACCCAAATCGAGGCTATGGCCACAACCAACATCCCAAACAATGAAGGCCCGAGCACCCATCATTATCTGTCAATCATGCATACATTCATATACTATAAAGGAAAATATGGACGTACACATCAATGAATAACAATGATAAATATTATAATTTTAGTTGAATAAGTTTGGAATGAAATCAACAAATCTCTAACAGAATCTAACACCAGTCTACAAAATCTCAAATACATAAAGCCAACATCATGTCTAGAAGTAGGATAAGGCCCCAGTCAAACAATAAAACAAAAAAAATAACAAAGTCAAATGACCAGGGCTTTCAGAATAGAGAAGGCTCACCAACTGTAACTTCTAACACACAAGTCTACTACTGAACGGGACCCCGTGACTGTGAATCATATCCAGAAATATAGGGGGTTAATACATAGGTACTGGTATGTGAAACAACTCAAAATAACATGTTTTTGTAAAAAATAGGTGAGAGCATTTCATAATATCAGTGAATATAATACAAGTAAAAATACATGGGCATGCTTTAGAGAAATTCAAGCTGGTTCTTGACAACAATGACCCACTCCTTATTATTCTTTTGAGCTAGTGAGCATGCCCAACAAATCTGTAATCCCACAGGCATTATGGGACCCGTCCTTGACTCAGCGGCCAAACCCCTAATCGAAGTAGCCGCCAGGATTGGGGTGGTGATACCCTTTATGTGAGGTGTCCTAAATGTCCTTTCATGTAACAGAATATATCATAATTCCCACTTCGGCAACTATAGTTCACAACGATGAGACCTTATACTCAAACGTCTTTTCGGGTAACCAACTAGATCTCTTAAGCCTAAGTTCTAGTTCTTTAAAACAAACCTGCTTTGTACTATCAAAACATTTAATACTTATCTTATAGAGGACATATAACCATCTATTTACTATAATAATGGGGTACAAGGAAGTCATTATGAGAACAAATTAGATCAGGTATTACTCTTTCCTTTATTATGCGTCATTTGAAAACGAAATGGCCGCAATTTTCTGATGACATAAGACGACTTGAGAGTCACACATCCATTGTTATATATTTCATCTAGTCGAGATAGTACGTCAATATGACTCCTGATCAAGACATTATTTTTTATCGGTTCCTCTATTTCAATTTGTTTGTTTAATTTTTTTTATCAAAATTGAAATAAAGAGAGCAGTTTTGTGTTTATTTAAATGGAGAGTATCTTTTCTTAATCCTCAGTCCACTTCTTCATGTATGTAAATTTTCTTTTATTTATTTATTTATTTATTTATTTATTTATGAGATAAGGCACTATTACACACCCACCATGAACTATAGTCAAAGTTGCTATGACACTTTTTAATTTTACTGGGTTCTATTACCTTCTAAATTCAATTTTACATTATTATTGTCCATCTTTTGTGCTTACGTGACACCTTTTGTGCTCACGTGTCATCTTTTGTGCTCACGTGCCACCTTTACGACACATCTTAATCAGTGACGGAGCCAGAATTTTCACTGAGGGGGTTCAGAAGTAAATATACGGACTAGTCGAAGGGAGTTCAACATCTACTATATATAGATAAAAATATTTTTGACCATGTAAAAATGGTACACCCTCCGTCCCATTTTATGTGTCGTCATTTGACCGGGCACGGAGTTTAAGAAATAAGGGAAGACTTGGTAAAGTTTACCAAATTAGCCTTTATAAAAAAATGTGTCAATATCATTTTTTTTTAATTAAGTGGGACCAATAAGGGTAAAAGGGTAATTATGCCTTTAAAAGGTTGCCAAATAAAGAAAGGCGACACTTATTTTGGGACGGATTAAAAAGAAAATGATGACACATAATTTGGGACGGAGGGAGTATAATTTTTCGACGAAGGGGGTTCGGATGAATTACGAACCTCCTGAATTGTATGTAGATCCGCCACTGATCTTAATTGCAAGTTTTTTTAGGGCACAAAAATACAAAAGGTGGACAATATATAATACAGTAAAATTGAGTTTAAAGGGTAATAGAACCCCTGTAAAATTAAGATGTGTCGTATCAACTCTGACTATAATTCGAAAGATAATAGTGTTTTATCTCTTTATTTATTTTATAAAGAGTGTTATATTTGTTATATATAGCTAGTCTCTCATTTCATAGTATTTAATTTTAGTTCACATTAATGATTGATATATCTACAAAATTATCTTTTTAGTATGTTATATTCACCTGCGCATAGCAATAACTTTAGTGCACCGAGCTGCTTTTTTTTAGTATGTTATATTCACCTGTTCGTAAATAATCAAACTAAGACTCTAATGTTGCGAAGGTAGTATAATTTAAAAAAACTTGAATCGTAAAAAGAAGATAAAATTTAAAAGATCCCAATCAAATCATCATTCATATATGATTATCACTTTTCTATTAATGGACTAGGGTAAATCATGACTTGTGGCTAATATCACAATAGAGTAAGACATTAGACACCATGCTTTTCACTTTAGGAGACACATACAAAAGAGCCACCATGCATATATATAACAAATCAAGGATCCCACAAACACCAAAACTTTAATTTCTTTCATGCATAAAATAGAACCAATCGATAGCTTCCAAATATTCCAAACTTTTGGGGTCTACACTTTTCGTAGAGATGTTTGCTTCTATCAAATAGATTCCTTTTACTCTTTAGAGGACCACCCTTACACGGATTCCATGATAAAGTGTTTTCCAATTTTGCTGACCAAAAGATTCTTATAAGAACTATTTGATTCCATCTAGAAGCTGAATGAAATGATTTGTATTTTGTCGTTTATGTTCATGGATATATGCAATCCACAATTGTGTCACTCAAATTTCGAAACTCAATCAAGAGATCCTCGATCGTGTGAAAGAAATTAAATGTACGTACTACGTACTAAATATACAGGATTTAGCGACGGACAAATTTTGTAGCTAAACAGTAAAAGCCATCATTAATCCTATTTAGCGATAAATTAGCACAAGGTTTCCATAGCAACAAGCGAAATAGCGACGGGTTAGCGACGAAGTTCATAGCCGGTTCCAGTTCCGGCGCGGTTACCGATTTTGCTGACCAAAAGATTAGCAATACTAATTAATTGATTTCAAGAGAATCATACATGAATAATGTTTTGTATTTGTTGTGTGTTCATGGATATATTCAAGTGTTCACAATTGTCACTCAAGACTAAATGAAGAGCACCTCATGTGAAAACCTCCCTGAATAGTCCAATTTACAATTACAAGCCAAGAAGCAACGAACTAGCTCGTTGTTATCTTTTGGCCCAAATATTTTCTTAAACTAATTACAATTTTAAAAACAAAATACTTCAGGTAATAATTCATGAAATGATCTAATATAATTGGAAAAAATAGGTGGAACAATCCGTTTTAGTAGGCAATCAAAGTTTAGCCACCGTTTGAAATGAAATTAAAAAGTAGCATTTTTTTTAATGCCAAAAATAATTAACAATGGAGTGAAATAGATGAATATGAACTCATCATACCTCTTTGAACTCAATTGACAATGCCATGGAAGTTGAAACTCCATAGCTAATGAGAGTGGAAGTAACTTCTAAGTAAGAAGTTCTTCATGGTTTAATATGATAAACTCATTGCTAAATTATTCTCAACATGAAGTTATCTTTACGTGTCAAACATCCCTACCTGGTTAACATTTTCCAAGCTACATATGCATGAAATGTGACACACATGCAGTAATATATGTCGCTTGTTTAACCTTTTAAGCATTTCTCTAGCTAGCAATTTAATCAATCATTCAAGTCAAAACTCTTCCACTAATAATGTGTTCTAACTTCTATGGTGGATGGCTTCCTATATTATTCTCCAACATGTCCAATTTACAGGATGAGATCATCAGCAGGTCGTAACAGTACACTGGGTTCCACATGGATAGAAATCATTATGATTTTCCGTCTTGATATAATTTCCCAAATTCATAATTTTTGAACTAGCAATAGTGAGATGGGAATTGATAGCAGTGAATGTGACTATATGAAAAAAAGAAGATAATGATTAATGTTTTTCTAATTAATTACTTAGTATGCAATAATTTCATGCTAAGCACGATAACTGATTTAACTGATCTTTGTTCCTTACAAAAGTGTCTGAATCAGAAAATTGTGCAAGGAACAAAGAATTAAGTACATGTCTTTATCTACCCATGCAACACAAACAGGAGAATCAACTAATTGAAGGGATTTCTTGTCTATAAATACCTCTGTTAATATTCATCCAAGAAAATATTACTACATTTTTATTTATTTCATAATACTATATAGTTGTTCTATAATGGCCTTTGCAAACCTATGCTTAGCTTTGTTCTTTATAAGTTTGGGACTTTGGAGCTCTCAAGTAGCTTCATCACGTCCAATTCACTATGACGCAACAAGCATGCGAGCTAGGCATGAGCAATGGATTGCTCATCATGAAAAAGTTTATAACAATTTGAATGAGAAAGAAATGCGTTCTAAGATATTTAAAGAAAACGTGGAACGTATAGAAACTTTTAATGCAGGGGAAGATAAAGGTTACAAACTTGGCGTTAATAAATTTGCTGATCTAACGAACGAGGAGTTTCGTGTGTTACATTTGGGTTACAAGAGGTCATCACACCCTAAGGTTATGTCCTCCTCAAACCCAAATACACATTTTAGGTATGCTAATGTGACAGACATACCGCCAACTATGGATTGGAGAAAGAAAGGTGCAGTTACTCCAATCAAGGACCAAAAGGATTGTGGTAATTAAGTACATGAATTTCCTATTGTAATCTCTATTTAGTAGACTAACCATGTTCCATAAGAAAGCAACTAATTAACTGTCCCATATACGTATTAGAGTTGAACTTTTTCCTATTGGACAAAATCCCAAAATTGACTTGGACTTTAATTTGTTTTCTTCAACTTTGAAGCAGGTGATCATAACAATAAGTAAAGCACTACATGTTGCTCAAAACTTTTCCTACACTTTTAAACATTCTAGTACCACCCTATACATTCCAAGATTTTTCATTTACTTCTGAAACTTCGTTACAAAACAACTATATATGGAACATAATTTTTTGAAATTTTTTAAGATGAACTTCTAAGTTCAAAAAATTTTGATCATTTTTTCAAGTAAAAAACTTTCACTCGCAAAATTTCAATCTTTTTTCAAGCTCAACGAGCGTCTTTGTGACTGACTATAAACTTCATGGAGTGTCAAAAAAGGGGACAATAACTTTCCATTTCTTTGTGACAGTGTCACATAATTTAAGAAAATTTCCAAAAGGGCAGCTTGCATCTTTCAAAGAAACTCACTTTTTTTCAATTTGTAGCAATATATAACTTCTTGCTGCTATACAAACACACAGGATGTTGTTGGGCATTTTCTGCAGTAGCAGCTATGGAAAGCCTACACCAACTGAAAACAGGAAAGCTGAACCCTTTATCAGAGCAAGAGCTTGTAGACTGTGATGTCGAAGGCGAAGACGTAGGTTGCAGCGGAGGACTCTTGGACACTGCATTTAAATTCATCATGAAAAACAAGGGCCTCACTACAGAAGCAAACTATCCATACGAGGGAGCAGATGGTGTCTGCAACAAGAAAAAATCAGCTGTTTCCGCAGCCAAGATTACAGGTGTGGATGCTACATTTAGCCCCTAAAACAAACAAAATAACATTGTTAGCCACTATCAGAAAATTGTTAGTAATTTTCAGCAACTGTTTTTAATAAAAGTCGTTCAGTTGACCCCCTTGTACCCCTCTAGCTCCGCCCCTGATCCAACATGTTTAAGCTGTCCAAATATAGTTCATCAACCCATCCATTTAGCACTTATCACTAATTATTACAGGATATGAAGATGTCCCAGCCAACAACGAAAAGGCCCTTTTGCAGGCAGTGTCAAATCAACCAGTGTCAGTGGCAATCGATGGGAGTAGCTTCGATTTCCAGTTCTATTCAAGTGGTGTATTCAGTGGATCATGCAGCACTTGGCTTAACCATGCTGTTACAGCAGTGGGATATGGTGCTACAAGTGATGGTACAAAATATTGGATTATAAAGAATTCTTGGGGCAGTAAATGGGGTGAAAACGGATATATACACATGAAAAGGGATATTGATGACAAAGAAGGCCTTTGTGGACTTGCCATGGAGGCTTCTTATCCCACTGCCTAAAAGAAAATTTATCCTTAATTAGTATTTTTAGTACTTGTCGACCTTAATTGTTTATATATGTGAATACGTTGTGGATTTGAAGTAGACTTGGATTAGACTGTACATAGTTATTATAGCACAAAAATGGTGCCAGCTTCTAAATTGTGTATTTTTATGATCATCATGTGAAATATAAATATATTGTTGCTTAAGGGTCTGTTTAGAGAAACTCAATCAGACCCCCTCTGACCTAAAATTACTTAGAAATTGCAATTGCTAGAACTATCTCTTCGTTAGTACCTATAAAGGTTTTGCTCATTCTTTGAGAGCTATAAAGTACATATTTCACACGTATGTTTGAAGGAAAGAAAAGGAAGGTAGAAGTAGCCAATACTGGCCAGTTTAATTATAGGGCAGCCGGATGTACTAAAACTCTCTCTATGCGCGATTTTAGGAAGGGTCGAACCACACCCTGCATATCTGCCGAAGGCTGTTTCAACTGCTTGAATCTATGACCTCCTGATACCAA
>JAPEIP010000006.1:18787170-18815367 GCA_026120095.1 Capsicum chinense
ATTTTATGGATAATTATTTTAAACAATTATCTAATTGTATAGTGTACATAGATGATATATTATTATATACAAAAACCAAAGAAGAACATTTAAAATTATTAGAACAGTTTACAGATAAAAGTGGAGTAAAAATGCAACAACATATCGTACAAAAAATAATAAATTCAAAAGAAGAATTAGATACAAAAAAGAAATGAGAGAAGTTCCAACATGCGAATTTGAGTACATGAGAGATTCTTCTAGATGATGGTACAGTCTTTATCACCATGTTCCTCGACTTCAACATACCGTTAGCTGATCCACATCTAATGAAGGAGTTGAAGGTCCAGGTCCAGATTCTCGATGCTCGGCAGGACAGAGATGCTGATCAGGCAACTCTCCACTATCAGGTAGCCTGGCGTGTTCAGAACCATGACATGAACCTACTTCCTTCATATGGAAAGAACTCTCTGTTCTTGACCATTGATGTTACGGATAAAACCACAGAGTGCAACAAGATTCCGAGAAACATATCTGGAGAGGAACTGGTCAGCATTTACCCAACTTTATGGGTCACTAAATACGAGAAGTTGAGAGCCCATGCTCAACCTCTCAGACCCCCTGATGATTCCGACTACCACTATCTCAAAAGGCCACCCAAAATCGCCTTCTACATCCCCATGTACAACCCAAGTTATGATTTTTCAGATGTAAAAGACCCGGATACCATCCTCAAGTTCCTCACTGGCTTTATGAGATAGCATGATTTGATAAAGAACTTCAATCATGAGAGTCGTAGTCTTGTGTTGTGTAAATGCATTTTCTCAGGACATTACCCATGGAAGACTGAATGTGACTGTACAATTTGTAGAAGAAGAGCTGCTGCAGCTACTCAACACGAGATTCTTCTGATGCCCCTCTCTACGACCAGTCACACAGATGCTTACCTATTAAACCACCTATCTGAAGAGGATAACTAGACCCAAGCTCCAAAATTGCCATCTGTTATCCATTCGGAAAGTGCTTCAGCTCCCCCTCAATATGCCATACTTATCAGAACGCTGGAAAGCAGGCTACAAACAATATATTCTAAATAATGCCCAATAGGGTCCTCGATACTATATTTTCTTACCAACAACGGAAGGAATAGGCCTCGTTAGGAGAACAAATGCATCTCCTGAAATACGATCATGCTAAAGTCCAAACTGTCCAAAACATGACCGTATTTCCCAAACCATACCCTTCATGAGATTCAGTCCAACCCTTTTCCACCATCCCACTTCGTCCATCCTCACCAACATCGTTCTCTTTGATTCCCATTGACGAACGGGAGGAGTTTGACATAGCTAATTTTGTATGGGAGAGGAAAGACGCCATGGCAACCCAAAAGGAATACAGCCGTACTAATGCTAGAGCATCTACCGTATTCCCACATGGATACTTTCCAAAGAGAATATTCAAACCTTCTCTACCTTGTTCATCCATGCGATTCAGTTCACCTCCAGAAGCTGAATGGATAAGAAGAGATGCCATGACACAAAGGGTCGACAAGATAAGGTATTCTGGTCGGGTTCCATATGATACTAATAAGATGGTATTGACACATGCTCCTGAAGGCCATGATCCAGTTGCTGTAGTCTCAGCTGATAATTGGGAGATCCAGAGAACAAAAACCTATTATGACAAACCATCAGAGGTTCCTTCATCTCAGAGAGCCTCGCAAGATTATGATTCGAAAGAACATTTGCAGGACAACAATGGCAACAACATTCATCCAGCACATATGATGATGACAAGCTGTGAATGATATTCCACCACTTCAGATGATCGCTTGCAGATCTCCGAGGAGGAATCCCATAACGGCGAACATGTCTCTCTAAAGAGGTGTCTGCTCCAGAACAATGACAAAGTTGCTGACCTGATCCACCACGATCAAGTTAATACGAGTGTTGTTGCTCCAAAGGTTGATGAACTTATGCAGAAAGAGTCATCACATCATACAGGCTCCCATCCTTCAGAGAAGCATAAGGATACTTTGTTCGACAACCTCATGTCAGATGAATTTTCCCAATCTGTCCACTCTGTTGATACACATGAAGATCTAGCTGTCAAGATAAAAGGATCTCCCCAGCTATCAAGGTGTCAGGCAAGGTATAAGAGATACATGCAGTTCAGACAACATAGAAAAAAGAAGCCACCAGACAAAAAACTATTTATCAGCACAGATGTGAATCCTACAGCATGAAAGATCCAGGCAAGCAGAAATGCTTCTTCTTCCATGACAAAGGACACTTTGTGAAAGGATGTCCCAAATCCACAAAGACGAAGAGGGAAGCACGAGCCTCCATGTCTTCTCCTGAAGATGTTGGCGATCCTTATTCGGTTGCAGAAGACATTCCCATCTCTGCTTTCAACGCAGAGAAAGAAAAATCTGAGAACATCTTCATTACTGATCAACCACAGGCTTTCACTAGTAGACAGTTACATGTTGCCAACGATGAACTCTAGGCTAATGATGATGAAGATGCTTTGCAGCATTCAATCCAAATGCTCAAAGAGGAATGTCCATCTATGTTAGAGAAACACTCTAATAAACCAGCGGTCTCTAAACCAGTCTCCGGGCAATATAAGCTGACTAGTGATCCAGTCCCAAAAGGGAGGCAAAAACCAATAACAGAGGCAGAGGAAACTTCAACTCTATTCTTTCCTGAGGACTTCAGAACTTCCTTGATGATGAAGAATCTGGCATGCATGATACTATCAGACTGCACATCCAGATTCTCAAAAATCCTCACATGCTGGTAGAATACGCTGGAATTACAGATAAAACTATTTATCTCACATTCCAGGATTTTGCCGCCAACACCAAAATACTACTGGAAGCCTTCTTCAAAGGCGCAAGCTACACTAGGTAGGCTATTTGCTATTCCTTGAGTAGTCTATTCAAGAAGAGATCTGTACTAAAGCAGACTATTGATAACTACCTAGTTCTTGATTATCATTATGGTAGGAGCAATCTTGTTATGAAGTCTGACTGTCCCTGTTCAAGCCACCAGGCAGGACCACAACGAAAGCTGTTGTTCAGGAGATTCAAACTACGCAGGCCTCCAGAAGACGAGCCTAAGGTAGTCAGGCAAACCATACATTTCAGACGAAGAAACCCAGCAGATCACCAGAAGAAGACTGATAGTTTCTTCAACTGCAGAAAGCCTGGTCACTTTGCAAACGACTATCCTCAACTCAAGAAGTCAAAAGATATTGTCCACCTCTTTGAAGAAATAGTTGATCATGCAGAAATTATCTATCTCAACGAAGAGAAATTAGTCTTCTCACTAATTGAATTATCGACGGAGGACACCATCTTATCCGTAGATGTTAATGCCGAATCAGGAGACATCAATATCAACATACGAGAAGACAACTAGAAATCTAAGAGTCAATCTCTGACGTTCAACACATCAAGAATATTATTTTCCAAAATAACAGATTGCTCTCCAGATCTGTTCAATAGATACATGGATCCTTAGGATCCATTTATCCAGACTTCCAACAAGATTCAAGTATTAAATAGGCACAGCAAATTCATCTTAAAGCCATTTGGAGAACATCCGGGATATCTTTTCTATTATGTGTTCACCATACTAATCTGCTGTATGCACCATGAGTATTATACTATTATGTAGTTCAGGTATTAGGCCTTCAAACATCATGATTGAATCCAACCAACTCCAGAAAGATTCATGCCATACTAGATTCGATGCTCCAAAGATTCCTGCAATGCAACGAACTTTATGATGTATCACCAGGTAGGAATCACAAGCCATGAAATCCAATCCCAGTTGGAGATTTCATTACTTTGAAAATTTTATTTGATTCTCACTCTTGAGGATGAATGCTATGAAGAACAATACTTCACTCTCCATCAAACCAGATGCATTCAAAAGAAAAGGGACTTCACAAATGATGAGGTCCAAAGAACAAAAATAGAAAACAAGCCACCGTATCGGTACAAAAATGATGAAGCCACAAACATACGGATGAAGGCTCCTCCGTAAGAATACAAATATTCGCCCAAGAGAAAGATCTATCTCTCCAGATCGATGAAGAGAATCTTGGAAGGCCAAGAACACCTCAGGTAGAAGCACAGAGTAGATTGGTAGATGGAAGAAGGATACATGGGCTCAACGCTGTGGGCACCATCCAACACTGCCTGCCTGAAAGATGATGTCAGATAACATGTGCAAGAAAGTTACCCTCTCCAGTGGGTTACCCTTCCCAGTGGGTTGCCTTCTCCAGTTGGTTACCCTTCCTAGTGGGTTACGCTCCTCTCTAAGGAAACCCTATCAAATGGGTTACCCTCGCCAGTGGGTTACCCTTTCCAGTGGGTTACCCACCTCTCCAAGGAAACCTTTCTCAATGGGTTATCCTTTCAGATGGGTTTTTGAAGCTGCTAACTCAGCTATTTCAAAGACAAGGAGCTTATCCACTTGCTTGCAAGATGCCTTTGAAGCTGCTGATGCACCTGGTTGCAAGTTGCTGACTCACCTGCTTGCACATGCAAAGAACGTAGTTTGTTTTGTTTTATTTTCCCTCCCACATGTTATTAGGGCCCGATGTAAATAAATATAGGGCTCTTCTCATCGTAACAGATAATGCTTATCCTTTCCCAAAGGATAAGACATATCCTTATTAACGAATAATGCCTATCCCTTAGTTGTTAGGATAGGAATGTAATATTTTTTTTCATGTTTATTCATATCTTAGCTTAGCTAGTAAGATTCCATCCTCTATAAAAGCAAGCCTAGTCCTTTAGGTTAGAGGCATCATTTGCACTACTTAAAAACCTCTTGTATAGTTTCTCTCTGCCATTAATAAAAATATTTGTTGGATAAACTCTCTTGCTCTTGCCTTCTTTCTTCCAAAGGGATGGGTACTTCTATCCTTTAGGTGGGAGTAGGGGGTAAGAAAATGCAACGGTGAAGTGATAGCTTGTTGCGACGAAAACAATGGCACCCCGAAGTTACTTTCCATGTTTATGAAATGAAGTTGGCTTTGTCTATGCAACGTAGATGCCTAAGTACTTTCCATGAATAACGAAGTTGGCTTTGTCCACACGACGTAGAAGTCTAAGTGATTTCCTTGTATATGAAATTAAATTGTCTTAGTCCATGCAATAGCTTTTCAAAAAGATTCAATATCAGAGAAAGAACACGTAGATCTGGGGTCTACCTTAGTAAACCTTTTGTTCTGCGGCTTTTTTGAGGGAAACAGGCTAGGGAGAGCTACTGTAAGACCCGTTTTAGGAAAATATGGTACAATTGTGAACTAAGGAGACAAGTGATCTCATGTGTTCTAGGACTGGCAAAGTCATAGCGATCCCTCTTTGGGTTATGAAGGCTTTATCATGGCAAATCATCCTTGATGTGTAGCTTGTGATTCCAAAGTCAATCCATCCAGTTCAGGGTTATGAAGGCTTTGTAGCTAAAAAGCAAGCTATCTATACAGATGCGTAGCTCAGTCGTAGGAAAACTGTGGTGTGTCAATTAAAAGCTTTGATTTCCTAGGGCATACCGCCTATATAGATGTGAATCGCCTATCATGTTGGAAAGGTTAGTCTCTGTGTTTGTGGTGTCAATGAAAGCTTTGACTTGTTAAGGTATACCGCCTCCATGGTGTTGAAACGTGTTGGAAAGTTAGGCTGTGTCTGTGGTGTTTGACAAAAGCTTTGATTTAGTATGGCGTGCCGCCTACAAAGTCGTGAAACCACCTTTCTTGTTGGAAAGTTTGGGGTTTGTTGCCTGTCCTCCTTGCTACTCTCTCCAGCAATCTTCCGTGCCCCTTTGCCTCCCCGTCTATTTGGTCAGGTCAGGAGAAAGCAGGAGTTTGCATCCACCTCTGTTGATTACAAACACGTGAGCCAGCTTTAAATTTTTATTTTCTTTTTACTTTTTTTTTCCTTAAATGTTAGTCTTAGCAGCTTTTTGGTTTATCTTTTCAAATTTGAGCCGTACCCTTTCATGTAGCTTTTTCAGGGCCTCGACTTTATTTCTTCCATCTAATATAGTCATAAGGTCACTTGGAAAAGGAGTGAGATCCAACTGGGTTAGGGTTTAGGCCATATACACATTCAAAGGGCATCATTCCCATGCTTGAATATATAACAGGATTGTATGCAAATTCCACCAGAGGTAAGTGTTCCTCCCAACAAGTCGTTTTTGCCTTAACCATTTACCATAACATAGAACCCAAGGTTCTATTCACATCCTCGGTTTGGCCATCGGTTTGTTGGTGGAAAGATGTAGAAAATAACAACCTGGTGCCAAGCCTACCACACATTAACTTCCAAAAATGACTAAGGAACTTAGAGTCCCTATCACTCACAGTAGTCCTTGGAACACCATGCAATTTCACAACATTTTAAACAAACTAAGAGGCCATACTTGATGCATCTTTACTTTTAGAACAAGGAATGAAGGGTGCCATCTTAGAAAATGAATCAACGACAACAAAAATACTATCCCTACCCCATCTAGTCCTCGGCAATCCAAACACAAAATCCATATATATATCAAGCCAAGGAAGTAGAGGAGTGGGAAGTGGGGTGTATAAACCATGAGGAAGGAGCCGATATTTGGCTCCTTTGTATTTTAGACATTGGCCACAAATTCTTGCCATGTCCTTGTGCATTCTAGGGAAATAGAATTGCTTCTCAAAGATTCCGAGGGTCTTATCAATACTAAAATGACCCATAAGACCGCCTTCTTATCCCTATCCAACTCTTTATTTTCCATATAAATAAGAGAGAAAGAGGGTCCTCGGTATACCAAGATTTTAGAATCTAAAAACCCATCAACTTAGATGATAGAGTAGACATAAGAACATGTTTTCAAGACAAAGCATCGGCCACCACATTTTCGTTACCCTTTTCATAATGAATAACTTATGGAAAAGTTTCAAGAAACCTAATCTATTTGGCATGCAGTCGGTTAAGCTTGTCTTGTGCCCGTAGATGCTTCAAGGATTCATGATCCATTCAGATCATGAATTCTTTAGGCCACAAATGATGTTTCCAAGTTGTCAAGACTTTATTCAAGACATGCAAATCTAAATCATACGAGAGTAGTTTAGAGTTTCCCCTTTGAGATTTTCGCTAAAGTAGGCAATAGGCTTCAATTCTTGCATTAAAACCGCGCCTATGCCACTTTTCTAGCATCACATTCTACCTCAAAAGTCTTGTCAAAATTTGGAAATTGTCGTAAAGGGGCCAAGATGAGCATAGATTTTAAGTCCTTGAAGACCTTAGCTTTTTTATCTCCCTACTTGAAAGGCTGATCCTTTTTAACCACTTTAGTTAAGGGGCAGCAATAGTGCTAAATCCTTTGACAAAACGTCTATAAAAATGAACCAACCCATGGAAGCTTCTCACATAACCTATGGGTTTGGCCGTTGGTCAATTTTTAATGGCGTTAATATTTAATTCTTCCACTTCGACCTCTCTAGAGCTCACCAAAAACCAAAGAAATAAAACCTCATGGACACCAAAAGAACACTTTTCTAGATTAACATATAAATTCTCTTTTCGGAGGACATCAAACACATATTGGAAATGCTTTACATGCTTATCTAAGGAGTTACTATACACCAACATATCATAAAAGTAAGTAAACAACAACAAACGTTTCGATAAATGGATTCATCACATGGTTCATTAGCATCATGAAAGTACTTAGAGCGTTTGTTAGGCCGAATGGCATAACCATCCATTCATAGAGATCAAATTTGGTCTTGAAGGCGGTTTTTCATTCATCACCCGGTTGTGTATGGATTTTGTGATTGCCACTCCTCAAATAAATTTTAGAAATCAAACACTAACCACTCAATTCATCAAGCATATCATCTAGTTTAGGAATAGGGTGACAATATTTTTACCATTATCTTGTTGATGGCTCGGCAATCAACACATATATGCCAAGTCCCATCTTTCTTGGGAACTAGTAGCACCGGGGCCACACAAGGGCTCATACTCTCCTTGATGTACCCTTTGTTGAGAAGTTCCTCAACATGGCATTGCAATTCCTTGGTATTCGTTGGGTTTCTTGTATAAGCCAGTTTCTTGGGCAATTGTGAACCTGACAGAAAACGAATTTGGTGTTCAATGCCATAAAGAAGAGGTAGTCCCTTTGGCAATTCCTTTAGGAAGACATCCTCATAATCCTAAAAAACATGAGAAAATAAGGATAAATGGAAACATTAGAGGGGTTAGTATTAAAACAATTAGACAAGAGGAGCATCAGAGTGTCCACATCATGATCCATAAATAGTTCCTTCATCCTAGCCATCATCTGTATCCATAAATAGTTCCTTCGGCTTCCCTTACTTCCTCTCTCTAGGATTCCCCCTTTTTCCTCACTATCGGCCTTCTTTACCTTTTCCCTCAATTCCTGCAACTTTTGGGGTAATTTATTGACTTGGGAAGGCAATAATAGATGAAGAGCAACATTTTGGCCATCCTTCTCAAGTGTATATCGATTGGACTTTCCATCATGTTTGTTCAACCTATTCTATTGCCAAGGCCTTCCTAAAAACAAGTAATAAGGTTTCATTGGTAGCACGTCAGAAAGTACCTCATCATGGTAGTTGGCTACCTTAAAATGCATCACACATTCCTTTGTGACCTATAAATCACAATATTCATTCAACTATTGAAACTTGTAAGGACTAGTGTAAGGTGTAGTCAAAAATTTCAAGAAGTTCTCCATTACAAAACTAACCACATTAACACAAATTCCACTATATATCACCATAGTGCACACACTTCCCTTCATAAGACATTTAGTATGAAATAGGTTTTCCCGTTGGCTAGGTTCATCTATTGCCTTAATAATCATGGCACACCTCACTAAAATGTTTAGGACTACGCCATCCCCTTCTTACGGATAGGTATCCTCATAATAATCATCATTATTATGTGGCTCCCTCTCAAATATCTCTCCATCTTGAGTTTTGGCATCACCCTCAATACCCAATCCTTCACAAAGGAAATACAATCTACTTTCCCTAAGGATTACATTGCATCGGTTAGGGCATTTGTTGGCTTTATTCCCCCAACCTTACAACTTGAAGCATTGGAGCCCCTTAGGATTAGGATACTTATGAGCTTCTTACCTCAAAGGGATTTTATGGACTGCTTTAAACTCGGGCAGCCTAGTAGTGGCAGGTTGGTCCTTGTTTTTTAGCCAACCCAAAAAGGATTGAGCCATATCTATTCCCCTCAGCCAACCCGAGGTTAATTCTTCCTTAGCTTTGAAAGACGGCCTCTCTTTAAGTTCCCTTTCCATATCAAGATTTTCTTGGAAAATACCTTTGATGATATCAAACTTGTGAAGTGTCAAATGAGTTGAGATCTATTTGTTAAACCCACACTTGAATAAAATGAGGCCATGACTAATTTGTTCCCTACGATTATCAAGTTTCAACATGAGTTGTTGAAACTCATCATAATATGGAATCACACTTCGATTCCTTTCCCACAACTTGTACAATCTAGCAAGCAACTCATGGAAATAACTCTTGAAAAGGTACCATTGACTCATTAGGTACCTCAACTGAAACTAAGGTTGTGGTTGTCCATTAATAAATTCCTTACCAAAACATTTGACGTATTAACACCATGTGTTAGCAGAGCCTTTAAAGTGAGCTATGGCATAATAATCCTTCTTCTCTTCTCAGATATCATTCACTTGAAACACTTTATCACATGCTGATTCCCCAGAAAGATACACCTCAGGGTAACTTTCATCCTTAATGATAGGTAGGCTCCATATGATTGTATTGATGCCTATGTCTCTCTCTTGGTGTCAGTTTCCCCTTTCTCCATAGCCTTGGCATCTTTTTGGATCCACACGTTCCCCTATCATCTCCTCCTCCCTTATGTAAGCATTGTATAAGGCTGTATACCCTTCATAATCTGTAATACCCCACAAAATTGTGAGTCAAATTCAGATCGTAAAGCTGCATAAAAGATCCCAAGACTTAGAAATTTTTTTGCTAAGTGTTCAAGATTCAACACTTAGTCTTATTTTAGACCTCCAAACTTTGGGGATTTATTTAGCAACCTTTTCGACATCCATTTTTTAATTTTCAAGTTGCGTTACGATCGGGAAATCTCTTAGTATATTCCGAGCGAGTTTCAGAATTTTTGGAGTAGCGTAAGGGAATGTTTGAGTGCCCAAAACATAAGACTTGGGTGATTACCCCGCACTACCTGCTAACTCCAGTGTTTGCCTAGTATTTTTTTAGCATTTCAAAATCAAATTTAAACAATCATAACTCCCTGTATATAATGAACTGTGAGAGATTCTATAAATCAAATGAAATATATGAGAGTATTCTTTCTAATGCAATTGGTTTCATTCAATTTGGGCATCTGAGTAAAATGTTATGATCAATTCACTTCAGCCTGTTAGATAGTCAACAAAGGGATAGCTGCGTCTTTTTCTCCTTTCTTAAGGGAATTTTCGTCATCTCCCACCCCATATATACCCATAAACATGGAATTAACCCCATTTTCAACCAAAATACACTCTTTTCTTCCATTTTCTCTCAAGAACAAGAGGATGGTTTTCAATTGGGGATTTAATTTAAAGAATCATTCCATCAATATTCCAAGAATCACGAACTAAGGTATGCGTGTGTTGATTTATGGATTCCTTTCATCCAGATAGCTCCAAAAAATCATCTTCTAAATTATATATTATGATATTTATGAAGTTGATGGTTGATATCATGTTGTTGAAATTTGATGATGCCCAAGATGGGATCTTAGTATGTTTTTATGAAACTATGGTGGTATATGATGTATAAACATGTGAAATTGGTGGTTGAATACTTGTAATCTTGATGAATCCACCTATGCTAAAGATTTGCATGTAAGGTGTTTACGAAAATACCTAAGAGACTAGAAATGATGCTTTTATGACATAATAGGTCCTAAATGACTAGTCAATGTTCTATGCTTATGTTCAACATGATTTCCATGGAAATTGTTACGCATTATTGTTGCAATATGTAATGCTCATTAAATTTAGCTTAGCTAAGCTAAGCAACACTATCAATCCAATTAATTAGTTTAGTTAATCAGTTCAGTTAGTCATGCTCAGTTTCTATTCAGGTGGGAGTAGAAGTTAGCTTGAGCGAACCCAAGGATGGGAACACACACTGTCATATGAGGGTGTGATTCTTAGCAATCATCCTTGCATTCCAAAACTATGTAGCCAGCATAGGTTGAGACATCAACACTGCCAGCTTCAGGGTTGATGAGGCAGACATTCGCCGTTATCTTTTGGGGACACTGCTAGATTTGAGGGTCACTCACAGCTTGTCTGTACCCGTGGCACGGTATTGATACCCTTCCAATCAGGGAAAAGATTCGACCCTAGTTCAACTATATTAGCATACAAGGGGCATGTCGATTAAAATACCACCTCCCATAGTTTCTATCATTAAGTCTCAGTTAAAGAACTCAGTTAGTTCTTTAGAATATCAGGACTATCAGATATAGTCAACTCATATATAGTACGGAACTCAGCTAGTTCCATCAGATTTAGGGTTGTCAGCTATAGTCACCCATGTTATCAGTATCCCGTATCAAGGCTATCAGATATAGTCACTTATGTTAGCAGCTATCAGAAATTATTTGCCAGTCATATTAGATTTTAGTAAACTCATGCTATCAGTACTCAGTTTCAGGACTATCCGATAGAGTCAATTAGACTAGTCCTTCATAATCTGGACAGCTAGAAACAATCATTCCTTTATCAGTAATAAAGTATCAGTCTCCTAGTATTCAATAATGTAGTATCAGTTCCTCACTTATTAGTGATCATAAATCGATATCACTAAATGCAGCCATTTAGTATCTCAAAACTGGTAAACTCATGTTGTCAGAATTCAAACTCAGTAGTCAGTATCGTCATGAGTTTAGTAGCAGTTACTTATGTATATATGTGTTATCACATTTATATCAATCAACATTGTTCATGCATACAAACCCTTTGCATTTAGCCTACCTCACTCATATACTCAGTACTCTTAGTTATACTGACGCATTCATGCTATGGTATTTTCTTTTATGTTTCACCATAGGTTCAGATACATGATTTTCGGACCAGTAGTAGCAGTAGCATCTCATCTATCAGAGTTTCAGTAGTGATTTCTCGTCTCTCGAGGGCATGATCATTACTTATTTTATGGTTTATTTTAGTTCAGTTTTGCTAGTCAGAGTTAGTTGGGGACATGTCCCATCAACTCCCTATTCAGACAGTCATGTTAGAGGCTTTTTAGACTAGTATGTTCAGACTTCAAATAGTATTACAGTTATTTGGGTATTCTATACCCCACTCTCATGTTATGATTATTCCATTTTGAACCTTATGGCCTTACAGTATGATGTATTCTGTATTTATGTTCTATATTATGTAGTGTACAGGTAAAGATATGAGCCATAGGTTATCTTGTGGTCCCTCGGGGTCATGGGCACCGTGTAGCTTTCCGGTTTAGCAAATTAGGGCGTTACATAATCCTCTCTACCATATTCCTCAATGTGGATGGGATGGATTTTGACATTTAGAACTTGATTTGGAGAGATTGGGTTTTGTGGAGATGGTGATCTTTGGTTTAGTTGATCTTCGAAGGGAGGTTTTGGATTTAGTGGAGGTATTGGGTGCCAAAGACCCCCTAGTGGAACTTGAGGAGATTAGGAATGGGTTGGTCTATTGGAGTCTCATTTTAGGGGCTTATGAGTGGTTTGCCTTGTGGCATTTATTGGAGCTAGTGAAGTATTTTTTAATTGTAGCCATGTTTCAATAGTAATGGTGGCAGAGGAATTTCTATCATGTCCAATTGATGAAACATGCCGAGGAGTCGAAGGGAGAGATTTCCTTTGACTCTCTACTTGTTCTAACCTCCCACTAATAGTCATCACTTCTCCCCTTATGGCTCCCACTTTCGTACTAAACCTTTCAAGAGTTCTGGTTATATCCTCAAGAGTGACCCTCATATTCTCCATTCCATTAGAATCCATGGTTTGAGACCTGGCACCCTCTATTGTAAAGGTATCACCTACATAGGAAACAAACAAGTTAGTTTAAAAACCTTTTCTCACCCATACACTCTTGGGTCTGTCATACTCGAGTTCCATATGTGTTGTAGATTGGCTAGTAACTAATGAATCCTAAGGATGTGAGTATTCTTTTATCCGTAGTGGATTCTTGTTTGAAACTCAAAGAATTCCTCTCAGACAAGATTCAAGGAGTTACAACGTATTCAAATGACAAAAGAACACAAAAAAACAATGACATGAATACAAGGCTGCAAATGATTAATTTATGACCTAATAGAAATGTACTAATATGCTAATTAGTTAACGTGGAAACATGGTACTGGTCACGAGTCCATACATTTTGTTCATCCACTTAAAGCCTTAATCTTTACAATTTTGTAATAGATGACTTTGCCTTTGGAGGGAAAGTAAAGTCTTATAACTTTTCAAAATTTTCCAACTAAAAAACGATGAGGCTTGACTTTATCGGTTCCACAAGACAAGGCTCCTTATTTTATGGAAAAGTGGTTGCAAAGTGAAGGAAGTGATATTGGCAAGTCTTCTCACAAACAACTTTACAACGTTGTCTTGTAACCTTTTTGGATCTATTTTAGTCTTCATAGTGTTCAAGACATGAGATGATAAAAAAATCAAGATGAAAACCATAATAATACTTCAAGAACACAACCACAATTCACCAAGAATAGCCCACTTTAAACGTCAACAAACAACAACACACAACTCCTCCTACTTCAAGTTCATCATACTACCACTTAAAGTCCACAATAGCAATGTCAATATGTTAAGATCAACTTACCTTTAGACACCTTTTGCGTTGATGACAAGGAAAACAACACAAGAAATAAACTAGACAAACAAAATTATTGTAGATAAAACAACTATTTTCAGCCAAGACTTTCAACAACAACTTTTGGTAAGAGCTTCCAAAGATTGGTTTTGTAGTGACAAAACCAAGCCTTTATATTTGATACCAAATGATACAATACTAAGTGTGTATCATCAGATTTAACCCAACACACGAACAACAAGATGAACAACAATGTGCTAGTAAATCATAATATGCCATGCACGACTTCACTAGACTACAATAAAACATTTTTAGAACTAGAAGATGAAGTTAAAAGGAATAACAAGTTAACAAGAGAGCTAGTGAATGGAAGGAGCCCCACACGTCTTCACCAGTCTTCAAAGATCAAGAATAATGAAATAATAACAAAAGGAATGGATAGATAGTTTAACATACATATTCAGGAACCTAAGAACCCTAACAACATCTAAGGACCCTAAGATTAATGAATGGTAGCACCAAACTCTTACTTGGACTAAGAGAAACTCAATGAACCCCAAGATCCTAGTTAGCCAAGATACAACAAAAGTATCACGCTACTTGTGAGTTTCAGTTTTGGACCTCTCAATAGGAAGAGAGAAGTTTAAAATATTACAAGTGATTAAAGACTCCAAATATCATCAATGAACTACCTGTAAATAACCCTAACATGTTTTTTATATAGTGAAATACCAAATGATTTTATATGACTCTGTTTCCCTTGGACCTTGACTGAAATTCCATCCAATCCACCTTGGCCTGTGCTGCATCTGCTTCAGTATATTGGTAGTAGATTGGCCGCAGGTCAGGAACAGACTATATTGATTTGATATTTGTTGAATCTGCTTTAGGCAAAAGATTGGCCACAGATAAAGGGGAGATTGGTCCTGCATCCAATATGCTCACCATATCCGCCCAAGGTGTGGTCACACTTCAAGGTCCCTCTTCACACAACAATAAATGTAGTCCCTTAGACATAGAAACAACACATTCACACATGACCATGGACATGAACTTACTTTGGAGTTTTTGTAACTCCCGAGCTTGACTACGCGTGAATTGCCTCGAGCTTGACACCCTTGCATCATGAAGGTATGGAGGTTTAAGATTAAGATAGAAGGTTTGTAAGTAGTCGAGTATTGTCATACTTCTAGTAGTATGATTTATGTATCGTGAAGTTTCTTTTTCTCCAATGTGTATTTATATGTTTTGTTAAACTTGTTTTTTATATTGATACATTGTCATCTCATTTTCTTTCTTTTTGAGTTGAGTGTTGGGCAAACACAACCTATCTACCTTGTGAAGGTAGAGGTAAGGTATGCTTACATTCCATCCTTATTACACAGTGTATGTTGTTGATCTCCTTTGGTTTGTTTAGGATCTCATATCTGTAAAGTTAAAGATCTCTTGCAATTTATAAATCACTCGAGTTACTCATGGTCTCTCATGTTTTATATTACGATCTCCTTGGTTTTGTTCTAAAATTCTGTGTAAATTTAAAGATCACTTACAATTTACTCTCAAATTACCAATTATGTGCTGTACTTTATATCCTACAAAGGCACAAATTACATATGCACATCAGATACCTATGATGGATACCGGTGGGCAAGATATTTCTCCTACACAGAAACAAAATACATATGCACATCACACACCTATGATGGATTTTGGTGGGCATGATATTTATCCTACACAGGCACAAAATACATATGTAGATCAGACACCTACGAAGGATTCCGGTGGGCAAGATATTGCATCTAAGTTTGATAGGTTTATGTATTGAATGGTGTTATTAATTCTTATTCAGGTATTAATAGGTTGTCTTCTTATTGTGTTCGATTGTGTTCTGGAACTAAACTTGTTGAGCATTTAGTGCATGCAGGGTGAATTTACATGGAGAGGTACGGGTTCACATGAAACCATGCACCTCTCCCAAGATTATGTTAAATTCCCATGAACCCATGTGCCCCTTTTTAAGTTACGTAAAATACTCATGAACCCATGTGCCCCTCCTTAAATTATGTAAATGTCACAAGCCAACCCGGGACCCTAGCCGTGACGAGCATTCCCAAACCCGAAGGCCCAGAATTCCCTCTGTCTATCTAGTAATCATGGACATAATTCATATGATCAAAGTAATACGGAATAGACACAATAATAAGGAAACATGGTCAACAATTTAAAATAGTCAAAGGCCTGAAAACATGCCCAACAATATTTTATAAACAATAGCAACAATCTGCAAAATCACTACTGATATACTATCTAAATAACTGGGACAAGGACCTCAGCGAACCAAAAACCATACTGAAATAAATACCTAAATGACTAGGCCTTCGGAAGTAAAGAAGGCTCACCAACTGAACTCTGAGACAACCCTGTCTATAGACACTATTGAGGATCTGGACCCCTAGACAGTGCCTCAGTACCTGGGAGGAAGGGGGGCCAGCACAATTGTACTGGCACGCGAAGCAATACAAAAAAAAGTAATTGAACATATATATATATATATATATAATACCTGAGAAAAAAATTTCATCAAACATTATGCATAAAACAGTTTCTGAAAACACATAGGCACCTTCTAAAAACATGTAACCTGTCTGTAAACCTCAAACTCTGATCTTTGTATTACTTCTGAGTAAGGTGGTATCCCCTATAAGTCTGATATTCCACGGGATATATAGAATCCGCCATTGACTCGGCGCGGAAGCCTCCAACCCGAGTATGCCGCAAGGGTTCGAGTCCCTGAATCTGATACGCCATACAACACTTAAGTCAGCATATAATAATATACCCGGGTCGGCAAACTACTATTTTTGGAAATGAGTTGCTTGAACTCAAGCCCTCTTCAGGGAACTACCTAACATCTCTCTACGCCCATTTTAACCTTTTCTGTACATGCAATATTCTAAATGTCTAAAATCATGATAGTCTGAAATGTCTATTAGTCTGAATCTGATATGGCATTAGTCTGAATTGGTATCGTTATACCAAGACTTGCAAATCATGATTTCTGAGCTATAATACATTAAGCTAAATATTTCATTTAAAGCATAATTTTGACCACCAAAAACATGCAACTAATATTGAAGATTTCGCGTTTTGAAAATCAAGACAAAATCATGCAAAAACTTCATCAACATATGGTGATCTAGTGCCTTTAGCAAATCCATGCACTCTTTCATTACATGCAATATGAACATTAAACATTCATGCTAGATTCCCTCTTTAGTGATTTACAACCACCTTTAAATCATAACAAGAGTTCAATCATTTCATATAGTGCTTTTCAAGGATGCATTGCAAAATAATTCATATGCTATGAGAAATCTAAAAAATTCATAATAACAGGGAATCCACCAAAAATCATGATCTCAACAAGAATTAATTCTTAAATACATGGTTTCATAAATTCATATTCTTAAATCACTTTGGGGAAGGTTAAAAGACGAAAAAAATGATGATAAAACATTTAATACATTAATATATACATAGATTCAAAAACCACATTCTAAAACATGATTTTTCTATGCCCATGAGAATTTCGTAAAACCCCGCATACCTCTATTTCGAAAAATAATGGATGCTTCTTGAAGCCGATGGATTGGAGATTCTAAATCTCTAATCAATTTTGAAAACCCATGGTTGAATCTTGATTTATTTAGTTTTTTAGTTTGAAACCCTTGGGAGTGTTCTTGACAATTTTTAGATGAATGTGGATGTATTTTGGAGAATTGGGGACTGAATTTCGTGTTTATGGCTGAATAAGGGTGGGAAAAGGACCATTTTACCTAAAAAACGGAGTGTTTATGTCACTTAAAACCCTAAGATATGCGCCACATATGATATCGCATATATTTACATCGGCACTACATATGATATCGCCTATACTTACATAGGCACCGCATATGCTATCGCATATGCTTTCCAGTGGACATGTACGATTGGTTAGGCGACACATTCTACTTTGAAAGGCCATAACTTCTTGCTCGGGTGCCGGATTTTAGCAAAATTGGTATTGTTGGAAAGAAAACTCGAAAACCTATCATTTTACACATAGTAGGCTCTCTAATTCGACATATACAAAGAGTCATGGTCGATAGAAGTTTACAAAAATTATAATGTCCACTTAAACTTAATTGATTGAAGTAGTTTTCAACTCGTCCTTGGGTCAAAGGACCTCTATGGTCTAAATTCAAACTTGAATGGATTCACATACTATGCAAATAATTAACATGCCATATTGGCATAAGATTTATGGCTTCAGAATTATCAACGCATCGAAATCATGGTCTATATTGTAGCCCGAAATATGGGGCATTACATTATCCCTCCTTAGGATCATTCATCCCCGAATGGTGATGTGGGACACAGACAGACACGATTTTAAGCATAATAAGGACTAGGAAAGATAAGATAGGAATAGTACCTTTTGTCTTATCATCCATTGAAGCAAAAAAATTAGGATATCTAATTCTCATCTCATCTTATGAATTCAAAGTTGCTTCTTCAACTTTCTGATTCCTTCACAATACCTTCACTGAGGCTATCTCTTTGCTCCTTAACTTTCGAACATAGCATTCTAAAATTTCAATAGACACTTCTTCGAAAGACAAGGAATTTGTCACTTTGATATCCTCTACTGGAAATTCCAAATAAAGATCTCCAATGCATTTCTTCAACTTAGATACATGGACTGCCAAATTAACGGAACCCAAACTTGCAGGTAATTCTAGCTCATAAGCAACTGCACCAATCTTTCTCAGAATCTGATATGGCCCTATATTTTGAGGGCTCAATTTAGCCCTTTTTCCAAACCGCATAACTCCTTTCATAGGAGAAACCTTGAGAAATACCCAATTACCAACTTCAGACTCTAATTCTCTTCTTCGAATATCGGTATAGTACTTCTGACGACTCTGAGAAGTCTTGAGTCATTCTATAATGATATTCACTTTCTCCATCGCCTAATGAACAAGATCAGGCCCATATAACTGAGTCTCACCCACATCATACCATCCTATCAGAGACCTACATCTACTCCCATACAAAGCCTCAAAAGGAGCCATCTTGATGCTGGCATGGTAACTATTATTGTAAGCAAATTCAATCAGTGGCAGGTGATCTACCCAACTACCTTTGAAATCAATGATACATGCCCACAACATATCTTCGAGGGTCTGAACGGTATGCTCATCTTGCCCGTTCTTCTGAGGGTGGAAAGCTGTGGTCAAATTCACTTTTGTACCTAAACCCTTCTGAAAAGATCTCCAGAACTGAGATGAAAATAGCGTACCTCTATCGAATATAATGGACACTAGTTCCCCATGCAACCGAACTATCTCCTCAATGTAAATCTTAGCATAACCCTCTCCCAAATAATTAGTCCTCACAGGTAAAAAGTGGGCTGACTTTGTCAACTGATCTACAATTACCCATATAGAATCATACTGGTTTCAGGTTCTTGTAGGCCCTGTAATGAAGTACGTGTTTATTATCTCCCACTTCCATAAAGGTAGGACTATCTCTTGGGAAGTACCACCTGGTCTCATGTGTTCTACCTTCACTTGTTGACAGTTCAAACACTTGGCCACAAAATTAGCTACATCACATTTTATGTTATTCCACCGATACAAGGTTTTCATATCATGGTACATCTTAGTAGAGCCTGGGTGAACAGCATACCTCAAAGTGTGTGCCTCATCAAGGATTCTTTCCCACATTCCATCAACATTCGAAATGGACAACCTATCTTGAAATCTCAGAATACCATCACCACCAATTTCAAATGACATAACCTTTTGTTGGCCCATATCTTTCTTGATTTTTATCAAGATGGGATCTTCAACCTCCTTCTCCTTAACTTTAGCACAAAGGGATGATTTAGCTAACTCATGAACAATTACCCCTCCATCTTTGGAATCAAAGAGTCGCACTCCCAGATTTACAAGGCGGAGAATATCCTTCACCATCTCTTTCTTTCCTTCTTCTACATGAGAATGGCTGCCCATAGGCAACCTACTGAGGGTGTCGGCTATAATATTTTCCTTGCCCGGTTGGTAATGCAGGCTTATATAATAGTTTTTCAGAAGCTCCATCCAGCACCTCTACTTAAGGTTCAATTCTTTCTGCGAGAACATACTACCGACTCTTGCGGTCAGTGAAGATATCAACCTGAACACCGTACAAGTAGTGCCGCCAAATCATAAGTGTAAACACCACAGCCACTAACTCCATATCATGGGTGGGGTAGTTCTGCTCGTGCACCTTCAATTGCCTAGATGGGTAAGCCACAACCTTAACATGCTGCATCAACACACAACTAAGTCCCACACAGGACGCATCACAGTGTACCACAAAGCCATCTACACCCTCGGGAAGGGTCAAAATAAGAGCAATGGTCAGTTTGTCTTTCAACTTCTCAAAACTATTCTCACACAGATCAGACCACACAAACTTCACCTTTTTTGAGTCAATTTAGTGAGTGGAGTATCTATGGAAGAAAAACTCTCTACGAACCTTTTGTAATAACCTACCAAACCCAAGAATCTCCGAATATCAGTTGGAGCTGTGGGTCTGGGCCATTTTCTCACTGCTTCAACTTTCTGAGAATCCACTTTTATCCCGTCGCTGGACACAATATGCCCCAAGAAGAAAATTGTATCTAACTAGAATTCACACTTAGAAAATTTGGAATACAGCTGATGATCCTTAAGGGCCTGAAGAAAAATTTGGAAGTGATTGGCTTGATCCTCTTTACTTTTAGAATAGATCAGAATATCATCAATAAATACAATGACGAACAAGTCAAGAAACTAATAAAATACTCGATTCATAAGATCCATGAAGGCTGCAGGGACGTTAGTCAACCCGAAGGACATAACTAGAAATTCATAGTGACCATATTGGGTTTGGAAGGTTGTCTTCAGTATGTCTGACTCCCTAACTTTCAACTGATGATAACCCGAACGAAGGTCTATTTTTGAAAAACAATTGGCACCCTGAAGCTGGTCAAAAAGTTCATTAATCCTAGGCAGAGGATATTTTTTTTTTCGTGACCTGATTCAGTTGACTGTAGTCTATGCACATACAAAAGGAACCATCTTTCTTTCTCACAAAAAGTACAGGCGCGCCACAAGGAGAAATAATGGGGCGTATAAAACCCTTATCTAGGAGATCTACTAACTGTTCTTTCAACTCATTTAGTTCTGTAGGAGCCATTCTTTATGGCGGAATGGAAATAGGATCAGTGTCTGGAAACACATCAATACCAAACTCAATCTCCCTATTAGGTGGTATTCTTGGGAGATCATTTGGAAAGAATTCTGGGAATTCGTTTACTATAGGAACAGATTGAAGAGAAAGAATCTCGGCATTGGAGTCCTTAACTCGGATAAGGTGGTACAAGCAACCTTTAGAAATGAGTTTGTGGGCTCTAAGATAGGATATAAAGTGCCCTCTGGGTGCTAAAGAATATCCTTCCCACTCTATCACTGGTTCATTCGGAAAAGAAAAAGTGACCCTTCGAGTCCTAAAATCTAATATGGCATAGTACGAATGGAGCCAATACATTCCCAAGATAGCATAAAAAGTATCCATATCTAACTCTATGAGATCTGCTAACGTATCCCGACTACTAACAGTCACAACACAACCCATGTACACCCTCCTAGCAATAATAGAATCCCCCACTGCGGTTGAAACAAAAAAGGGTTCATAAATCACATTAGGCTCAAACCCGAAACCAATAGCCATATAAGGGGTTACATAGGATCAAGTAACACATAAACATCATGAGAAAAGATTTGTAATGTACCAGTAACAACATCTGGGGAAGCTTCCACCTCCTAGTGGTTGGTCAAAGCATATAACCGGTTGCAATTGTTCTCGGTAGCTGATATGGCACCCTTCTAAGGCGGTGGTGGTGCCGAAGAATTTTCCTGAGACATTTCACCACCAATATTCATTATAGTAGATGGACATTCCCTCTTAAAGTGACCCAACTGACCACATGAATAACACAATAAATAGCCCAACTGACACCTTCCTGGATGATTTCTACCACAACTCTCACACCACAGAAAATTATGATGCTGCTGAGCCACACTACCCTATGTCTGAGTATCTTGAGTTCTGGTTCTATGGTTAGTCTAAAAACTGTAAGATCGTCTGTCTGCAGGTGGTCGGGGTATTGTGGCACTGGCAGTAGACTGCGCATTACCCTAATTCATCTTTTTGTACCATTTATTTCCCCACTTACTGCCCTAAGGCTGACTGTGACTCTGGTCGGCTGATTTGGCTCTTTTTGCTTGTCTTTCCACCTCTCTAGCTTTAGAGATCTTCTTTTTTCTCTTCTACTTGCTGCATATGAATGGCCAGCCTAGCAAAGTCTAACTCTTTATTAAACATTGCCCCCTAGCACTCAATCACTAGGTTAACAAAAAAGTTGGATGTAAATTTTCTCACCCGGGCTCCCATATTACTAGTCAACTCTGGTGTATAGCAGGCTAGTTTATTAAACTTTAAAGTGTACTCCTGGACACTCATACTTCCCTATTTCAGATTCATAAACTCTTCCACTTTAGCCTCTCCCAACTCTAGAGGAAAGAATCAATCAAGGAAAGCTTCCACAAATTCGCCCCAAACTATGAGCTCACCACTCTCACTTTTTACATCCTCCCAGTCGGCATACCACTGATTCGAAACATCCTTAAGCTGATAAGTTGCTAGTTCCATGCCTTTAACCTCATCCATATGCATTACCTTACAGATCTTTTCCATCTCATCCACGAACTCCTATGGATCTTCCTCCACCTTGGTGCCAGTGAACTTAGGTGGGATTATTTTCATGAAATGTCCGACCTTAGTAGCCTCAGACATAACATATGCAGACCCAATATCTTTTGATCATTGAGCCTGGTTAGCTACCAACAGTGTTAGTATATGAATAAACTGTCTGAATTATATATTTGAAATATATCTCTGAGCAGTCGGGGGACGGTTCACGTTAGTCTGCAGAGCCTGAGGTGTACTGGTCAAGATTGGAGGGACTCCCAGAGTAGGGACAGGTTCTAAAGTGTGATCTTTGTTATGGTTCCACATCCCATGGGTGGGACAGACCTTATCTGCCTGAGCATTCTGATCGATGATACGATATGGAGGCATAACTGTGTTTCTGAAATACAAGAGATCATTGATTAAGGGACAGTTCAGACTTTGAAGCACAAACTAAATCACAAAGAAGGGAAACATTTCATAAATGCCTAGTAGCCTCTTGCTTATAAGTATGGCACGCTACAAATCCATAACCAAGACTCTACCCAATGTGATTTTGCAGACACCCTGGGACCATGAACCATGTTATGATACTAAGTTTTTCATGACCTAAATCGGGGCACTGGCCATGAAGAGAATTCCCAAACCCGAAGGCCCGGAACTCCCTCTGTCTATCTAGTAATCATGCACATAATTCAGATGATCAAAGTAATACAAAATAGACACAATAATACAAAAACATAGTCAAAAATTTTAAATAGTTAAAGGCCTAAAAACATGCCCAACAATATTTAATAAACATATGAAATACTTTGTGAAATTTCTACTAGCATACTATCTGAATAACTGGGACAAGGCCCCCAGTAGACCAAAAATCATACTGAAATAAATACCTAAATGACTAGGCCTTCCGAAGCAAAGAAGGCTCACCAGCTGAACTCTAAGACAACCCTGTCTATAGACTCTACTGAGGATCTGGACCCCAAGACTGTGCCTCAATACCTGGGAGAAAGGGGGGTCAGCACAATTGTACTGGCATGCGAAGCAATCCAAAATAGTGTAATTGAACATATATAGATATATATAATACGTGAGAGAAAATTTTCATCAAACATTATGCGTAAAACAGTTTTTAAAAACACATGGGCACCTTCTGGAAACATGTATCCTGTCTGTAATCTCAAACTCTGATCAGTGTATTACTTCTGAGTTAGGTGGTATCCCCTGCAGGTCTGATATTCCACGGGCGATATTGAATCCGCATTGACTCAGCGGGGAAGCCTCCAACCCGAGTGTACCGCAAGGGTTGGAGTTCCTGAATCTGATACGCCATACGACAATTTAGTCATCGTATAATAATATACCCTGGTCGGCAAACCACAGTTTTAGGAAATGAGTTGCTTGAACTCAAGCCCTCTTCAGGGAACCACCTAACATTTCTGTATGCCCATTTTAAACCTTTTCTGTACATGCAACATTCTGAATGTATAAAATCATAATAGTCTAAAATATCTATTAGGCTGAGTCTGATATGGCATTGGTCTGAATTGGTATCGTCATAACAAGACTTGAAAGTCATTCTTTTTGAGACATAATACATTAGATTTTGCGTATAGAAACTCAAGTCAAAATTATGCAAAAACTTCATCAACATATGGTGGTCTAGTGCCTTTAGTAAATCCATGCACTCTTTCATTACATGCATTATGAACATTAAACATTCATACTAGATTCCCTCTTGAGTGATTTAAAACCACCTTTAAATCATAACAAAAGTTCAATTATTTTATATAGTGCTTTTCAAGGATGCATTGCAAAACAATTCATATGCTATGAGAAATCTGAAAAATTCATAATAAGAGGGAATTCATGGAAAATCATTCTCTCAACAGGAATTCATTCTTAAATACATGGTTTCATACATTCATATTCTCAAATTACTTTGGGAAGGTCAAAAGCCCAAAACAACAATGTGAAAACATTTAATACATGAATATATACATAGATTCAAAAACCCCATTCTAAAACATGATTTTTCTATGCCCATGAGAATTGAGGAAAACCCCGCGTACCTCTATTTATGAAAATAATGGGTGCTTCTTGAAGCCCATGGATTGGAGATTCCGAATCTCTAATCAATTTTGAAAACCCACGGTTGAATCTTGATTTATTTGGTATTTAGTTTGAAACCCTTAGGAGTGTTATTTAGAATTTTTAGATGAATGTGGATGAATTTTGGAGCATTAGGGACTGAATTTCGTGTTTATGGCTGAATAAGGGTGGGAAAAAGACCATTTTTCCTAAAAAACGGAGTGTTTAAGTCACTTTAAACCATAGGATATCCGCTGCATATGATGTCTCCTATATTTACATAGGCGCCGCATATGATATCTCCTATATTTACATAGGCGCCACATATGATATAGGAGATATCATATGCAGCGCCTATGTAAATATAGGAGATATCATATGCGGCGCCTACGTAAATATAGGAGATATCATATGCAGCGCCTATGTAAATATAGGAGATATCATATGCAGCGGATATCCTATGGTTTCAAGTGACTTAAACACTCCGTTTTTGATGAAAAATGGTCTTTTTCCCACCCTTATTCAGCCATAAACACGAAATATAGGAGATATCATATGCAGTGCCTATGAATCTGAAATAGGGAAGTATGAGTGTCCAGGAGTACACTTTGAAGTTTAATAAGCTAGCCTGCTATGAACCAGAGTTGACTAGTAATATAAGGGCCCAAATGAGGAAATTTGTATCCAGCCTTACTGATGACCTGGTACTTGAGTGCCAGGGGGATAGGTTGAATAAGGAGTTAGAATTTTTTGGACTGACCATTCATATGCATTAAGTGGAAGAGAAGAATAAAAAGAATGCTTAATCTAAAGAGAAAGACAGACAGGCTAAAAGAGCTAGATCTGCGGATCAAGACCAGAGTCAGCTGCAGAGTAGTAACTGGGGTAATAAGTGGACAAAGAAGAAAATGTTTTGGAATAATACATAGTCAACAGCCAGCATCCCAGCACCCAGACCACCGACAAATATATAAACTCAGAGTTTTCAGACTCCTCATGGGTCCAAAGCTCTAGGTACATAATCTCAGGGCAGTGTGGCCTAGAAGTGGCCTACTCATCTGCAGTTTGAGGTTTGTGGAAGGAATAATCTAAGAAAGTGTTGGTTTAAGGGGAGAAACTGCTATACTTATGGAAAAGTGGGTCACCTTAAGAGAGATTGTCCGTCTACTAGAGTAAATACAGGGGGGGGGGATAAGTCTCAAGCAACCTCTACAGCTCCTTTCCCTAAGGGTACCTCTTCAGCTGCCGAAAGCATTCGCAACCGATTATATTCTTTGACTAACTACCAAGAGGCAAAAACTTTATCAGATGTTGTCACCGGTATGTTACGAATCTTTTCTCGTGATATTTAAGTATTGCTTGATCCCGGGTCTACTTTATCCTTTTTGACCCCTTATGTGGCTGTTGGTTTTAGGTTTGAGCCCAAAGTTATTGTTTATTGTAGAACCCTTCTCTGTTTCTACTCCTGTAGGTGATTCTGTTGTTACTAGAATGGTATATAGAAATTGGGTCGTGTCTGTTCATAGTAGGAAAACCATGACAGACCTTATAGAACTTGATACGATAGATTTTGATACCATTCTTGAGATGGACTGGCTCCATTCGTGTTATGCCACCCTTGATTGCAGAAACCGAAAGGTCACTTTTTCTTTCCCGAATGAGACACCAATTATATGGGCAAGGATTTCTATAGAACCTGGAGGTCACTTTATCTTTTATCTTATAGACTGAAAGCTTATCTCTAAAGGTTATATGTATCATCTAATCTAAGTAAAAGATTCAAAAGTTGGAAACCTTCCTCTGCAGTCAGTCCCAGTAATGAATGAATTCCCAGAAGTCTTTCTCGAAGATCTCCCAGGGATACCCCCTGATAGGGAGATAGATTTTGTCATTGATGTGTTGTCATACACTCGTCCTATTTCTATTCCACAATATAGAATGGCTCCCACAGAACTAAAAGAGTTAAAGGAACAACTTGCAGACCTCCTAGATAAAGGTTTTATTTGTCCTAGAATTTCCCCATGGGCTATACCTATGCTCTTCATGCCAAAGAAGGATGGGACCCTTCAGATATACATAGACTACCATCAGTTGAATAAGGTCATGATTAAAAATAAATATTCTCTTCCTAGGATTGATGACCTTTTTGACCAGCTTCAGGGTGCCAAGTGCTTTTCAAAAATAGACCTTCATTCGGGTTATCATTAGTTGAAAGTTAGGGAGTTAGACATACACAAGATAGCCTTCGAAACCCAATATGGTCACTATGAAATTCTAGATATGTCCTTCTACCCTGCAACCTTCATGGATCTTATGAATAAAGTGTTCTGTCAGTTTCTTGATTTGTTCGTCATTGTATTTACTGATAAATTTCTGATCTATTCTAGGAGTAAAGAGGATCACGCTAATCACCTCTGAATTATCCTTCAGACTCTTAAGGATCATCAGTTGTATGCCAAATTTTCTAAGTGTGAGTTCTGGTTAGATGCTATTTCCTTCCTACGGCATATTGTGTCCTGTGATGGGATAAGAGTGGATCCCCAAAAAGTTAAAGCAGTGAGAAAATGGCCTAGACCCACGACTCTAACCAATATTTGGAGCTTCTTAGGTTTGGCGAGGTATTACAGAAGGTTCCTAGAGAGTTTTTCTTCCATAGCTGCTCCACTTATTGAACTGACTTAGAAAAAGATAAAGTTTGTATGGTCTGACTTGTGTTAAAATAGTTTTGAGAAATTGAAGAAAAATCTGACTACTGCTCCTGTTTTGACCCTTCCCAAGGGTGTAGATGATTTTGTGGTTTATTGTGATGCGTCCCATATGGGACTTAGTTGTGTATTGATGTAGCGTGGTAAAGTGATATCTTATGCATCTAGGCAGTTAAAGGTGCATGAACTCAATTACCACACTCATGACTTGGAGTTAGCAACTGTAGTGTTTGCACTTACAATCTGGAGGCACTATCTCTATGGAGTACATGTTGATATTTATACTTACCTTAAGAGTTACAGTATTTTTTCTAACAGAAATAATTGAACCTCAGGAAGAGGCGTTGGATGGAGCTTTTGAAAGACTATGATATGAGTCTGCATTACAATCAGAGCAAGTCAAATATTGTAGCTGACGCCCTCAGCAGGTTGTCTATGTGAAACCTTTCTCCTGTAGAAGAAGGAAAGAAAGAGATAGTGAAGGATATTCACCGCCTTGCAAATCTAGGAGTGCGACTCTTAGATTCTGAAGATGGAGGGGTGATTGTTCATGAGTTTTCTAAGTCATCTCTTTGTGCTGAAGTTAAGGAGAAGCAGGTTGAAGATCCCATCTTGATGCAAATCAAGAAAGATGTGGGTCAATAAAAGGTTATGTCATTTGAAATTGGTGGCGATGGTATTCTGAGATTTCAGGG
>JAPEIP010000006.1:18815467-18836924 GCA_026120095.1 Capsicum chinense
CTAAGTCATCTCTTTGTGCTGAAGTTAAGGAGAAGCAGGTTGAAGATCCCATCTTGATGCAAATCAAGAAAGATGTGGGTCAATAAAAGGTTATGTCATTTGAAATTGGTGGCGATGGTATTCTGAGATTTCAGGGTAGGTTGTGCATTCCGAATGTCGATGGGCTATAGGAAAGAATCCTTAATGAGATGCACACTTCGAGGTAAGTCATTCACCCAGGCTCTACTAAGATGTACCATGATCTGAAAACCTTGTATTGGTGGAATAACATGAAACGTGAGGTTTCTGATTTTGTGTCCAAGTGTTTGAACTGTCAACAAGTGAAGGTAGAACACATGAGGCTCGGTGGTACTTCCCAAGAGATAGCCCTACCTTTATAGAAGTGGGAGATGATAAACATAGACTTTATTCTAGGACTTCTGAGATCTCGAAACCAGTATGATTCTATATGGGTGATTGTACATTGGTGACCAAGTTATCCTACTTTTTGCCTGTGAGGACTAATTATTCAGGAGAGGTTTATGCTAAGATTTACATTGAGGATATAGTTCGATTGCATGGGGAACCAGTGTCCATTATATCCGATAGAGGTACGCAGTTTTCATCTCAGTTTTGGAGATCCTTTCAAAAGGGTTTAGGTACACAAGTAAATCTGAGCACAACTTTCCACCCTTAGGTGGATGTGCAGCAGAGCGTACCATTCAGACCCTCAAAGATATGTTGAGGCATGCATCATTAATTTCAAAGGTAGTTGGGTAGATCACCTGCCACTGGTTGAATTTGCATATAATAATAGCTACCATGCCAGTATCAAGATGTCTCCTTTTGAGGCTTTGTATGGAAGGAGATGTAGGTCTCTGATAGGATGGTATAAATTGGGTGAGACTCAGTTTTATGGGCCTGCTCTTGTTCATCAGGCAATGAAGAAAGTGAAAATCATTAAAGAATTACTCAATACTGCTCAGAGTAGTCAGAAGTCCTATGCCGATGTTCAGAGATAAGAACTAGAGTTTCAAATTGGTGATTGGGTGTTTCTCTAGGTTTCTCCTATGAAAGGAGTTATGAAGTTTGGAAAAAAGGGTAAATTGCTCCCTCGTTATGTAGGGCCATATCAGATTTTGAAGAAGAATGGTACAGTTGCATATGAGTTAGAATTTCCTACAAGTTTGGGTTCCGTTCATCCGGTATTCCATGTATCCATGTTGAAGAAATGCATTAGAGATCATTCTATGGTATTGCCAGTAGAGGGTATCAAAGTGACAAAATCCTTATCGTATGAAAAAGAGACTGTTGAAATTTTAGTTCGCCAAGTTCAAAAGCTGAGGAGCAAAGAGATAGCCTCAGTAAAGGTATTATGGGGGAATCAAAAGGTTGAAAAAGCAACTTGGTAGTCAGATGATGAAATGAGAATTAGATATCCCAATTTATTTGTTTTGATGTTCGAGGACAAAGAATGACCTATTCCTATCTTATCTTTCCTAGTCCGTTATTATGCTTTAAATCGTGTCTGTCTGTGTCCTGCATCATCATTTGGGGATGAATGATCCTAAGGGGGTGATAATGTAACGCCTTGAATTTTGGGCTAGAATAAAAAACCATGATTTTGATGCGTTGCTAATCCCGAAGCCATAAAATCCTGTGCCAATATGGCATGTTAATTATTGTGTAGTATGTGAATCCGCTCAAGCTTGAATTTAGACCATAGAGGTCCTTCAACTCAAGGACGAGTTGAAACTATTTCGATCGACTAAGTTTTAGTTGATGTTGTAAAGTGTGTCAGCTTCCATCGACCATAACTCTCTTTGTATATTGAATTAGGAAGCCTACTGTGTGTCAAATAATAGGTATTCGAGTTAGCTTTGCAACGATACCAATTTGGCTAAAATCCAACACCCGAGCATGAAGTTATGGCCCTTCAAAGTGATAAGCATCGCCTAACCAATCACCCATGGCCACTGGATAGTGTAGGCAATAGCCTAGGCGGCGCATATGTAAACATACGCGATAGCCTAGGACGCGCCTATGTAAACATAGGCGATAGCCTAGGCGGTACGTATGTGAACATAAGCAACGGGATGGACGGTGCCTATGTAAGGAATTCTGGTAATTTAAACACTCCGTGTTGAGGAAAAAGTGGTCCTTTTCCACCCTTATTAGCCCTAAAAGATGAGATTTAGTTCCAACGACCCCAAAATACATATTCTTTCATCAAAAGTGCTCAAGATTCTCCTTAGGGTTTCGAAATAAAAACCCAAATAGTTTAAAATTCGACCATAGGTTTTCAAAGATAATTACATATTTGGAATCACCAATCCACAAGCTTCAAGAATAATCTATTATCCTTTGAAATAGAGGTATGTAGGGTTATCCAAAAATCTAATGGGTGTAGTTTTATGAACATGCATGCTTTTAAATAGGGGTTTTCAATCAAATGCTAATATCCTGCTTTCAATATGATTTGTAAGTCATTTTCTTTATGTCATGGGAATTGTTTGCCTATATACTTCAGTGGTTGAAACCATGCATCTGTAATTTTAGATTTTCCATGGAAGTTTGGTAAATATGAATGATGAATTTTTTTCAAATTCCCATGATAATGTTTCGAAACTCCATATTGTATTGTGATCAACAAAAGAGAGCATGAATTTGAAATAAATATTGTTCACCACTTGTAAATGATGAATCACCTTGGTTTTTACATGATTATGTATATGTGGATGTGATGTTGATGATTTGAAAGTCGGGTATGACGATACCCTTTAAAATACGATATGTGATTGAATAAAAAAAATGAAATTTGTATGCATTAATTTTACATGAGAAAGGTGGATGCCCAAAGAAGGCATTTGAGACACAAGGTCTCATCACTGGAATAATGTGTTTACCGACACACAATATTGGTACCAGGCTAAGCGTCCTTGTGTAATTGACTTCATGTCATTCCCAAATTGGGACTATAGGTAGGAGCCCAAGCCAAGTGATCTTGGGCACTACCATTGTGTTTAGACACCATGCTATGTGGTCTTGAGTGTCTTTCGCTCACTTATACTCTAATCTCGGTGGCAATTGAGGTTTGACAGTTAGTGTAAATTATGTAGGGTATTCCACCTCGCTCAGTTGCACTTCATTATTGTTGATAAAAACTATTGCATTACACCCATGTTTCTTTAAATGATTTGATGTGAAATTGCTTCATAATGGCTCTCAAATATATTTTTTAAAAATATTATGTTTTGCATTGATATCTCTGCGTGCCAGTACTTTTATGCTGACCCCCTCCCCTCTCCAAACTCTCAGGTTTAGAGGCCCAATCTAGGGGTCAAGAGAATCAGTAGGTCTTTTAGACAGAGTTGTAGAGACAAGTGGTGAGCTTTCTATGTTTCGGAAGGTCTTATGTCCTGTAGTCCTTTTATCTTATTTCAGTTTTGGGGGTCTGCTAGGCCTTGTCCCAGTTTTTAGATAGACATTGTTTCAGTCACGTAGTAGAGATTTTGCAGACGGTTTTAGAGATGTTGATTTAGATTGTGGGACACTATTCCCCATTTTCATTTTCATATGATTGTTGACCATGTTTCCGTTATATTGTATTTCTTCCGCATTACTTTTATCATATGAATTATGTACATGATAATCAGATAGATAGAGGTGTTTTGAGCCTCCATGTTTTGAAATGCTTGTCACGGCCAGGCCCTGGTTTAGGTTGTGACAATCAAGCACCTCAATCATCATACGTATCTCATCCAAAGGTCCGCAAGCAATTTCACTTGAATTATCCTTCCCTTCTTGAAAAGGATTTGACCTCGAATCCACAGCTTACCAACCAAAGAAAGGACAAATAAAAAAAAATCGTGGCATAGGGGTTAGGGTTACCACAAATAATCATAGCATCATAACAAGGTTTCACACACTTAAGATAAATCCATGGATCCCTTGTTTTGAAAATTAGAAACTTATCAAAGAATGCACAAAAGGGTTGGATATGGGTTTGATCAAGAGATAAGAAATCACAAAGCTCATAATGGTATCAAATAGTTCAAAGGGTAAAACTACTTTCGCCTTAGGAGAAATAAGACACAATTGATTCTTTATCTATTCAAAAGACCACATAAAGAGTGGTGCTTCAATTGGTTTAAAAGTCCAAAACATCCATATAACATTGCCTTCGTAAGAAAAGAGCTAGTATAGGAAGGAATCAATTGCAAAAGTATCATCCAAGGTTATATTATCTATTAGAATGCCATTTTGTTTAAAAGACATAGCACATAATGCACACAAGGATGAAATCAAAGAATTTAAGCCAATATGTCTCCTGCCTTTCAAATAACTTCCCAATGAAGAGATATTCATTGATGGAGTCATTCCCTTAATAGTTTTTTTTATCTCTATTAACAAAGGTAATCATGCTCCCAAGAGCCCCACAACAAGAAAATAATCAACTTGGCATCAACAAGTTGTAATTCACACAATTTAAGAACAAGTGTGTCAAGCAAAGGATTAAATTTTACAAGTAACACCCAAAGGAGACAATGGCATATTTCTCTTCAGGTTCTCATAATACCACCTTAGAGAAGGAGATCAGTTCCACTTAAGTATTGAAGAAGGGTATCATATAAATTTAATTCATCCAAATTACTTTCTAGAGAAGGCTCTCTTCTTGACCTACAAGTAGTTAAACCTTGGTCAAGAATGGAAACACATAATGGTCAACTCTCGTGGAGCTTTTCACTACTCCCCTTTTTAAAAGCCCTTCATCTTGGTTGGAGTTTTTTCCCTTGGACCCTCAAGTGGATTTTGAATCCTCAAGAAAGACTTTCAATTATAGGGAAGGATACAAAAACCTTCATTTAAATTTGCTTGTCATGTGGACCAAGCAATAAGTTGGGTGTGCCATCATCAGCATATCAAAAATTGGCATTAGGGTTAAATGGAAAGAGTGGACATATACATGGTTCTAGGTAACACTTTTTTTCCAAACTAGCATCACCTAAACTAAATGATATACTCTCCTCGTTGGCATAAACATCATCAAAAGAAAAGGGAGAGTGGAGAAAGGTATCACTTAAGTCAACTTCAACTAAGTTGCCGTTATACGCGTACTCACTAGTATATTCAAAATCATCACCTTGTGTATTCTCAACATTAATTTCACACAAAGTAGAAGTGGAAGCAATTTCCAAACAATTGATACTTTCTCTTTCAATAGAGGAATCCTTAAGTGGACATATACCACCACCAATATCAAAGCAATTATTACTTAGGCCTTCACAAGAAGTAAGCAATTCATCCTTATAAATATCAAATAAGGGTGGGGTATCATATAAAAGATCACTTCCACAATAATTTTCTAAGCAACAATCACTTATTGGTTTTCTTAAAGATTCAAGAAAATTAAATTTATCATAACCCAATTGATTATTCGTTTCTAAGACTTCATATTCCTTTCCCTTAAGAGTACTCTCATCTTCCAAGAAGAGATTTCCATCATTAGGAGTAATATTTTCACACCATAGTACGTTGGCATATGGAATATAGACCTCAAGATGAGCTATATGAACAGTGTTATCCACACTACTAGGTAATTCACTAGGAGTGAGCTCATCATATTCAAATAAGATATTAATCATAAAGAAATAAGGATCTATCCATGAAGAGGTGTGGATCATTCAAGTACATTCTATAAAAGACCAGCATCAAGTGTCAAAGGTGTTTCAAGCACATGATTATCCGTCTGAGCCAAGAGAGTAGCAGGATCTTCACCAAAATACAAGCTAAAAGGGTCACTCCCATTTTCTTGATCAACATTCTCAATTTCATCACTCACTTGAGGTTCTCTAATCATATTAGTCAAATTGGCAAGTGATAGACTAGTATTGCACATATGTTGACCAGCACAAAGTCCATAAGATGATTTACTATCATCCATAACGATGGATTCAAAACTAGGTGCACGCAAATTAGTCTTACAAGATGAGTCAATTCAGTCATCAATAGGATCAACAAGTGTATTCTCACAATATGTACTTTATCATGGATAGGAAAAGATTTATTAGACTCACATGTAGGTAAACTACTACTCACACCTAATGGGCTATTAGCCACACAATCATCATTCACATGCATAAAAGTGTAAGAGTTAGCTATGTTAACTTGAAGTTCTTCAGCACATTTTTCTTTACCTTTGTGTGAACTTCCACTACAAGTTTGGAATTCTCTAAGATTACCCTCGTCAACTCTTCAAAGGGAATCTTCTCTTCTGGTACTTTTTCTCCTCCACTTTCCATGTTAGTACATACACAAATGTCCTTATTAACATAAGGACAAACAATGTTAGACTGGTTTGGTGGCAATCCCCTCACTTTACTCCTCACTACCTCTCCTTTTTGGTCTCTTAGGTTTCCACCTTGCACTTCTTTAATCCTCTCAAATTTTTGTCTTTCATTTTCATTAGGCTTGGAGTAAGTGGTCATCTTTCCTTGAGATTTTTGAAGGGTAGGTGGAAAGAGATTATTTGTCCATTGGTCCTTTGCAATGTTAGGCCAATTTCGCATATTTGGAATCTTTTGTTGTGTAAACCAATCGGCACCCAAACATAGGTATTCACATTCAAATGGGAATACGTCACACCGTACCTCCTCATAGTACCTATCTTGAGTGTAGGATACCATCACGCTCTTAAAGACTCTATAGCCTTCAAAGAACTATGGGAAACTCTTGGACAGTCAAGGTATCCTTAGTTAATCAACGATAATAGGACTTATGTAGTTTGCGTGAAACCAATCATCAAATATAAGATCACATGTCGAAACTCCATAAATATCTATCCATCTTGAACAAGTCTATCTTTTTGGATCACTATTATAAAGCTTCGTATAATAATTCTGTACATAGATTGGCCTCAAAAATACTTTCAAGGCACCCCAAGTTTGAGTAGGATTCCTTGCAAGTTTACACCATTTTAATGTCGGACCATGAATGTACTTAAGGGGATATGTAGCTTGTTCGGCTTTGCTCATAGAATAATCCTTAAAGACTCTTTCACATTGCCATTCCCAATCAAGGTAAACTTGAGGATCCCATTCTCCTTTGAAGATAGATAGAGTAGGAAGACATTGAATCCTACTATATTATCCATTTATACCTTGGTTACCCCTTCCACACATTTGATTATGCCTATATTTATAGCCCCCATAATCTCCATCTATTTCGTAGACATAACTATTTTAACCACAATCATAGTCTCCAATGTCGTAGTTACAATTATCCGACTCTATTGAAGGCATGTTCCCCTTATATCACATTTTACCTACAAAAATGAACAAACAAGATTAGTAGTAAAGAACCTCACTAAAACTCATATGAACTCACCTTTGAGATTCTCACAATTGGTGCATCAAATGTTGAAAGTTTCTGAGACTCTAATGGACACTAAGGTGTCAATCTCTACTTTGCGGCCGGAGTGGTTTCTTGTTTGATAGACTCAAAGAAATAATAAATATCTACTTAACGGACTTGAATCAAAAGCTACAACAAAATAAAAACTAGAAAAGCTAAAAAGAAATTGGATGATGAAAGAATTCGGACTGAAGAACTAATCGATCAACTTAGTAGAAGAATTACGAGTTGATGAGTAGTTTAAGGATCAATATAAGATATTAGGAATCAAGAAATTGAAAATATCAAATCAAACGTAGAGAAATGGAGTAATCAAAAGTGTTGATATTTGTTTTAGAACTTGAATTGATGTTGGAGAAGTGTTGAAATACATTTGTGTTGTGTTTGTGGCTGGCTTGCGTTCAATAGAGGGTGATCTGCATTGAGGGCTATGTTGTGACCTGCTGTAGCATGTGGGGAACAGGTGCAGCACACCTTAGATGCAGAAGAGGCTGTCCTTACTGTTTTGAGGTGCTGCCGATCTGCTTGAGCAGATCAAGGGCACCTTGGGTGCAGGTCGATGGCAGGCTGGATACAGTAGGACTTTTGCTCACTACCTTGACCTGTGTTGGACCTGTGGCAGCAGGCTTGACGGACCTCAAGGGCAGGTTGGACGCAGGTTAATGTTTTCCCACTATTTTGTCCTGTTGGTAACCTACTGGAGCAGTTTTAGTACACATCAGGCACACTTCACCCATCCAAGGCAGCCTCCAATAGCACTTTGTACCTCCAAATGGTCCCTCTTTGTCGTTTCTTGAGGAATATCCTTAGAATCTTCTTAGATGCATATGTACTAAAACAATTTCACCACTTTTATTCCCTTTTTTTGAAGCAACACCTCCTTTTGATATGAATTCAAGATGAAGATTTGAATCTTCTTCAAGAACACTCAAGAACACTAAGACTTCAAAAATCTCTCTTAAACCATTGGTCGGAATGCAACAAAATTTTGAACCTAGGCTAATTTCAACCTTCTAAACACATTCCAAACATAATTTTTTTCAAATTCACAATCAAAAATTCCATATTTTTAATTTAGATCAAACTTCTTCAACCCAAGCTTCCAACGATAGTAGAAAACTCAATTTCACTTTGATTTATCTCATATTTGATTTGTAGACTCATATAGAGTCAGAGAGCATAAATCTAACACTAAAAGCACAGAAAAAACACAAAGTCAATAACTCAACATTTGACCTAAGAACCAAAACGTGAATAGTGATTTTTTTTTGGTATTTTCAATTTTTGACACTTCTTTTTTGTTGCTTTTCAAGATAACAAAACCCAGATGGACTTCGTAGGAATGAAATCATGTTCCACTCTTATACCAAACCATACAAATTGACCCACGAAGACTCAAATATAAGACACGGAAAGTAAAGATAGATAGATAGGAAAACAAGGATAGAAAGATAGACACGCAATTCATACCAAAAGGGTAATTGAAGGATGTAATGATACGGGTTTCACAAGCTCGAGACCTTTCACTAGAAGTCAAGCTCATGAACTACAAAGACTTCAAGGTGTGTTTATGAAAATGGTCACGGTTGAGCTTGTTCCGAACTCGCTCAAGGGAGTGTATGTCATGACTTGTTGGGGCTGACCGTAGGTGCTCAAAAATACACCCCAAGGCTGCCCCAAACAGCCCACACCCGCCACCACTTCATTAAGGGCAAAGGGGTCCTTTTTCCATTCTTTTTGTAACGAATATTTAAGGTGTTTCTTTATATTTGTTCCTTAGTTAGCTCATTTTAAAATCACTTTGTAACTTTGAACAACATATTTCCTCTGAAGAAGAGAGTAGACCACCAAACATTTTAGGCTTCACAAGTGAAAGGTTCCACTTGTGTTGTGAGACGGCTAGAAACGAGAGTCCTTGAGGGAACCGAGTTCCTCTTATGTTCTTGTAAGAACTTGGTGCTTATTAATGTGATTTGTAGATGTTTTAGAGTTTTATACACTCTTTATTTGCTACATTTTATATTCTCTTTGTGTCAAGTTATCGATCTCCTTATATTTCAAGTTTGTGTGTTGTTGTTCCGTTGAATGTCTTGTACGTGTGGGCTGTGTTTTGTGAGTTTGTGGACTGTTTTCTGCTCATTTAGATGCCGTTTGGAATCATTTGGTATCAGAGTGAAGGATTTTCGTGTTATTACACTACCAATCTTGGGCTTTTCTAGTGGAAAAAAAAAAGATTTGTTGTGTCTCTTGTGTTTGACCGAGAAATTGTCTAGATTTAGGTGTTTTATTTTTGCTTGTCTTAGTGGTTTCTTGTGTTATCTTGATGTTTCCCTTGCACACTTGTGTCTAAAGTCCAAGATTTGAGATTTGTTAAGTGGTTTTTGAAAGGTTGTAGGGTTTAGATATTGTTATTGTTCAAAGTGTTCTTGTTGTTGTTCATGGTGTTCTTGAGTAATATTCAACAAATGGCCTTATTTGATTTGAAAAAGTGAAGAGAGAGGTAAGGTATTGTGTCTTCTTGGGAATACTTTCAAGACAACACTAAAGTGGCAAAGAAACAAAGACCTACAAAATGGCTTGCCTACCAAAAGAGTGTTAAAACATCTTTCAAGAAAGTCCAAAAGAAGAAAGGGAAAAGACAAGGCAGAAAAGTGTTTTTCCATTTTAGTGCAAGTTGGTGAAATGATAATGTACACCTTTTTGACCTTTGGAAAGAGAATCCAAAGTCTTGTTTTCTCATTCCAAAACCGAAAAGCATCACCAAAACAACAAGATTTAACAACCTAAGTTGAAAAATATCAACTTTCAAGCAAAAACAAAAACACCAACAGCCAAGAAAATAAAAAGTATGGGCAACATCAACAACAAAACTCAGTCAAAAGACCTTATAAGTTTCTTTCCATGTCTCTAATAGTTTCTTTCTATTTGTCTCCTATACTAGTTGACAACTAAGTAGCAACCTACTATATTGTGAACTAATTTTCGAGTACGTCTTTAATGTCAATGTTCTTTGGGGTGCTTTGCTCATTTACAATTCGTAGTTGTTCTTGGTTCAAGTGCACACAAAACTTCCTTGAGTCTTCAAAACCAAAATCCATTCTAACTCTAGCGTAGACTAATTCCTAGGTACTCAAGGATTGATAGCCGACTTACAACACTTGAAGGGACAACTGGTTGATCCGAGTGAAAAGAGTGTGTGAGAGTATTTTCAGCTAACGTTTGGTCATTTTGTAGGTACATTTGCAAATTGAACCACCACTCATGGAACCTGATGCTTTCAATGCACAAACCATGGATCATAATGTTATGAATCCCCTTGTATCTAGTCTTGAATCCTTTTCTTAGGACGTGGCTAGAGTGAATGCTACAGTTGAGAAGTTAGGAGTGAAGGTGGCCTATATTATTGGCCGAATGGAAAGTGTAGAAAGTAAATGAAGTTCTCGACCCTCAACTCCCTGATGTGTGAGAACATGCTAACACATTTGAGGCTTTTAACTTTACAAAATTGTGAAGTCTTAAGCAACTTTTGGTTTTTTTTGATTGTTTTCTTGTGATATTGCAGTTGTAGCAAGGATGGGAGAAAAATACATGAAAGATGAACAAAATAAGTAAAACCTGGTACATGTGACCTAATATGAGTCTGATGGCATTTCTTGCAAGCCATCAGAGATGTGGTAAGCTACCAAAAAATGGCGTCAGGAAGAACAGTGGAGAAGACTTGCTGGATGAGAGTGACAACATTCTCAATATGTCATCACAAGTGTGGTAAGCCTTCAGAATATGCCGTCAAAGTCAGGAAAAACGTGATGAAATAAGCTAAAGTTCTGGAGACATTTGCTACACACCATCACAAGTATGGTAAGCCATCTGAGAGTTATCAGTATTTATCAAATCTGTTCCTATCTAACAAAACGCTATTGGATCAAATGACAAAGACATTGTTCAGAAAAAGATGGCTTTTCCTGAATGAAATGAAAATTGGAGTGAGGCAGAACAGGTCAATATGGCATGACTTCTGACGACATATTTGAGACGCCATTAGAAGCCTGACGACCAACACCAATATGGCATCACCTAAATCCAAGCCCAACTGTGATTTTGTTATTTTATTTCCTTAATTAGGCTTTAGTATAAATAGCAGTTTTTAGGGTTTTTAAGAGAGGAAGGTTTCATAATTCATAACAAGAATTTTTGGAGGGAGAAACACGTACATTGTTCTCTTTTGCCAATTATTTTTAGTTTCTTTCTTATCAACTATTTTTGAGTTTCTAACCTGTGATTTAATTGAAGAAATTATTCATTTTTTTCCATCTATACGTAAGTTTATCATTATCATCATGAATTCAACTTGTGATTTACTTCGACAAAGAATGAGCAGCTAATTTCATTAGCTGGGATTATGGGATCCAAGGATAAGGTTTTGATATGATGTTAGCTATTTAATGGATTCAAAGAGTGGTAGAACATCTTCAAATTCTGTGGTTTTAACTGAAATCTAGTGGTTGCAAACATTAGATTATGCCTTAGGTTTTATTTGCTTCTAACGGAGAAATAGACTAGAGGACGGGTATTATCAATAGGGACTCGGAAGCTACCAACCTTCTATTTAATAATTAAAGCCAGAACTAGATTAATGTACCTGAGATAACATCCAATTGGATATAGATAAATTATCTAAGTTCTAGAGAATTAGATAATAAATTTTCTGGTGAGGTCGAGAGATACGTCAGATAGTATCATAGTCAGGGATATTTTGTTGTTCAACTCATTCTGAGGATCTCTAGCACTACCTAGTATTTGTCAATACCCAAAACCTTTGGTGATCATAACCCTGATTTCCTATTTATATTGATAACAACTCTAAAAATTTAGAAAGTGAAGATTGATACATTGTGAACTTTAAACCCCCAACTTTTGGAAATGGTAAACTACCAGTAAAATATTTTGTAAGCAAATTCACGTTCACAACCTATTCCCTGTGGGATTCGACCCCAACCTAGTTGGGTTTTATATTGACAACGATCGCTTACACCCATTCAGGAGTGTAATTTGAGCATTATAAAAAATGGTATCATTGTTAGGAAATACGGTTGTAGACTGAAAATTGTGTGCACAAAATTTGCTGATAGTTAAGTTTCCTTGATTTACATTTATTTGTTGTTTTTGTTTATTGTAGGTACTGTGTTGTTTATGCCAAAAATGAGAAGTTCTGGCGCACCACTATTACCAATCAACCCAGAACATTAACAAATTTGAAGAATGGCTGAACAACAGGAAGCAGAAAGATTAGCTGCTTTAGCCAAGGCTCAGGTGAATGTGCAAAATTTGGGTCAACAAGCACATCACCAAAGCCATGATGATGAGGACTTGGGTAATACGGAAATGCTGAATCCTCAAAAGCCAAGGAGAGCAGAGCAAGTTTCTACACCAATGTAGCGAAACATCAATAGAAATCATCTAGATCGAGGTAGATATGGTCAATAGCCTATGCACTATGAGGCTGCTGATGATGATGAAGGAATGGATGGAGCTGGTGCAAGGGGTGCTATCATCCCGCCACCGTTGGCACTAGGTGCAAAATTTAGCATAACAAGTACCATGATCCAACTCCTGAATTTAAAGGGGTTTTTTGGAGGCTTGCCTGGTGTTGATCCTAACATGCATTTGGTGAACTTCATCACCATCTGCAAATCCTTTGACAATCCAGGAGTGAGTCAGAATGCAATCAGATTGAGGTTGTTTCCATTGTCTCTGTCTGGAGAGGTAATAATGTGGTTGAATGAGTTAGAGCCTGATTCTATAACCAACTGGAAACAATTTAATGATGCATTCCTAGAACGGTTCTTTCCACCCTCCAGAAGGGTACAATTGAGGGACGAGATTAGCAACTTCAAATAACTTCCAACTGAAGCACTGAACAAGACTTGGGAAAGGTTTAAGAAGAAACTTGCACAATGTCTGAACAACAATATGACAGACTTGAATTTGATGGAGACCTTCAATAGAGCTTTCAACTCTATTACAAAGAAAATAGTTGACAACACTGCAGGTAGTTCGTTCACTTACCTCTCTTTTCTGGTTGCTTTTGACATGCTAAATAGAATGACCAAGAAAAGTCGAGCTTGGCACACTAGGGATTCTGTAGTGGCTTGCCCTACGATTGCTGGTGGTATTACTGCAGAATCGTGTAGAAGGGATGAGGAGCTAGATCAAGATATGGCCTACTTAAAGATGTAGATGGACTTGCTGGCTGAGCACTTGCTATCCGACAAGACTGAAATGATTAAGACTGTGGATATTTAAGGTAGCGTATCTGCAGGTGCTGATACTGATGATGAAGAAGGCATTTGAGTTGTAAGGGTTCATCGCTGGAAAACGTGTTTGCCGACATGGAATATTGGTACCAGGCTAAGTGATCTTGTGTACTTGACTTCATGTCATTCCCTAATTGGGACTATAGGTAGGAGCCTAGTGTAAGTAATCTTGGGCACTACCATTGGGTCGAGACACCATGCTATGTGATCTTGTGTGTCTCTCCCTCACTTATACTCTAATCTCAGTGGCCACCGAGGTTAGAAAATTGGTGTAAATTATGTAGGGTATTCCACCTAGCTCAGTTGCATTTCATTGTTGTTGAGAAACTATTGCATTACACCAATGTGTTTTCAAATAATTTGATACAAAATTGCTTTATAATGGCTCTCAACTATATATTGTAAAAATATTATATTATTTTTTGATATCTCTACGTTCCAATACTTTTGTGTTGATCCACTCCCCTGTCCAACCTCTTAGGTTCAGAGCCCCAGTCTAGGGGTCAAGAGAATCACTAGATTATTTAGTCAGAATTGCAGAGACAAGTGGTGAACCTTCTATGTTTCTATTCAGTTTTAGGGTCTACTGGGGTCCTTATCCAAGTTTATATACGGTTACTTGACTCAGTCATTTGTTAGAGATTTTCGCAGACAGTTGTTTAGAGGTTAATTGATATTGAGGGAACCTTATCTCCCTATCATTGTTTCTTTACATATGTATGACCATGTTTCTAAATTATTGTGTTTTTCCACATTACTTTGATCATATGAATTAGGTGCATAATTACCGGACAGATAAGGGTGTTTCGGGCCTCCATGGTTTGAAATGCTCATCACGGCTAGGCCCTAGTTCAGGCCGTGACCCCTTCCTTCTCCAACTTGATCACAACTAAACAAGAAAACCTTTCCCTTGAGAGATTGGACTAAAAGCAAAGTGACTAAATTTCTTCTCCCATCCATATTCTGTCATCTCAAGCTCACACTTCATACAAACTAAGCTCCATTGTTAAGGAAGTGTGCAAGTCGACAATCATGTATGCTCGATGCTTAAAACTCTTCTTTTTTTGGGTATGTATAAAAGGAGAAGTTCAACCTTGGTTCAAAGGAGCTTAAGTGGATTAAAAAACTACAAGCTACTTTGAATCTAGGATTTTGCTGTGTTCTAACTGAAGAAGATTTAAAAAGCAGCTCAAGAACTCAACTTAAGTTAAAATCAAGTTGAAATTGAAGTAAAAAAATCAATGAAAAAGAAAGTTGAAGGATTGTGTTCTGAGCTGATGACATTTATGGTAGGACGTCACATATGTGATGGCTTACCACAAATGTCATCATACGTTGAAGAAAAAAAGATGAGGTTCTGTTAAGGTCTAATGATATATTTGATACGTCGTCACAAGTGTGACATCTTACCAGACAAAGTTATAAAATATTGAGAAATTTCAGTAGTCACTGATTGAGGCTGACGACGTCTATGGTAAGACCATTATAAATATGATGAGTTACCAGAGATGTCATCAAGCCTCTAAACTAAAACTGAATTGAACCCTTTTCAGGGATTCTAAGCAACCACTGATGCATCTAGTTTATTTATATGATTTAGAACACTGAAAATTCACTCTAACTTGCTGCAGGAATGAAAATGACACCCAAAAGAAAGAGTCCTAACACTCCAAAGAAAGTCGCAAAGCCAAAAGTGGTTCGGAAACTTATTAATAAGGACCCCATCTATGAAGATGAAGAACCACTTCTAAGTTGGAAGAGAAAGAAACCAAGCCCAAAGGCATTTACTCGACCTAAACCAATTTAGGTAGAGGATAGTAATTAATACTGAAACTACTACCCCACCTGAGAGTGAGTCCTCTGAGCAAGAGGGTTCCATGCAAACCGAGTCCAAATAGCCTGAGTCTGGGAAGGCTAAATCTGAAGAGGAGGGATCTAAGGAGACAGAATCGGTACCACCATCCTCAGAAGAGAAAAGTGATAATGATTCTCCAATTCAGAGAGCTGTAGCGACATGTAAAAACCCGGAGGTTAAAGATTATGTCAGATGGCTCATTCTAGGAGTTGAGACAGTATATATCTTGACGGTCTGCGTAGAACTCAGCGGAGACCTGTTTGGAGACCTATTTTTGAAGAAAAATAAATTATTACCAAAGGGTTGATCAACTACTCGGAGGTGATGAAAAAGTTCTAAGATTATGGCCTAGAGTGGACTACAGTCCAGTAGTAGTACGAGAGTTTTATGCAAACTACCAAGCGGACCTGGAAAATAGATACAAGGAAGGTGAGAGAATATCAAACATGCCATTACTGGAGAAAATTGTAGTGAGGGGAGTGATAGTAAGTATCTCAGACACAATAATCAACTAGTTTTTTCATGGTCCAAACTTCAATGTTTAGGATAATTCACCCACATTCTATGCCCATTTTAGAAATAAGGCGAATCAGCACAAATTGTTGGTTACTCATACAGCGGAAGGAGAGCCTATTTGGTTGACCAACCCGAATGAAAGGATCTAGAAAGCTTCTCTGACACCTGAGGTAAAGTTTTGGTGGGGCATAGTGTGCATGCACTTGATCCCTAAAAAAATGATAATCTACTAGGAGAAGATAGGGTCGTACTAGTTGCTAGTATAGTGACTGGGATGTCCCTGGATTTTGGTGAAATTATTGCAGAGGAGATAAAGATTCGGGTGTCTAGGACTGACAATCCATATCTATTCCTGTGTCTGATCAATAAGCTATGTGGAGCAACAAATGTGCCCAATATCACAGGTGTGGATGAGGATGTCATAGATAGAAAGGCTCACAACCCAATTATAAATGAGGAAAATCTACCTGCATTGAGGCTTGAGAGGGGAGAATAGGTAGCAGTTGAGCCTCCTATTCCAGATTCTAGTTCAATGCCTACTGCTGAGGGTGAAGTTTCTGAGGCAACAACAGTACCACCACCACCTTCAGCATAGGCAGGTTCAGTACCTGCAACTGAGTCAGCTCCATCAGCTTCTGCAGCACCAGCAGGACTTGCTTTCAACTTGCTAAACTTCAAAAAAATTGCTAGACAAACTCAATGGTGCGAGGCAGCTGAAGCAATTTGCCAAGTAGTTTGCAATTGCAGTAAATAAGAGAATTATGGCTGCACTTAAGCATTATGAGTCCTTACCTGCTAGGTTTTCTGATGTAGAGAATAGATTTGATGTGCGAGAAAAAAAATTGTCGAGTATAGAGCTTAAACAGTTTAGATCTGAGTTTAAGCAGATGAAGATGAAGTTTGGAGTGATTACACAACTCCAGGGCATTACAGTAATAGAAGATATGGCTTAGGAGCCCGAATATGAATTAGAGTTACTTTATCTTATTAAGGAGCCTGTGCAGCAGAAGAAAAACAAAGAAAAGAAAGACAAAAAGAGAAAAAGAAAGAGAGAGAGACAAGGTGATGATGAGAATGAGGCAAAAGCCAAGAAAAAGGCAAAGAAAAAGAAGAAGGCTCAGAAAACAGCAGCAGAAGAGACGACGCAAGAAAGTGATAAGGTAGCAGCCACTAACAAAGAGAACCTGAAATAGGAAATACAAGCATCCCTAGAGGACCACATAATAAGAGAGAAGGTGCTCTGAGATAGAGTTGTAGGAGCCTCATCTAGTGCACCTCCTTTGGATGTAAGTGTCCCAACTGGAGATACTGATGTGGGGGTAAAACCCTATGATCCTCATACTTGATCTCTACCAGGTATGCCTTAAACCCTTGGTTTTATTTTGTTTTTATTTTAAGTTGAGGATGTAGGGTAGCATGTTGTTGTAGCATATTCTACAAATAACTAGGAGTAGTGCAAGTTCTGTAGGTAGTCAACTAATTTTATTTTTTTTTGATTTTGAACACCTCTCCGAAGGTTTGTCTTGCATGACTACGTGAATTGCCTCAAATTATGACTATTGAGCATCTGGTTAGGGCATTAGTTTTGTGCTCAACACTTACAACTAAATAACTTCATGAACTAGATAGGTAGTAGTTAGTGAAATGCTTGTGTGCCAAGTGTGTGTGAGATCTCACTGTGTTCCCTGTGCTATTGCTGAATCTAGAACTAGCCAGTTCGTTTTGCCTTGGTTGTGAGATAGGGGTTAGGAAAGGATCATAGCCTGTTTTTGAATGTAAGTCACTTTTATCCTAAATGACTTCTATGTACTGAATTACATCCCTTGATCCCCATTTGACCCATAATTGACCATTTTCTTTCTATGAAACCTATCACCCTCCCTTTTTAAATCACAATGAATATGTTTTAGCCCTGGTCCACCTTGGACACTGTGTACCTCAATATAGGCAAACAACCTAAGTTGAGGGTGGCTATAATAAGGGTGCATGATATAAGTTGGGTATGAAGAAGGGTAGAATAGAAGAAAAAAATCAAAGAAAAAGAATAAAAGGTTGGGTGTTGGTGAAAAAGAGCAAGAAAAGAAAATCTGTTGGAATCAAAAGAAGTGCACCCATCCTAAAAGTGTGATCAAGAAAATAAAAAGAGAGAAAAAGAGGTTAATAAGTGGACCCCACAAGATAAGGTAGGGCCAAGGAGGTTAGTCACTTCCCTTATCCGGTATTTTATTTCTAGTGTTTTGCAGGAATTTGGTGATGTATTTCCAAGTGAGTTGCCGGAAGGACTTCCTCCACTCCAAGGAATTGAGCACCAAATCGACCTTGTTCTGGGGTTGCAACTACCGAAGAAGCCATCTTATAGGAGAAACCCCACTGATACAAATGAAATCCAATGGAAAGTTGAGGACCTCCTCAACAAAGGATACATTATGGAAAGCATGATTCTAGGCACGGTCCCGGTGTTTCTTGTGCCGAAGAAGATTGGGATGTGGTGAATGTGCGTGGACTGCTGAGCCATAAATAAAATTATGGTAAAGTATTGTCATTCTATTCCTAGTATAGATGATATTCTTGATGAACTCAATGGCCCTGGTATGTTTTGTAAGGTTGATCTTATGAGCGGATAACACCAAATTCATATGCAAATTGGTGATGAATAGAAGACCGCATTCAAGACCAAGTTTGGTCTATTTGAGTGGATGGTCATGCCATTCGTCCTTACCAATGCTCCTAGTACCTTTATGTGGCTAATAAATTATGGGATGAAGCCTTTTATTGGAAAGTTTGTGGTTGTGTACTTTGATGATGTTTTATTTTATAGTAAGTCCCTTAATGAACATGTTTTACAACTAAGGAGTGTGTTTGATGTTCTTCAGAAATAAAAGTTGTACGCTAATATTGAAAAATGTTACTTTGGTGTTGATAAAGTTGTGTTGTTATGATTTATTGTAAGTGCGAGAGGAGTGGAGGTACACGAATCCCAGATAACCACCATTAAAGATTGGCCAACTGTAAAAACCATTGGGGGAGTTCGGAGCTTACATGGGTTGGCATGTTTTTACAGGAGGTTCATCAAAGGATTTAGTACAATTGCTTCGCCCTTGACCGAAATTATCCACAAGGACCAAACTTTGAAGTGGGTAGAAGAGAAATTAAAGGCCTTTAGGACCTTAAAAGAAGTGCTCATTTTGGCACCAATTTTACAATTGCCTAACTTTTATAAGATTTTCGAAGTTGAGTGCAATGCTAGTAAAGTAGGAATAGAGGCTGTTTTGATGCAATATTTAAAGATTATTGCTTACTTTACTGAAAATCTCAAAGTAGAAACTCTAAACTACTCTACGTATGATTCGAAGTTGTATGCCTTGGTTAGAGTATTAGGAAATTGGCAACACTATCTTTGGCCCAAGGAATTTGTAATCCAAATAGATCATGAATCCTTGAAGCACCTTTAGGCACGGGATAAACTTAAAAAACAGCATGCCAAATGGATTTAATTTATTGAAACATTTCCCTATGTGATTCAATACAAAAAGGGGAAGGATAATGTGGTAGCCGATGCATTATCTAGATAGAATGTTCTTGTGTCCATTTTGTTGTCCAATCTAATGGGGTTTGAGAGCCTCAAGATGTTGTATCCCAAGGACCCTTACTTCACTCCTATATTTAGGGAAAGTGAAGTCATGGGTAGAGAAAGGAGGCCCTCGGATTCTAGTCCTTATTCAATGTTTGATGGGTTCTTGTTTCGTGGAAGACAATTGTGTGTACCTTCTAGCTTTTGGATAGAGTTATTTGTTTGAGAGGTACACCACGGCGGTATCATGGGTCATGTTGGAATCAATAAGACTCTCGAAAAATTGGAGAAGATATTTTATTGTCCAAGGATGCACAAAGATGTCAAAATTTGCGGCCAATGCATGGATTGTAGGAATGCTAAGTCTAGGCTCCTTCCTCACGAGTTATACACCCTGCTTCCCACTCCATCACGCCTGTGACTTGATATTTCTATGGATTTTGTGTTGGGGCTGCCACTGAATCAAAGGGGTAGGCATAACATCTTTGTTGTCATTAATCATTTCTCCAATATGGCATAATTTATTCAATTCAAAAATAAGGAAGATGCGGCAAGTGTAGCTTCTTTGTTTGTTGAAAATGATGTTAAGTTACATGGAATACCAAGGACCATCGTAAGTTATAGGGATTCTAAGTTCCTTAGTCACTTTTGGAAGTCAATGTGGGGTAAACTCGGAACTAAATTATTGTTTTCTACGTCTTGCCACCCACAAACTGATAGCCAAACGGAAGTAGTAAATCAAACCTTCGGTTTCATATTACGTTCCATGGTTAAAGGTAAGTTGACATATTTCAAACATCACCTACCTCTCATAAAATTTGCTTACCATCGGGTGATCCATTCTAGTACGGGTATCACGCCCTTTGAATGTGTCTACGGATTGAATCCCCTAACCCCCTTAGATCTAACTCCTTTGCCAAGTGATGTTCTTTTAGCTTAGATGGAAACAAGAGGGCCGAATCCATGAAAATCTTGCATGTGACGGTTGTAACGCCCTAAAAAACGGGTCTCGGAGCGTCACACGGTGCTTGAGGCTACGTGTAGCCCCAAGCTAACCCTTTGAGCCATTTTTATTTAGTTCAACACAAATCAATGGGGTTTCCATAAATAACCCTCAAATATCAACAGAGTAATCATCACCCAAGAATAAAAGAATTTCAGAAAGATAACAAAATACAACTTATTAGTCAACTCCCAACATCTATACTAGGCTAACAAGCCTCTAAGAAAATCAATAAAACCAGCGAGCCATTGAGACATGCCCAACTGACTTATACTCAGTTATCAAATGTAAACAATTCTGTGAAACCAACATCAGACATCACGTCCTCGGAACATGAGGACTCACCTCAACAGAGGATGTAGAACACCATGCCTGAAGAAACACTGTCAAACATGGAATTGAGCATCTGAACCTACATTCTGAGAAAATGCAGCCCACATCCGTAGATGTGGGTCAGTACCATGGAAAGGAACCGAGTATAAGGGGGTCTATGTAGTTGTATAAACATCATCATCATAAATATTTATAAGAAATATGCAGGATGTATGAAACACTCACATAGCCCGAATAAAATCATCATAATCATGAGAAGATGAAATAAGTACAATAACACAAATGAGTCATCATATAATTTGTCAATCACTTTCAGTTCATCAAGAATATCAATTCTCATAATGTAAATATCATTCAAATCTTTCGAAAGAATAACTTTCACAATTCCACTTTCAAATCACTTCATCATTCACGATAGACACAAGGAAACACACACATATTGGGAGATCCCATAATCGACATAAACCATGTGA
>JAPEIP010000006.1:18842388-18877655 GCA_026120095.1 Capsicum chinense
GAACTAGGAACTTGGAATCTTGAATAAATTTGCAGAATTAATGGTGAACTTTGGAGGTTCTTGAAGTTGGATGTAGGAGCTTAGGGTTTTCTTTTTGAGGGAATTTGATGAAATATAACATATAATGCTTCTAGTAGGCTTTAATATAAGGTTTGGATGGATTTTGGGTGAGGGGGAATGACCAAAACGCCCCTAAAAATTAAATAATTCTCAAATCTGTCCTTTGGTGGACTGTTTTGATAGTCTAAAGTAGATCAACCAAAACATTTTACTTTGATATCCAAATTGGATGAAACTAATTTCATTAGAAAGAGGAATCTCATATATTTCCGTTGATATTTAGTATCTCACCCAGATTATTATGTACGATGAGTTATGATCATTTGAAGTTGACCCAAAAATTTGCTTTTGGTAGGTTGAAGTAGATTGACCATAACTTTTTGCTCCGATAGATAATTTTGATGAAACCATTTTCAATGGAAAGTGGACTCGTGGAGGCTTCCATGGATATATAGTAGATCACCCAGATCATTATGTACAAGGAGTTATGATCATTTAAAGTTGGAGCAAAAATACACCAGGCCTCAGTACTTTTCCCTGCATGTTTTACTGTTCACTACAATTCATGGTTCGATTGGAATGTTCATAACTCATCGCTCGGGTGTCCGTTTTGGATGATCTACATATTGTTCGAAAGATTATTCGATACTCTATGCAATGGTGGTTCATAATATAAGACATTCCACACGAAAAATTTATAATTCATTCTAGAAGATAGAACCCAACATGTTTACGCACAAAATTTCAATAAAAAATTTCCTGGGGTGTTACAATGGTAAGGTTGCAACTTGAGAAAAAGAAGCAAGAGGTGGCCAAAAGAGTCAAAAAAGGGAGAAGGCATCTTGTGCTTGAGCTCGAAGATTGGGTTTGGGTACACCTATAAAAATATCCATTTCCCAAGGGAAAGTTGCTTCCAAGAGGTGACGGTCCATTCCATGTCCTTAAAAGAATAAACGATAATTCTTAAAAGATCGATTTGCAACCGAATTACCAAGTGCATAATACATTCAACGTGTCTGATATCTCATTGATTGATGCCATTGAAGATAAAGAAACAATGAGTTTGAGGTCTAAATCTTCTCAATATGGAGAGGATGATACGGGTGTCACGAGCCCGATATCATTATGAAGAAGTCAAGATCCTGAACTACAAATACTTTAAGGCATGTCTATGAAAATGGATGCGGTTGATCATGTTGCAAACTTTCCCAAGGAATTGTATGTCTTGAAATGTGGGGGATGACATTACGTGCTCAAAAATATACCCCAAGGATTCCTCAAACAACCGACACCTGCCACCCCTTTATTAAGGGCAAAGGGGTCTTTTGTCCATCCTTTTTGTAAAGACTATTTAAGGTATTTCTTTAGATTTGTTCCTTAGTTAGCTCATTTTAAAAAAACTTTGTAACATTGAACAACATATTTCCTCTCAAGAAGTGAGTAGACCACCAAACATTTTAAGCTTCACCAGTGAAAGGTTCCAATTATGCTGTGAGATGGCTAGAAACGAGAGTGCTGGAGGGATCCGAGTTCCTCTTGTATTTTTGTAAGAACTTAGTGATTGTTAATGTGATTTGTAGAGGCTTTAGAGTTTGATACACTCTTTATTTGCCACAATTTATATTCTCTTAGTTTCAACTTATCTAATCTCCTTGTATTTCAAGTTTGTGTGTTGTTGTTTCCGTTGGATGTCTTGTACGTGTAGGCTATTTTTTTGTGAGTTTGTGGACTATTTTGTGCTCATTTGGATGTTGTTTGGAATCATTCAAAACCTCCCATAATGACTATAAATAGGCACCTAACTCTTACGGTGACCAAAAAGGTTATTATATCACCCTTCCAACAAATGTTTCAAAACAAGGTTCAACAAATGCTTTTCTAAGCGGTCAAACACTCCCATTGAGTCTCATGAATACATCATGTAAAATTTATCTTCTAAATACTATGGAAATAAGTCTAGATACCAAACATTTATAGTTTGACTAAATATTACATAATTAGGGCCCAAAAGTTTCCCAAATGTAAGAAAAGGCCTACAAGGAGATATTTTGACCAGCTCTTGAAATGCTAGATCGGATCCAAAGATCTTTAATTGCATGACCCTTCTAAGGGGCTTTCGATCCCCATTTTTTCCACATTCTACCTCGCCAAAGTCCTTTGACCCCCCCTTAATGTTAATCTTCCTCTTTGAGGCATCTTTTAAAAGAACTAAGGAGTCATCAAGCACCTCGAGCATCATAGTATCTCATCAAAAGGTTCGGAGGCAATTTGACTTGCATTATATACAGATGCTTGTTTTTTTTCTTTTTAGATCGATAAAAAGAGGTCCCTAGGATAGAATATGATGAATCCATCAGAAGGGTGATCAAGTTGATTGAGTAGAGGATTTTTCATATTGTGGGAATCGGGTTATAAATCGTTCCATACTTTTTCAGTCTAGCTCATCGCACATTGTTTGCCTGGTGGGGAAGAGTGGCTGAGTTAGTTGAGTAGGGGATTTAAAAATGGTAGGTACCATTCCAAATCCCCTAGAAATTTTGTCAAAATCTAGCTCTTCTGACAGAATTTATCTAGTGGGGAAGAGTGTTCTAGTTAGTTAAATAGGGGATTTTCCATGGATTTTTTAATTGTGGGTTTCGAACCTGATACCCACTATTTAGGAAATTAGTTACTCAACCAACTTGGCCACTTTACCCCATTAGGAAAAGTCTGTGCAATATGCGAGACTGGAAAAATACGTAAGAGGTTTCAAACCTGATACCCACCATTTGAGAAATCCCCTACTCAACCGACTCGGCCACTCTTCCCCATTCGGTAAACTCTGTACAACAAGCTAGAGTGGAAATAATATGCAAGAGGTTTTGTACCCATTATCCACAATTTTTGAAATCCCCTAATCAAACAACTCTTCCATTCTTCCAACTAGGAAAACCCTGTGCAACAAGCTACACTAGAAAAAACACGTAGGAGGTGTCGAATCTGATATTCACCATTTGGAAAATCCCCTACTCAACAAACTTGCAACTCTTCACAGTAGGAAAACTATGTGCAAAAAGAGCGACTGGAAAAAGCATGCAGGAGGTTTCAAACATGATACCAACCATTTGGAGAATCCCTAACTTAACCAACGCAACCACTCTTCCCCACTAGGCAAACTCTGTGCAACAAGGTAGATTGAAAAAAAAATGCAGGAGGTTTTGAACTATCACCAACCATTTGGAAAATCCTATACTAAACCAACTCATCCACTCTTCCACAATAGGAAAACACTATGCGACGAACTAAACTTAAAAGGCATGCAGGAGTTAATAACCCGATGCCCACCATTTGGAAAATCCCCTACTCAACCAACTTGATCATCCTTTCAATGACTTCATCATTTACGATCCTAGCAACCAACATTTTTTTATCAATAAAAAAGAGTGAAATTAACTTTAAATACAAAAGAAAAAACAACAAGCATTTGTATATAGGGAAAGAAAATTACCTTCACTAGTGTCAATGTTAATTGTAAATTTTGATCAACTCTCTGTCCCCCTTCTGATGAATTCTTTTTATTTAGGTAGTGTGTATGTATCCCTTAAACTATTACCTAAATATATGATATTTTTATATTCTCAGTATTTTTTCTAAAGAAATTCTCAACTCATAAGTATCCATTGAACTATTTCTCAAATATGAGGGACACACTTTAACTTTTCTGGTTTATTACCTTCCTAGATTATTTTAAAGTATACTTATCCACTATTCAAATATATATGTTCGATAATACATGTTGAAATGTAAGAGTACACCACCGCTAATGGACCAGGTCTTGAAGTGAAATATGTGACAATACAACAGTACACACAAAGAATGTAATGGATAAATAAACAAAATGATTTTACATGAAAAGCTCCATGAGGACTTGACTTAAGAACACGAACATTATGAGAAATATGATTATTAGAACTTGAGCTTATAGATGGCTTTTGCCACCCCAGTAGAATTCTTAAATTGCAAAAACTATTGAGGAAGGAGTAGCTTTATGTATTTATAACAGTTTAGAATTGTATGATCAAATTTTGATCGGACCAGGTGTCCATTCTGGTATGATGTGCACCTGCACAGTTGTTGCAGTAGCAAACAAAGCTGTGTAGAGTATGACAGTTGTGCCTAGGCAATCAACTCGATCCTCGAAACCTATTGGTTCTTACAAATACGTAGCATTCTCAGTAGTCGTTCTTCTTATGGGGATAGAAATTGCAGTCATATATTTTATCTCCTACTTGTCCTAAAATCATTGCCCTCTAATTTCTTCATCAACAGTACCAATAGCATATTTGGTGCAATTCCACAAGTGCTGTTTGGGGAATGTGGTTTTGATGTAGACCTTACCCCTTACTTGTGAAGACAAAGAAATTGTTTTTAAAGATCCTCAACTCAAGTAAACCAACTCTATGCAGTTATGAAAAGGAATTATAGTAGTGAAGAGGCCATAATAAAATAAGAGAGAAAAGAATAATATCATGACCACATATACAATAATTGAAAGATAGTGAACATACCACCAATGAGAAAAACCCGAAAACCCTGGACTACCTAGTAACCTTTTACCCTGATCCCCGTCTTCCATATCCTCCTATATAAGTTTATGTTTTCATTAAGCTACAGGTGTGCCATGTCATGTATAATAATCTCTCCCCAATAGTTCTTCAGGTCATCTCTACCACTCTTCATACCCACCATATCAAACATCTCACACCTTCTCACTAGATCATCAGAGCAATTCCATTTAACTTGTCCAAATCACCTTGGTATCACTTCCTTCATCTTGTCCACCAAAGATATCATATCCACTTTGTCCCGAATATCCTCATTTTTATCATAGTTTTCCTAGTATGCCCACACAGCCATCTCAATATCCTATTTTTGCTACTATCAAATTTTGGATGTTTGAGTTCTTGACGGGCTAACAGTTAGCCTCATACAAGATAACTTGCTAACCACCACTCTATAAAACTTATCTTTAAGATATAGTGGCATATTCATTTCTCACAAGACACTAGATGATAGCCTCCATGTCATCCACCCCACTATAATGTGATGCGTAAATCATCACTAATCTCCCCATTTTCCTTGGTTTATTAACCTAAGATACTTGAAACACCCATTCTTGGAAATGGCTTGTGTATCCGTTCTGTCTTCTATGCATGCCTCCTTAATTGTTTAACTAAACTTGCACTCATAGTGTTGCCGTACCCTTTCTCTACCTAAAACCTTAGAATTCTGGGTAAGTCTCCAAACTTCAGTCTATCACTAATTTATTCATGTGTCTTGTCAATCAATATGATTTCATCTACGAATTATGTACACCAAGATACCTCATCTTTTATATGCCATGCAAATTCATCCATCAATAATGAAAATAAATATGAACTAAGAACTGGTCCCAGTGCAAATCCATTAGGACTTGAAAGCATTTTTATGCCTCCTCCCACTATCCCGACTTGAGTCTTTGTCCCATCAAACATTTCTAATATATGCTACATATACTGCTCTATCATCCACAAGTCTCTTTAGAACCCCCTTAAGAACATTGTCGTTAGCTTTGTCTAGGTTGATAAACAATATATATAAGTCCCTTTTCCTCTCCTTAGATAACTCTACGAATCTCCATACGAAATAATTGAATACTAGAGTTGGTGCAAATCTGAACTAGTTCTCATTAACTGACACACTGCTCCTCACTCTCAACTCCACCACCCTCTACCAAGCTTTCTATCATGACCCGAGCTGAGGCCCTGGCCGTGACGAGCATCCCAAATCATAAAAGCCATACACCCATCTCAATATGGCAATCATGCATAATGATCATACAATATAAAGAAATACAGAAAATTATCTTACGGAAACATGGTCAATCCTATAAGTAACAGAGCAATTCAAAAGGAAGTGCTTAAAATTAAAAACACATGAACACAGTCTGCAAAATCTCTAATAACATGAAAACCAGGATCTATCTAAAAACTGGCGAAAGGCCCCATTCAAACCAGGAAACAAATATAAAATAGAAAATTTCCAACAACCAAGGCCTTCAAAAATAAAGAATGCTCACCAACTGTGAACCTCAGATAGACAATCTACTGCTTAATGGGACCCCGCGACTATGCCTCTGATCCTGAAATATATGGGTAAATACAAATGTACTAGAATGCAGAGCAATCCAAAATAAATTTACTTTTATATAACATAAGTGAGAGAAATTCATAAAATAATTACCATACGATATAGGAAAACATATGGGTATACTTAAAAGACTTTGAAACATATCTTTGAAACTAAGATCCAATCTTTATTTTACCTTTGAGCTAGGTGGTACTCCCTTCATATATGAAAGTATCCCATCTGCTATATTGAATCCGCCCTTAACTAGGCGGCCATGGCCCTAACCCATGTTTGCCAAAAGGGTTGAAGTATCTAAATCTGAATTCTATATGGATGAAGCTAGTGTATAATTCCTATTTGGGAAATAATAAACTATTATCAGAAAAACATAGTTCCAGCCAATAAATTTCTAGACTCATGCCCTCTTCGGGAAACCACCTAACTATCATGATCTGAGCCAAGGCCCTGGCCGTAATGATCATCTCGAACTATGTAGGCCCGAACACCCTTCAACATCTTGTAATCATGCACAATGTTCATATAATAGATGAAATTGTAGAATTTTAATCTAATACTGAAACATGGTCATACTCTAGATTAAATTTAATCATAAGGAATGAAATCTGAAATCAACTAAACAACATTTGGAAAACAGTCTACGGAATCTCTACTTCATCCAAATATGACAACTAACTAAAACTGGGAAAAGGCCCAAGTAGACCAAAAACTGTAATAGATGACATAATCTAAAAGGCCAGGCCTTCTTGGATAAGCACTGCATAATTTTATTTTCTTTTTGAATTATCTACTTCTCATATGGACCCTAGACTGAGCCTCAAAACCTGAGAGGTAGGGAAGGGGTCAATACAAATATACTGGTATGTAGAGTAAATCCAAAATAAAGTACGCAGAGTAAATCCAAAATAATCATTTATATTCAACATATATGTGTAATACCCCACATTTCAGTCTAGAATGAAAATCCATCATTCCTATGCGAAGACATTCCAAAAGACATTCCAATAGAAGATCCAAGTTCATGCAAATTCTACCATCAAATTTCAAGAATCTCTCCATCAATCTTCATTAAATAAAGAGTTAAGTTATGTGTTGTGTTGATTTATGGATTCCTTTCATCCATAAAGTTCAAGAACCCTCTTTTAAATTATGAGTCATGAAGTTATTATGTGGGTTTATTATGTTTGTGTGATTGATTGTTATATAACTCCCAAGTTAAAATCTTTATGTGATTTTATTAAATCTAGGATGACATGTAAATTGAAATATATGAATTTTTGGTGGGTTGAATTATTAAAGTGATGAATATGCCTAAAACATAAAGTGTGCATGCAAGGTGGTTGATAAAATACCTAAGAGATGAGAAATCATGTATTATTGCTAAATAGAACCAACATAGCAAGTCCATGCTCTATCCCTTTTGACTCAACATGAATTATATGCTAATTGTTGTGTATTGTTTTTGTGATATGCAATGCTCATGAAATTGGAATCATACATGTATGTACATGTTATATGCATTATCTTCCATGTTTAAGATTATAATGACCATGTACTTTAAGAAATCACCTACTTATGACATTATGAATTGTGGACTTTATTCCTATGATCAAGTAAGTCATGTTGTGTCAGTTTCCTTCTATCGAGTCTTGGGGGTACTTTTACCCAAAAAATATAGTTGTATGCCAAGAGACATGTCATGTTATCACGATACTCTCAGTCAATCCATGATCTATAGAATTCAGTCAGTCATGTGACTCAGGAAAACTCAGAAATCTCAGCAGTCTCAGTAGTTCAGTAATCTAAGTACTCAGTAATCTCAGTAACAACAACATTCTATAATGCCCCGCATTTTGGGCTAGAATAAAAACCATGATTTCGATACGTTGCTAATCCCGAATCCATAAAATCCTATGCTAATACAGCATGTTATTATTATGTTGCATGTGAATCCACTCAAGCTTGAATTTAGACTATAGAGATCCTTCAACTCAAGGATGAGTTGAAACTATTTCGATCAACTATGTTTTAGTAGACATTGTAAAGTGTGTAAGCTTCTATCGACCATAACTCTCTGGGTATTTTTAATAAGAAAGCCTACTATGTTTCAAATGATAGGTATTCGAGTTAGCTTTCCAACGATACCAATTTGGCTAAAATGCAACACCCGAGCAAGAAGTTGTGGCTCTTTAAAGTGATAAGTGACACCTAACCAATCACCCATGGCCACTGGAAAACATTGGTGATAGCCTAGGAATCACCTATGTAATGATAGGTGATAGCCTAGGAGGCGTCTATGTTATCATAGGTGGTAGCCTAGGCGGCCCCTTTGTGAACATAGGTGATGGGATGGGCGGAGCCTATGTAAGGAATTCTGGTGAATTAAACACTCCGTGTTAAGTACAAAGTGGTCCTTTTCCACCCTTACTTAGCCCTAAAACACAAGATTTAGTGCTAAGTACCCCAAAATACTTATTCTTTCATCAAAAGTGCTCAAGATTCTCCTTAGCGTTTCAACCTAAAAAAACCAAAATAGTTCAAGATTTGACCATAGGTTTTCAAAGATAATTACATATTTGGAATCACCAATCCGTAAGCTTCAAGAAACATATATTATCCTTCGAAATAGGGGTATGTGGTGTTATCCAAAAATCTCATAGGTGTAGTCTTAATGAACATGCATGCTTTTAAATGGGGGTTTTCAATCAAATGCTAATATCTTGTTTTCAATATGATTTCTAAGTCATTTTCTTTATGTCATGGGAATTGTTTGCCAATATACGTCAATGATTGAAATCATGAATATGTGATTTGAGATTTTCCATGGAAGTTGATAAATATGAATGATAAATTGTTTTCAAATTCCCATGATAATGTTTCGATACTCCATATTATATTGTGATCAACGAAATAGAGCATGAATTTGAAATTAATATTGTTCACCACTTGTAAATAATGAAGCACCTTTGTTTTACATGATTATGCATATGTGGAAGTGATATTGATGACTTGAAACTCGGGTATGATGACACCCTATAGAATATGATATGCAATTGAATAAGATGAAATTTGAATGCATTGATTTAACATGAGAAAGGTGGATGCCTGAAGAATGCATTTGAGACACAACAGGCTCATCGCTGGAAGAATGTGTTTGCCAACACGAAATTATTATATCATCCCAAATTGGGATTATTATTAGTAGCCATGCTTTGTGGTCTTGTGCACTACCATATTAGATTTGGGTCGAGACACCATGCTTTGTGGTCTTGTGTGTCTCTCCCTCACTTTTACTCTAATCTCAGTGGCAACCGAGGTTTGGCAGTTGGTGTAAATTATGTAGGGTATTCCACATAGCTAAGTTGTATTTCATTATTATTGAGAAAAACTATTGCATTACACCCTTGTGTTTTAAAATGATTTGATACGAAATTTATTTATAATGGCTCTCAACTATATTTTGCTTTGATATCTTTGTATGCCGGTAGTTTTGTTCTGACCCCTTCCCCTCTCCAACCTCTCAAGTTCAGAGGCCCAGTCTAAGGATCAAGAGAATCAGTAGATCATTCAGACAGAGTTTAAGAGACTAGTGGTGAGCCTTCTATGTTTCGGAAGGTCTTATGTCCTGCAGTCCTTTTATCTTATATTAGTTTTGGGTCTGCTAGGGGCCTTGTCCCAGTTTTTAGATATACATTACTTCAGTCATGTAGTAGAGATTTCGTAGACGGTTTTAGAGATGTTGAGTTATATTGTGGGACACTATTCCCCATTTTTGTTTTCATATGATTCTTGACCATGTTTTTGTTATATTGTGTTTCTTCAGCATTACTTTGATCATATGAATTATGTGCATGATTATCAGATAGATTGGGGTGTTTTGCGCATCCATGGTTTGAAATGCTCATCAGGGCCAGGCCCTGGTTCAGGTCATGAAAAACTTGGTATCAAAGCACGGTTCATGGTCCTAAGGTATCTGCAAAATCTGATTAGACAGAGTCTTATTTATGGGTGTGTAGTGTGCCACACTTATCAGAAGGAGGTTGCTACGCATTTAGGAAATATTTCCCTTCTTTGTGATTTGGTTCATGCTTTAGAGTCTGAACTGTCCCCTAATCAATGATCACTTGTGTTTCAGAAACACAGTTTTGCCTTCATGTCATATCGTCGATTAGAATGCTCAGGAAGATGAGGTCCATCTCACCCATGGGATGCAGACCCATAATAGGGCTCACATTCCAGAAATTTTCCCTACTAAAAAAGTTCCTCCAGTCCCGACTAGTCCACCTTGGGCTCCGCAGACTAATGCGAAGCGCCCCTAACTACTCAGGGAGATATTTCAAATGCAGAATTCAGACGGTCTATTCATATGCTGACACAGTTGGTAGCTAACCAGGCTTAATGATCGGAAGATTTTGGGTCAGCATATGTTATTTTTGAGGCTACTTGAGTCGGACAATTCATGAAGATGAACCCACCTAAGTTCACTGGCATTAAGGTGGAGGAAGATCCATAGAAGTTTGTGGATTAGATGGAAAAAATCTTTAAGATGATGCATGTGGATGATGTTGAAGGGGTGGAGCTAGCAGCCTATCAGCTCAAGGACGTTGTGAATCAGTGGTATGCCTACTGGGAAGATGAAAAAGGTGAAATACTGAGCCCACAGTTTGGGGCAAATTTATGGAAGCTTTCCTTGATCGATTCTTTCCACTGGAGTTGAGATAGGTTAAAGAGGAAGATTTCATGAATCTAAAGCAGGACAGTATGAGTGTCCAGTAGTACACTTTGAAGTTTAATAAACTATCTCGCTATGCACCAGAGTTGACTAGTAATATGAGAGCCCGAATGAGGAAATTTGCATTCGGCCTTACTGATGACCTGGTACTGGAGTTCCAGGGGGCTATGTTGAATAAGGAGTTAGACTTTGCTCGACTGACCGTTCATATGTATCAAGTGGAAGAGAAGAAGGAAAAGATTATTGAATCTAAAGAGAAAGACAGACAGGCTAAAAGAGCTAAATCTACGGATCAACACTAGGGTTAGCCATAGAGTGGTAACTGGGGTAATAAGTGGTTGAGGAAGAAGAATTTTTTGAATAATGCACATTCAGCAGCCAGCGCCCCAGTACCCAGACAACCGATAGACAGACAAACTCAGAGTTTTCAGACTCCTCATAAGTCCAAAGCTCTAGGTACATAGTCTTAGGGAAATATGGCCCAGCATCAGCATACTTGTCCGCAGTGTGAAGTTTGCTGAAGGAATTATCTAGGGAAGTACTAGTTTGAGGGGAGAAACTGCTATACTTGTGGAAAAGTGAGTCACCTTCAGAGAGATTGTCCATCTGCTGGAGTAAATAGGGAGGGGGTAAGTCCCAAGCCACCTCTACAACTTCTTTTCCTAAGGGTGCCCCTTCAGCTGCTAGAAGTGGTTGCAATCGGTTATATTCTTTGACTAACCGCCAGGAGGCGGAAGGTTCACCAGATGTTTTCACCGGTATGTTATGAACTTTTCTCATAATGTTTATGTATTGCTTGATCCCGGGTCTACTTTATCTTATGGGACACCTTACGTGGATGTTGGTTTCAAGTTTGAGCTCGAAGTTATTGTAGAACCCTTCTATGTTTCTGCTCGTGTAGGTGATTCTGTTATTTCTAGAAGGGTATATAAGAATTGTGTTGTGTCTGTTAATAGTAGGAAAACTGTTGCAGACCTTATAGAACTGGATATGATAGATTTTGATGTCATCCTTGGGATGGAATGGCTTCATTCGTGTTATTCCACCGTTGATTGCAGAACCTGAAAGGTCACTTTTTCTTTCCCGAATGAGACACTAGTTATATGGACAGGGAGTTCTATGGAATCTAGAGGTCACTTTATCTCTTATGTTAGTGTCCAAAAGCTTATCTCCTAAGGTTGTATGTGTCATCTAATCTGAGTAAAAGATTTAAAAGTTGGAAACCTTCCACTCCAAATAGTCCCTGTAGTGAATGAATTCCTAGAAGTCTTTCCCGAAGATCTCCCAGGGATAACCCCTGATAGGGAGATAGATTTTGGAATTGATGTTTTGCCAGACAGTCGTCCTATTTCTATTACTCCATATAGAGTGGGTCCCGCAGAACTAAGGGAGTTAAAGGAACAGCTTGTAAACCTCCTAGACAAAGGTTTTATTTGTCCTAGTATTTCCCCAAGGGGTGCACCTATGCTCTTTGTGCGAAAGAAGGATGGGACCCTTCGGATGTACATAGACTACCATCAGTTGAATAAGGTCACGATTAAAAATAAATATCTTCTTCCTACGATTGACGACCTTTTTTACCAGCTTTAGGGTGCCAATTCTTTTCGAAAATAGACCTTCATTCAGGTTATCATAAGTTGAAAGTTAGGGAGTCAGACATACCCAAGATAGCCTTCCGAACCCAATATGGTCACTATGAATTTCTAGTCATGTCTTTCGGGTTGACTAACACCCCTTCAGCCTTTATGGATCTTATGAATAGAGTTTTTCATCAGTTTCTTGACTTGTTCTTTATTGTATTTATTGATGATATTCTGATCTATTCTTAGAGTAAAGAGGATCACGCCAATCACCTCAGAATTATCGTTCAGACCCTTAAGGATAATCAGTTGTATGCCAAATTTTCTAAGTGTGAATTCTAGTAAGACGCTATTGCCTTCCTAGGGCATATTGTGTCCAGTGACGGGATAAGAGTGGATCCCCATAAAGTTAAAGTAGTGAGAAAATGGCCCAGACCCACGACTCCAACCGATATTCCGAGCTTCTTGGGTTTGGTGGGGTATTACGGAAGGTTCGTGGAGAGTTTTTCTTCCATAGCTGCTTCGCTTACTAAACTGACTTAGAAAAAGATGAAGTTTCTTCGGTCTGACTTGTTTGAAAATAGTTTTGTGAAATTGAAGAACAAGCTGACTAGTGCTCCTGTTTTGGTTGTATATTGATGTAGTATGGAAAGGTGATAGATTATTTATCTAGGCAGTTAAAGGTGCATGAGCTTAATTACCCCACTCATGACTTGGAGTTAGCAGCCATGGTGTTTGCACTTAGAATCTGGAGGCACTATCTCTATGGAGTGACCATAAGAGTTGACAGTATGTTTTCTCACAGAAAGAATTGAACCTCAAGTAGAGGCGTTGGATGGAGCTTTTGAAAGTCTATGATATGAATTTGCATTACCATCTAGTAAAGGCAAATATTGTAGCCGACGCCCTCAGCAGGTTGTCTATGGGTAGGCTTTCTCATATAGAAGATGGAAAGAAAGAGATTGTGAAGGAGATTCACCACCTTGCAAATCTGGAAGTGCGACTCTTAGATTGTGAAGATGGAGGGGTGATTTTTCATGAGTTAGCTAAGTCATCTCTTTGTACTGAAGTTAAGGAGAAGCAGGTTGAAGATTCCATCTTGATGCAAATTAAGAAAGATGTGGGTCAACAAAAGGTTATGTCATTTGAAATTGGTGGTGATGGTATTCTGAGATTTCAGGGTAGGTTGTGCATTTCTAATATCGATGGGCTACAGGAAAGAATCCTTAATAAGGCGCACACATCGAGGTATGTCATTCACCCAGGCTCTACTAAGATGTACCATGATATGAAAACCTTGTATTACTGGAATAACACGAAACGTTATGTAGCTGATTTTGTGTCCAAGTGTTTTAACTGTCAACAAGTGAAGGTAGAACATATAAGACTGGGTGGTACTTCCCAAGAAATAGCCCTGCCTTTATGGAAGTGGGAGATGATAAACATAGACTTTATTACAAGACTTCTAAGATCACGAAACCAGTATGATTCTATATGGGTGATTATAGATTGGTTGACCAAGTCAGCCCAGTTTTTGCCTATGAGGACTAATTATTCGGGAGAGGTTTAAACTAAGATTTACATTGAGGATATAGTTCGATAGCATGGGGTACCAGTTTCCATTATATCCGATAGAGGTACGTAGTTTTCATCTCAGTTTGGGAGATCCTTTCAGAAGGGAGTAGGTACACAAGTGAATTTGAGCATAGCTTTCCAACCTCTGACGGATGGGCAAGCTAAGCGTACCATTCAGACCCTCAAAGATATGTTGAGGGCATGCGTCATGGATTTCAAAGGTAGTTCGATAGATCACCTGCCACTGGTTGAATTTGCTTAGAATAATAGCTACCATAAGAGCATTAAGATGACTACTTTTGAGGCTTTGTATGAGAGGTGATGAAGGTCTCTAATAGAATGGTATAAAGTGGGTGAGACTCAATTATATTGGCCTAATCTTGTTTATCAGATGATGGAGAAAGTGAAAATCATTAAAGAACGACTTAAGACTGCTCAGAGTCGTCAGAAGTCCTATGCCGATGTTCAAAGAAGAGAACTAGAGTTTGAAATTAGTGATTGGGTATTTCTCCAGGTTTCTCCTATGAAAGGAGTTATGTGGTTTGGAAAACGGGGTAAATTGCACTCTGGTTATGTAGGGCCATATTAGATTTTGATGAAGATTGGTACAGTTGCGTATGAGTTAGAATTTCCTGCAAGTTTGGATTCCATTCATCCGGTATTCCATGTATCCATATTGAAGAAATACATTGGAGATCATTCTATGGTATTGCCAGTAGAGGGTATCAAAGTGACAGACTCCTTGTCTTACGAAGAATAGACCATGGAAATATTAGATCGCCAAGTTTGAAAGTTGAGGAGCAAGGAGATAGCCTCAATAAAGGTACTGTGGAGGAATCAGAAAGTCAAAGAAGCAACTTAGGAGTTAGAAGGTGACATGAGAATCAGATATCCAAATTTTTTTTATTCAATGGTGGAGGAGACAAAAGGTACTATTCCTATATTTGTGCTAGTCCATTATTATGCTTGAAATCATGTTTGTCTGTGTCCTGCATCATCATTCGGGGACGAATGATCCTAAGGGGGGATAATGTAACTCCCCGCATTTTGGGCTAGAATAAAAACCATGATTACGATGCGTTGCTAATCCTGAGGCCATAAAATCCTATACCAATACGGCATGTTAATTATTATGTAGCATGTGAAGCCGCTCAAGCTTGAATTTAGACCATAGAGGTCCTTCAACTCAAGGACGAGTTGTAACTATTTTGATCGATTATGTTTTAGTAGAGGTTGGAAAGTGTGTCAGCTTCTATCGACCATAACTCTCTGGGTATGTTGAATTAGGAAGCTACTATGTGTCAAATGATAGGTATTCGAGTTAGCTTTCCAACAATACCAATTTGGCTAAAATCCAGATCCCGAGCAAGAAGTTATGGCCCTTTAAAGTGATAAGCGATGCCTAACCAATTGCCCATGGCCACTGGAAAGCATAGGCGATAGCGTAGGCGGAACCTAAGTGAACATATGCGATAGCCTAGGCGGTGCCTATGTAAGGAATTCTGGTGAATTAAATACTCCGTGTTAAGGACAAAGTGTTCCTTCTCCACCCTTACTTAGCCCTACAACATGAGATTTAGTTCCAAGGACCCCAAAATACTTCTTCTTTCATCAAAAGTGCTCAAGATTCTCCTTAGCGTTTCAATGTAAAAAAACCCAAATAGTTCAAGATTTGACCGTAGGTTTTCAAAGATAATTACATATTTGGTATCACCAATCCGCAAGCTTCAAGAGACATCTATTATCCTTAGAAATAGAGTTACGTAGGGTTATCCAAAAATCTCATGGGTGTAGTCTTTATGAACATGCATGCTTTTAAATGGGGGTTTTCAATCAAATGCTAATATCTTGCTTTCAATATGATTTCTAAGTCATTTTCTTTATGTCATGGGAATTGTTTTCATGCATACTTCAATGGTTGAAACCATGCATATGTGATTTGACATTTTCCATGGTAGTTGATAAATTGTTTTCAAATTCCTATGATAATGTGTCGATACTCCATATTTTATTGAGATCAACAAAAGAGAGCATGAATTTGAAATAAATATTGTTCACCAGCTTTAAATGATGAAGTACCTTGGTTTTTACATGATTATGCATATGTGGATGTGATATTGATGATTTGCAAGTAGGGTATGTCCATACCCTACAAAATACGATATGCGATTGAATAATATGAAATTTGAATGCATTGATTTTACATGAGAAAGGTGGATGCCCGAAGAAGGCGTTTTAGACACAAGCGGCTCATCACTGGAAGAACATGTTTGCCAACACGAAATATGGGTACCATGCTTTAGGATCTTTCATACATGATATTATACTATCCCAAATTGGGATTATGGTAGGAGCCATGCTTTATGGTCTTGTGGACTACCATATTTGAATTGAGTCGAGACACCATGCTTTGTGGTCTTGTGTGTCTCTCCCTTACTTATATTGTAATCTCGGCAGCAACCGAGGTTTGACAGTTGGTGTAATTTATGTAGGGTATTCCACCTAGCTCAGTTGCATTTCATAATTGTTGAGAAAAACTATTGAATTACACCCTTGTGTTTTCAAATGATTTAATACGGAATTTCTTTATAATGGCTATCAACTATGTTATGTAAAAATATTATGTCTTGCTTTGATATCTCTGAGTGCCAGTACTTTTGTGCTGACCCTCTCCCCTCTCCAATCTCTCAAGTTCAGAGGCCCAGTCTAGGGGTCAAGAGAATCAGTAGATCATTCAGACAGAGTTGCTGAGACAAGTGGTGAGCCTTCTATGTCTTGGAAGGTCTTATGTCCTGCAGTCCTTTTATATTATATTAGTTTTGGGTTTACTTGGGGCCTTGTCCCAGTTTTCAGATAGACATTATTTCAGTCATGTAGTAGGGATTTCGCAGACGGTTTTAGAGATGTTTATTTAGATTGTGGGACAATATTCCCCATTTTCATTTTCATATGATTCTAGACCATGTTTCCATTATATTCTGTTTCTTCCACATTACTTTGATCATATAAATTATGTGCATGATTATCAGATAGATAGGGGTGTTTTGGGCCTCCATGGTTTGAAATGCTCGTCACGGCCAGGCCCTGGTTCGGGTCGTGACACATTCCTAGCGATCTCAGTAATATCAATATTCTCAGTCATTCCTCAGAACATTGTATGTTCCGTCAGTTATAGAAACTCAGTTGAACTCCATTAAATAATACCACTAGTATCAGTTTAGCTAATCAGTTTAGTTTAGTTATTTAATTCAGCTCAATTATTCAATTTAGTGTCTTTTAGGTAGGAGTAGGATTCATCCCCGAGTGAGTCTAGGAATGGGGACTCACCCGCTAGATAGGAATGAGATCCTTAGAAGCAATCCTCCAGATCCAGAACTATGTAGCCAGTGTAGGTACGAGATGTCACCCATTAGATAAGACTGACATACTCAGGGATCACCCATTAGCATATTTAAATATATAAGATTGATCCTAGTGGTCACCCGCTAGATTAGGACTGACTGCACATCAGTTGCCTTTACTGGTGGCTTGGTACTGACACCTTTCCAGTCAGGGTAGAGATTGGATCCTAATTAGCTTATCATGGGGCATGTCAGTTAGAGGAATACATCTTGCAGTTTTAGTTACAGATTCAGGACTATCATATATTGTTAACTCAGTTCAGTAGTACAGATTCAGTGCTGCTAGATACAATCAATCCTTATCATTATCAGTAGACTTTGTAAGCACCCATTAGATAGAACTGATCTCAACTATGGTCAATCAGTATTAGTATCATCAGATTTAGAAATCACCTGCTAGGTAGGATTGATCTCAGACTAGGTTAAATCATCTATTTATTATCAGTATACTTAAGATCACCCCTTAGATAGGACTGATCTCATATATAGTCACTCAGCTCAGAAAGGAAGTCAAATAGTTCAATTAGAACTCAGACTGTCAGATACAGTCGCTCAGTATCAGTTATATTAGTTATATTAGTCGCCAAAGCTTACACTAGCAGTATCAGTTTCATGACTGTTAGACACAGTCAATCAGACCAGTTCCTCATTGTTCGAACTATAAGAAATAGTCCTTCATCTATTCAATATCTCAGTATTAGTAATCTCATATTGTCAGTATTCAGACTCAATACTCAGTATCACCACGAATTCACTTATAGTTACTTATGCATGTATGTATTCTCATGTTTATATCAGTCAACTTTGTTGGTGTATATAAAACCTTTGAATTTATCCTACCTCACTCGTATACTCAGTACATTTAGACGTACTGACGCATTTACTCTATGGTGCTTCCTCATATGTTAAACCATAGGTTCAGAGGCACGAGCTCTAGATCAGTAATAGATTCCAGACTCAGCAGTCGGAGTATGAAGTGAGTCCTCATTATTCGAGGACATGATGATTTCATTAATATTTTAGTTTTCAGTTTATTTCAATAGTTGGATCTAGTTGGGGACATGTCCTATCAACTCTTTACTTAGACAGTTAGATGCTTTCAGACATTATTCTTATCAGATGTTTATCCAGTTTGAATCTTATGGCTTTTAAGTTCATGTTTCCACATTTATATTCATATATTATACAGTGTATAGGCATAGATACCATTCATAGGTTTGTTCGTGGCCCTTCAGGGTCATGAGCATCGTGTAGCTTTCCGATTTAGATAATAGGGGTGTTACAATATGAGAGCAATTTAAAACATTTCATAAATATATCATATAGTAAGAAATCACATTGGCGGTTTAAAAGACTCTGTGAAACTCTTTGTATTACTTCTGTGCTAGGTGGTGTACCTTACAATCTTTAATACCATGGGCTATATAGGATCTACCATTAACTCGGCAGCCAAGCCCCCAACCCAAGTGTGCCGTAAGGGTTAGATTCTCTAAATCTACTACGCCCCACAGCCATCGCTTGCATACAATAATAATATACCCGTATCAGCAAATACGGTTTCAAGCTAAGAGTTACTTGAACTCAATCCCTCTTCGGGTAACCACCTAACCCTGTTTAAGCCAATTTTTAGCTCTTTAAAAACATACATTTTCTGAAAACATAATCTGCAATCATACTCTGAAATCATACTCTGTTATGGCATACATACTTTTGGTATCATTATACCATTGACTTGGAAGTTACACTCTTTGAGCCATTTATAGAAATTTATATCTCTGTTTTCAAATCATGAAATTTAGGACCACCATATCAACAATTCTTTCAGGAAATTCATGTAAACCCATGTTGTTAATTCTCTTCATCAGTGATTCATTTAAAAACGGTGGTCATGTTACAAGTCTCAATCTCATGCAATTCATTCTCTTTAATATCACATAGTTATATGCAGAAACACCCTCTCAACAATTCGAAATCAAATTCAAGTACAAAGACATTGAGAAAATATCTGTCAAATCATAAAACATTTATTTCAACTCTTTTCCAACAAAACCATAAGCTTTATTCCAATACAAGTGAGGGAGTTCAAAATTGATGCTCTCAAACAATCTTAAATCTCAAATCCCATACATATACGTATACATGTAAATCAATTTAGGTGATAGGACCACAAGGTCAAAAGAATTAGTAACATTAAAATATTCAGAGTACGTAATTTAGAACATAAATTCCAAAACCCCTTTGAAATTCATGCATAAAAATCTTAAAATCATGCTCTAATGTTTTTAGGCCCAGGTAGTTTTTAGTATAAACCCCACCTACCTCAATCTCGAAAAATAATTTACAATTCTTGAAGCGTACCGATTAGGGATTCCAAATCTTCAATCACTTTTGGAAACTAACGGTTGCATCTTAATTTATTTGGGTTTTTAGTTTGAAAGCCATAGGAGTGTTCTTGAGTATTTTGGGTGAATTCTAATGGATTTTGGTGTATTAGGGATAAAATACCATGTTTAAGATGATTGGGGAATCAAAAATATCCAAAATACCCTTAATAAGACGGAAAAAGATGCTATAAACAGGTTAGGAATGATATCTAGGGAGCGCCCTGACTAGAGCACTAGAGTACCTAGGCGTTGCCCATCTTATGGTAGTGCAATGGCCAGGGCGAGCGCCCTACTTAGAATGGTGGAGTATCCCGGGCGGCACCCCTAAATCGCCTTTTTCTACTATTTTGCCAACCCAAACATGAACTTAAACTCATTTAAAAATTATGGAACTCACCTGAGGAATACTCCTAACTTGCCCCATCACAACGCAACAAAAAAATCAAGAAACGAAGATTGAAAAGGTTGAAAATAAAATCTTCGAAGATTGGAAGCCAAAAATAAGACTATGTCTATTGAACACTTAGAAAAATTTTGAAGTGTTTTCAACTCTTTGAGCATACTACTAGAGGCCAACAGACGTATGAATTTTTACGGGGTGTTACATTATCTCCCCCCTCCCCTCCGTGGGATTATTCATCTTCGAATGATGAGACGAAGCATAGTCAAGCACGATTTCAATCATATTAAGGCATAAGAAAAAAAAAAGATAGAGATTATATTGTACCTTCCATTTCTTCATTCACCAGATCAAACAAGTTTGGGTATCTATCTCTCATGTAATCTTCTGATTCCCAGGATGCTCCTTCAAACTCTTTGATTCCTCCATAACACTTTAACGGAGGATATTTCTTTACTTCTCAACTTCCGAACTTGGCAATCTAAGATTTCTTCAAGGTCTTCCTCATAAGACAAGGAGCCTGTCACATTGATGTCTTCTACGAGTATCACTAGAGAATGGTCTCCAATATACTTCTTCAACATAGATGTGTGAAATATCGGATGAACAGATCCCAAACTCGCAGGAAAGTCTAAATCATATGCAACTGCAACTATCCATCTCAAAATCTGGTATGGTCTTATATTTCTAGGACTTTACTTAAATTTCTTCCCGAATCGCATGACTCCCTTCAAAGGAGAAACTTTTAGAAATAGCCAATCACCAACCTCGAATTTAGACTCCATTCTTCTAACATTGGCATAGAATTTATGTCGACTCTGTGCTGTCTTAAGGCATTCTCGAATAAGTTAAACGTCTTCCATTGCCTGTTTAAGAAGACTAGGCCCAAACAACTAAGTCTCGTCCAGTTCATACCATCCGATAGGCAACCTACATCTTCATCCATACAATACTTCAAACAGAGCCATCTTAATACTGTCATCGTAGATATTATTATACGCAAACTCTATTAGTGGCAAGTGATCCACCCAACTACCCTTGAAATAAATCACATAGGCTCTCAACAAATCCTCAAGGGATTGAATAGTGTACTCAGCTTGCCCATCCATCTGAGGTTGAAATGTAGTACTTAGGTTCACTTGTGTACCGAAAGCCCTCTGAAAAGACCTCCAAAGCCGTAGCGAAAATTACATACCTCGGTCAGATATGATGGATGCCGGTGCCCCATGTAAGCGAACTATCTCCTTAATGTATAGCTTAGCAAAATCATCACTCGAATAGTTTGTCCTAACAGGCAGTAAATGGGCAGTCTTAGTCAGCCAGTTGATCATCTCCCATTTCCACAGAGGCAAAGCTATCCCTTGGGATGTACCACCTGTCTGCAACTGCTCTACTTTACCTTGCTAATAATTCAAACACTTGGCAACAAAGTTAGCCACATCATATTTCATATTATTCCACCAGTATATATCTTTCAAAGCATGAGACATCTTCATAGAGCCTGGATGAACAATATCACTTGAAGTGTAAGCTTCTTCAAGGATTCTCTGCGATGTCTATCACACACAATCATCCCGGATATCTTAAAATACCATCATCACCAATTTCCAAAGACATTACCTTCTGTTGAGCCACATTATTCTCGATCTGCATCAAGATGACATCCTCAACCTACTTTTCTTTAACTTCATCACAAAGGGATGATTTAACTATCTCATGACCAACCACCCCTCCATCTTCAGAATCTAAGAGTCACATTGCAAGATTTCCATGTCGTTGAATATCCTTCACTATTTCTCTCATTCCTTCCTCAACATGAGAAATATTACCCATAGACAACCGACTGATGGTGTCAGCTACAACATTTGCCTTACCCGAGTGATAATGAAGGCTCATGTGATAATCTTTCAATAGCTCCATCCAATGCCTCTACTTGAGGTTTAATTCTTTCTATGAGAAAAAATACTACAAACTTATATGGTAAGTGAAAATATCAACATTCACCCCATAAAGATATTACCGCCAGATTCTAAGTGCAAACACCACAACCTCTAACTCCAAATCATGTGTAGGGTAATTGCACTCATGCATTTCAACTGCCTAAATGCATAAGCCATATCTTTACCATGCTATATAATAACAAACCCAAGTCCCACTCAGGACGCATCACAGTATATAACAAAACCTTTTGTACCTTCCGAAAGAGTCAACACAGGTGCAGTAGTCAATTTGTCTTTCAATTTCTCAAAACTATTCTCACATGAGTCAGACCACACAAATTTCACCTTTTTCTTAGTCAACTTTGTAAGTAGAGCAGCTATAGAAGAAAAACACACTACGAATCTTCTGTAATACCCTACCAAACCAAGAAGCTCTAGACGTTTGTTGGAGTCATGGGTCTAGCCCATTTTCTCACTTTCTCAATCTTTTAGGGATCAACCTTAATTCCCTCACTGGACACAATATGTCCCTAGAAAGCAATAGCGCTTAGCCAGAATTCACATTTGAAGATTTTTTCATACAACTTATGATCTCAGAGAGTCTGAAAAGTATTTTGGAGGTGATTGGTATGGTCCTCCTTACTCTTAGAATAAGCCAAAATGAGAAAAATGAATTCTATGAAAAGCAGATCTAGAAATTGATGGAAGACACTATTCATTATATCTATGAAGGCTGCAGGGGCATTAGTTAACCTAAAGGATATGACTAAGAATTCATAATGACCGTATCTAGTTCAAAAAGCTTTGTTGGGAATATCAGACTCTCTAACCTTCAACTGATGATGTCCTGAATGAAGGTCTATTTTTTAAAAACATTTAGGACCTTAAAGTTTGTCAACAAGATCATCTAGGAATAGGATATTTATTTTTAATCGTGACCTTTTTCAACTGGTGGTAATCTAATCACATACGATGGGAACCACCTTTTTCCTACACGAAAAGTACAGGCTCACCCTAGGGAGAAACACTCGGATGGATAAAACCTTTATCTAGAAGATCTGCCAGCTATTCTTTTAACTCTTTCAACTGTGCTGGAGCTATTCGATATGGTGAAATAGTGATGGGAAGGGTATCTGGAAAAACATTAATGCCAAAATCTATTTTCCTATCAGGTGGTATTCTTGGGAGATAATCAGGAAAGATTTCTGGAAACTCACTTACCCCAGGGACTAACTGAAGAGGTGGACTTTCAACATTAGAATCTTTTACTTCAATTAGATGATATAGAAAACCCCTAGAAATGAGCTGACGAGCTCTCAGATAAGATATAAAATGCCCTCTTAGTGCTAAAGAATGCACCTCCCATTCTACCACTGGTTCATTTTGAAAGGAAAACGTAACCTTTCGGGTTCTATAGTCTAGTATAGCATAACATGAATGGATATAGTCCATCCCTAAGATGGCATCAAAGACAACCAGCTGAATTTCTATGAGGGCTGCCATAGTATCCCAACCACAAATAGTCACAACACAATCCCTTTACACCCTTCTAGCTATAACAAAATTTCCCACCAGAGTGGAAATGGAGAAAGGTTCAGTAATCACATCGGGATCAAACCAAAAACCAATTGCCACATAAGGGGTCACATAGGATAAGGTGGACCCAGGATCAAGTAAAACATAAACATCACGAGAAAACATTTGCAAAGTACCGATAACTACATCTGGGGAAACCTCTGCCTACTGGTGCTTAGTCAAGGCGTAGAACCATTTGCGGCCGTTTCTAGAAGCTGAAGTGGCACTCTTCTAAGGCGGTGGCGGTACACAAGAATTCACCTGTGACTTGGTACCTCCAACATTACTTCTCACTGCTAGACATTCTCTCTGTATATGGCCTGGCTGGACGCATAAATAACACACCCAAGTTACAAACTGACATCTCCCTGGATGATTCCTCCCATATCTCCCATAGCATGGATAGGATAGGTAGGTTATAGTTACACTTCCCTGTGACTGCATACCATGTATCCTTGATCCCTGACCTGATTAAAAATTATGGGTGCGCTGCTCCGCTAAAGTTCTTGATAGCAGAGCGCTAGCTTCCGACTGTGTATTTCCCCAATTCTTTCTCTTTTTCTATTTGTTACCCCAATTACCGCTCTACTGCTGACTATGGTTATTATCTGTTATTTTGGCTCTTTTCGCATGTCTGTCCTTCTCCCTAGATTCAAAGATTTTATTTTTTATATCTTCTGCCTGCTGCATATGCACTGACAGCCTAGCAAGGTCCATGACCCTATTTAGCATCGCCCCTTGACATTCAAGTGCTAGATCATCTGAAAGGCCGAATGCAAATTTCCTCATTAGGGACCTCATATTACCTAACATCTCTTGTGCATAAAGGGTCAATTGGTTGAACATCAAAGTGTACTCCTGGACACTTATTTTTCCTTGTGTAAGATTCATGAAGTCTTTTGCTTTAGCTTCCCTCAACTCTAGATAAAAGAATCGGTCAAGAAAAGTTTCCAAAAATTAGCCCCAAACTGTGGGCTCAATACTCTCACCCTTCGCCTCTTCCCACTCGTTATACCATTGGATTGCTACTTATTTAAGATGGTATGCTGCTAACTCAACCCCTTGCACTTGATCCACAAGTATCACTCTGAAAATCTTTCTTACTTCATCCATGAACTCTTATGTGTCTTATTCTACCTCAGTGCCAAAAAATTTGGATAGGTTCATTATCATGAACTATCCCACCTTAGTAGCCTTCAAAGTAACAGATGTAGATCTAGTATCATCTAACCTCTGAGTCAGTGGGGCTACCAGCTGTGCAAACATATGAATGTACTGTCTGAATTCTGCATTCGATATGTCCCTCTGAGAAGATGAAGGATGGTTAACATTTATTCTTGGAGCTCAAGGAGGACTGGTCGGTACTGGAGGTACTCACAATGTGGGAACAGGTTCTAGGGTATGCGATCTATTATGGGTTCGCATGCCATGAGTTGGACAAACTTCATCATCCTAATAATTAATATTAGTGCGACGGGGAGGCATGGCTTGTTTTCTGAAATACAATAGATCACTGATTAGAGGACAGATTAGACTCCAAAGCACGAACTAAATCAAAAAGAATGGAAACATTTCTAAACTCCTTGTAGCCTCCTATTTACAAGTGTGGTGCGCTACACACCCATAAAAAAGACTATACCCGACACAATTTCGCAGACACCCTTGGGACAATAAACCATGCTCTAATGCCAAGTTTTTCATGACCCGAGCCGAGTCCCTGGCCATTACGACAATCATGAGCCATGTATGCCTAGACACCCTTTAACATCTGGTAATCATGTAGAACGTTCATATAATAGAAGTAATTGAGGAATTTTAATCTAATATGAAAACTGGTTCATAATCTAGATTAAATTTAACCATAAGGAATGAAATCCAAAATCAACAAAACAACATCTAGAAAACAGTCTACGAAATCTCTAATACATGAAAATCTGACAACGATCTGAAGCTGGGACAAGGACCCCACTAGAATAAAACTATAATAGATAACATAATCTACAAGGATAGGCCTTCTAAAATAGAGAAGGCTCACCACTGAACAATCTTATCTACTATCTGAATTATCTACTGCTTATTTGGACAACAAGACTGATCCTTAGAACCTGAGAGGTAGGGAAGGGGGGTCAATACAGATGTACTGGTATGCAGAGAAAATCTAAAATACCCATTTATATTCAACATATATGAGACCAATTTAAAAAATTCCATAAACATATCATATAGTAAGAAATCACATGGGCGGTTCAAAAAGAATAAATTCTTTGTATAACTTCTGCGCTAGGTGGTGTACCCTGGGTGGTGTACCCTACAATCTGTAATCCCATGAACTATATGGGATCTGCCGTTAACTCAGCAGCCAAGCCACCAACCCAAGTGTGCTGCAATGGTCTGAGTCTTTGAATATACTACGCCCCACGACCATCGCCAACGTACAGTAACAATATAACCGTATTGGTAAGTATGATTTTAAGCGGAGAGTTACTTGAACTAAAGCCCTTTTGGGTAACCACATAACCCTCTTTAAGCCTATTTTTAACTCTTTCAAAACATGCATTTTCTGAAATCATAATCTACAATCATACTCTGAAATCATACTCTGTTAAGGCATAAATACTTATGGTATCCTAATACCATTGACTTGCAAGTCACATTATCTGAGCCATTTATAGCAATTTATATCTTTGTTTTTAAATCATGAAATTCAGGACCACCAAATCAACAATACTTTCATGAAACTCATGTGCAACCATGAAGTAAATTCTCTTCAACAATGATTCAATAAACAAAGCTGGTCATGTTAAAAGTGTCAATCTCATGCAATTCTTTCTATTTAACATTAAATAGTTATGAGAGGACACCCTCTCAACAATTCAAAATCATATTCAAGTACAAACACATTGATAAAACATCTTTCAAATACTAAAACATGTATTTCAACTCATTTCCAACAAAACCATAAGCTTTATTCCAATACAAGAGAGAGAGTTCATAATTTATGGTCTCAAACAATCCTAAATCTCAAATCTCATACATATTCGTATACATGTAAATCAATTTAGTGGATAGGACCACAAGGTAAAAACAATTAGTAACATTAAAAAATTTGGAGTACGTAATTTAGAACATATATTCCAAAACCCCTTTTAAATTCATGCATAAAATCTTAAATGCATGCTCTAATGGTTTTGGGTGAATTCTAATGGATTTTGGTGTATTTGTGATGAAATTCCGTGTTTAAGAAGATTGGGGAATCAAAAATACCGAAAATATCCTTAATATGATAGAAAAGGATGTTGTAAATAGGTTAGGTGATATTTCCAGGGCGATGCCCTGCCTAGCGCACCAGAGTACAAATGGCATTGCCTTGCTTACAGTGGTGCAAGGTCCATGTGGTGCCATGCTTAGAACGGTGGAGTACCCTAGGCGATGCCCCAAGATCACCTTTTTCTATTGTTTTTCCATCCCAAACATGACCTTAAGCTTATCTAAAATTTCTGAAACTCACCTGAGACGTACTACTGACTTTCCCAATTGCAACGGAACATAAAAATCAAGAAACAGAGGTCGGAAAGATCAAAAATAAAATATCCGAAGATTGTAAGCTAAAAATGAGACTAAGACTCTTTAACACTTAGGTAAATTGTCAAGCCTTTTCAACTCTTTGTGCATACTAATAGAGGGCAACAAATTTATGAATTTTTATGGGGTTTTACACTAACTCTCTTTTATCCTTTTCTAAACATGCATATTTCCGGGTTGAAAATCTGAAATTCTGATTTTGTTTTGACGTTCATCTTTTTGGTATCGTCATACAAAGACTCGCAATTCATACTATCTAAGCCATTAAATATCTTGTTTATCTCTTTCATTCAAACAATTTTAGACAACCAAATTGTTCAAATGGTACAGGAGGATTTGTATATCAAACCATGCAAATATTCTTTTTTAATCATTTTAGCAAATGGTGGTCAATTTCTCAACACAAACATCCAATCCTTGGATTATCACATTTAGAATTTAAAATGAGAAATTATTCCCCTCTTTAATGCTCAAACAACATAAATTTCATACAAGATAGTGAAGCTCTTGACTCATACTTTAAAACATGCAATTTAGTAACCCATAATTTGTAAATCAAGATGTAATGCAATGAGAGAGGGAAAATTCATTATTCATGCTCTCAATTCAATATTTAAACTCCAAAAGTATACAACACATATATATGAATGAGATTCAAATTTAGGGGGAAGACCTCAAGACAAAAACATTGCCATCAAAAGGGTTCACAATGCATAATTATCAATGTAAATTTGAAACCATTTGTAAATACATGAGTTTTGAACATTCAAGTACTATTAAAAAGATTTCACCATGCCCATGTTATTTAGAAAAACCCCATGTACCTTAGATTTCTTGCTTCAAAGAATTGTTGATGTGTGAACAATTGGTAACATATTTAAGCCTTTAAACTAGAATAATTGTGAGGCCTTAAGAAACTTTTGTCGTTTTTCAGATATATTTATATTAATTTTATAGTTTACGCTAATGGCATAGAGAACTAACATGAATGGAGGAAAAGAAGTTGAAATCTGGAGAAATCCAAAGAAAGGTGTGGCTGACGACATCTGTGATAAGTCGTCAGCCCCATGATAGGCTATCACAGTTGCTGTCAAACGTAACCAGGGAGTTGGAATGAATTGAATGATGTGACGACATCTGGTGATAAGATATCAAAAGTGTGATAAAACATTAGGGATATCGTCAACCTTAACCAGAGAATGGGAATTCCTATAAAATTATGACAACGTGTTGTGATAAGGCGTCAGAGTTGTGATAATCCATCAAGATCACGGTCAACCTTTGGCAGAAATTATCAAAATGGAAGAGAATTTGACGACATCCACGACAGGCCGTCATACTCCTGAAAGGCCATCATGGTCGTCGTCAGCCTGAGATAGCAAAACCCAAACTTAAAGAGAATATGACGACGTTCGTGATAGGCCGTCAGGTTCCTGATAGGCCGTCATTGGCGCCGTCGTCTATTCTGTGAAAAATTTGAAACTTTTAATTTTATTCTCATTTAGGGTTAACTATTTAAAGCCTTGTTGTAAGGTTTTTCTATTAACTATCAATTAATTAACATATCCTATAATATATCACTTTTCTCTCTCTCTAAGACAAATATTTTTGTGGTTTGCCTTGTGATTCAGTTGAAAGAACACTTTTGACTTCATTCATTATTGTAAGTTAATCCTTTAAGTTATGTAATCAAATTGCGTACTTATTTCATACATCATGAGTTGCTAAACACCTTTAACCTGGATTATGGGATCTAGGGTTAGGTCATTATAAGGTGTTAATACTACATGTTTAATAGGTTTTATGATTTCTTGATAATTCTTAGATTATAATATATGTCTGTTGGTTGCAAACAATAGGTGTACCTACTTTGGTATGCTTGAGAAAGAAATCATAAACAGTAGAAAGTGAATTATTAACAGGGACTGGGAAAGGCTACGTTTAATAATTAGTGTTGTAACAAGGTTGATTAACCTGTGGTAAAATCTGGGCAGTAAGTAGCAATTCCCTAAGTCCGAATCGATAAGGAAATTAGATGCTTGAATAGGTCGAGACATATTTTAGCATATCATTGAAAAAGATAACTTGTTTTCCTAACCAGCGTGAAAATCTTGAGTAAATTTTAGCATCTGTCATGTACCGTAAGCCTTAGTGAACATAATCCTATTTATTTCTTAAAATATTGCCTATAAACATTAAATTCAAAGTAATAAATAATTATCTGCAAAACGTAAACCCACATTTCGGTAATGGTTAACTACCAGTGAATTATATCGCAAACAACTTGAGTTCACACCTTATTCCCTGTGGGATTTGACTCGAATCTAGTTGGGTTTTATATTGACAACGATCGATTACACCCATTTAAGAGTGTAATTTGAGCATTATAAAAAATGGAGCCATTGCCAGGGAATACGGTTGTAAATTGAAAGTTTGTGTGCGCTAATTTGCTGTATGTTACATTTTCTAGATTTACGTTTGTTTGTTGTTTTTGTTTATTTGTAGGATCTTTATAGGGTACGCCAAGCACCACTCAATTTGGAACTCTAATGCCTAAGCAGAATGGAAGAACAACTGTTGCAGTATGAGTTTGATGATGATGATGTGGATAGAGCAAGTACAATGGGTGTAATCATTCCTCCACTATTGGAACCTAGAGCAAAGTTCAGTATTACAAGCACAATGATCCAACTCCTGAATTTGGAAGGGTTTTTTGGAGGCCTTGCTGGGGATGACCCCTAATTACATTTTAACCATTTGCAAATATTTTGATAACCCAGGAGTGTGCCAGAACGCTAATCGATTAAGGTTGTTCGCATTGCGTCTGTCTGGGGAGGCGACATTGTGGCTAAATGAGATGACACCCGATTCTATAACAAACTGGCGACACTTAAAAGAAGCTTTTCCTGGAAAGTTTTTGTCAACCTTCAAGGAGGGTACAGTTGAGGGATGAGATTAGCAATTTTAGACAGCTTCAGACTGAGGCCTTACATAAAACTTGGGAGAGGTTTAAGAAGAAGCTGACATAGTGCCAGAAGCAGAACATAATGGACATACATTTGATAGAGATTGTATACAGGGCTCTCAACTCTGTAACAAAGACGATTGTAGATAACGCTGCTGGTGGTTCATTTGTTGACCTGTTCTTTCAAGATGCTGTAGATATGCTGGATAAGATGACCAAACAAAGTCGGGATTGGTACACTAGGGATTCTATGGAAGCAAACCCTACTATTCCTATGTGAATAACTGCTTAACAACATAGGAGATATAAAGAGAGGGATCAAGGCCCATCTAAAGACTCGGATGGACCTACTCACCAAGCACTTATTATCTGGGAAGATAGAAAAAATAAAGGCTGTGATTACTCAGGACCTATTTTATGTGGAGCCTGAAAATGAGGCTAATTATCTTAAGAATTAGGGAGGTTTCCAAGGAAATAACTACAAAAATCAAGGTCGGAACATTTATGACAATCTTGGTTACAGAGATAGGGAGCAAGGAAACTAGAGAAGCAACAATGACAAGACTGGGATATATGTTCCTCCTAATAACCGAGAAGCGGCTGGAACTAGCTTAGGGAAGATGTCTATGGAGGACATGATGGAAAAACTGATGAAGGGAGTTGAGGCTACCAACTCAGGGCTAACTACTATAAAGAGTGAATTTTCTACTCTGAGTCAGTTGGTTAGTTCACACTCAACTTCTATCAAGTAGTTAGAGCAGTAGATTAGGCAACTGTTTCCAACGTAGAACTAGGGAAGAAGTGGCAATGTACCTAGTGAAATAGCTTAGAGTCAGCAGATTAATGGCTCATGTCTGTCGATTACCACTAGGAGTGGTAATATCTTATCTGGACCTTCTGTGGGCAAGTCTGTAAATAATAAGGTAGTTGCGGATGAACCAGAAGGAAACAATCCATTGGAATTTTAGATGATTAATAGGTCTGTTAATGCATCAGAGAAGGTGAAGGAGAAGGAAGAGGAAGTGGTGTTGAAAACAATCCCAAGACCACCACCTCTCTTTCCTGAACGATTAAGGAAGAAGGCTGATGATGCCAAATTCAGCAAGTTCATGCCAATGCTGAAGCAATTGACAATAAATTTGCCTTTGATTTAGGCACTAGAGCAAATGCCAGGATATGCAAAATGTTTGAAGGACCTTGTTACCAAGAAATGAGCAATGAGTTGCAAATTTAAGGCAAATCTCCACCTTTGCAATGCTATTTCTATAAGGACCTTAAGGATGAAGAAGTCGAACCCAGGTACAATCACTATTCCCTGCACAATTGTAACTATGGAATTCACTAAAGCACTGTGTGATATGGGAGCAAATGTTAATTTGATACCATTGATTATTTATAAAATGTTAGGTCTGGGGAATCCCACACCCACCAACATAAGACTGATGATAGTAGATAGGTTAGAAAAGCGATTTGTTGGCATTCTGTAAGATGTGTTGGTAAAGTTTTCCAATTTTATATTCCCTACAGACTTTGTCTTTCTGGACTGCAAGTTGGACTTTGTGGCACCCATAATATTCGATCGACCTTTTCTCGCAGCTAAAAGTGTATTGATCGCTTTAAGAGCAAATGAGCTCTTATTCAGGGTGAACGATGAAGTGGTACAGTTTGATATAGGAATATCAATGAAACAACATGAGTAAATAAGTGTGTTCTTAGTAGTTGATGTGTATCTTGAGGACGAAAAGGACGTGCCCATAACTAAACAACTTGTTATTGAACATTTGGCTGTGGTCATAATGATATGTGATAGTGAAGGCATTGGGGAATACGAAGAGACAGTTTCTTCCTTGATTGGCATGGGGTTATATACTTTTGCTCCTAAAAAGCTGGACCTTGACTTTGCTAATCGACCAATTCCACCAGCCAAGCCATCTATTAAAGAACCCCCAGTGTTGGAGTTAAAGGAGTTGCCTGAATACTTACGATATGTGTTTCTGGGTAAAGAGTACATGCTACCTATTATTATTGCAGCTGATTTGAGAGAACAACGGATGAATGCACTTATTTTAGTACTTCAGAAGCACAAGACAGCAATAGGATGGACCATCACAGATATTATTTGTATTCCCCCTGGCATCTGCACGCATAAAATTCAACTTGAGGAAGATTGTATTCCAACCAAAGAGCATCAGCTCCATCTTATCCCACCAATGCAAGAGGTGGTTAAGCAGGATATTATTAAGAAGTTGGATGTAGGAGTGGTTTACCCTATTTCCAACAGCAAGTGGGTGAGCCCTGTTCAATGCATGCCCAGAAAAGAGGGAATGACGGTTGTTTCCTATGAAAAGAATAAGTTGATTCCATTCAGGCAAGTAACTGGGTGGAGAGTTTACATGGACTACCACAAGTTAAAATCTTGGACTCTGAAGGACCACTTCCTAATTCCCTTTATGGACCAAATGCTTAATCTATTATCTGGTAGGCGGTGGTATTGCTTCTTGGATGGTTATTCTGGATATAACCAAATCTGCATTGCTCCTATAGATTAAGATAATACGACTTTAACATGCCTATATGGAACCTTTGCATTTAAGAAGATGCCATTTGGGCTATGCAATGCTCCTTCCACTTTTCAACGGTGCATGATGTCTATATTCTCTTACCTGGTGGAAGACACCATACAGGTATTCATGGATGATTTCTCTGTGGTGGGTGATTCATTTGAGATGTGTCTGGAGAATCTGAATGTGGCCTTACAAAGATGTGTTTAATTTAACCATGTGCTTCATTGGGAAAAATGCTATTTCATGGTAAAAGAGGGTATCATTCTTGCCCTAAAATTTCCGAAAAAGGGATTGAAGTTGATTGAGCAAAGGTGGAAGTTATCGAGAAGCTACCGCCTCCCATTTCATTGAAGGAAGCGCAGAGTTTTCTTGGTTTTGCAGGCTTTTAACGGAGATTCATAAAAGATTTCTGAAAGGTTGCAATTCCACTTTGCAAGCTTCTGGAGAAGGAAGTGAATTTTTTCTTTGATAACGAGTATGTGAAGCCATTTTAGTGTCTTAAAAAGAAGCTTATTGAGTCTCTTATTGTTCTTACACCCTACTGGGAAAAAATATTTGAGATAATGTGTGATGTAAGTTGTTTTTCCCTGGGAGTTGTATTGGGTCAAAAGAGGGATAAACTATTTCATCCAATATATTACACTAGCAAAGCACTGAATGGAGCACAAAAGAATTACACTGTAAAAGAACATGAACTTTTAGCTGTGGTGCATGCTTTTGAGAAGTTCAGAGCTTATCTGCTTGGGACCAAAGTGGTAGTCCACACTAACCATACTGCGTTGAGGTTTTTTATGGCTAACCAGGATGCAAAACCAAGGCTTATTAGATGGGTATTGCTACTGCAAGAATTTGATTTCGAGGTCAAAGATAGGAAAGTTTGTAAAAACTAGGTTGCAGATCACCTATCTAGAATGAAAGGTGATCAGGAAGCTGGTGGTGACGCAAAGATAAATGATACATTTCTTGATGAGGAGATCTTGGCGGCTGCTGTGGAGAAATTGCCTTGGTACGCAGATTATGAAAACTATTTTGTGAGTGAGGTCATTCCAAAAAATCTTTCTTTCCACCAAAGAAGGAAATTCTTGCATGATGTAACACATTACTTCTAGGATGAGCCTTATCTTTTCTGGCAATGTGTAGACAATACCATATGGAGATTCATACCAGAAGTAGATGTATTATGAATACTGGAAGCATGCCATGCTTTCCCAGCTGGGGGTCACCATGCGGGAGAAAGAACGGCCAGGAAGGTGTTGCAGAGTGGCTATTATTGGCCAACATTGTTTAAGGATGCCCACGAGTTGTTGCTGAAATGTGACCAATGTCAGAGGTAGGGGTCAATCTCAAAAAGACATGAGGTGCCCTTGACTAAGATTCTTGAAGTGGAGTTATTTGATGTCTAGGTCATTGATTTCATGGGGCAGTTTGTAAGCTTATACAAAATGAAGTATATTTTAGTTGGTGTTGACTATGTCTCTATGTGGGTCGAAGTTGTGGCCTTGGTTGATAACAAAGGAAAGAGGGTTATTGCATTTCTCCAAAAGAACATCCTCTCTCGCTTTTTGTGTACCACGTACTATCATAAGCGATGGAGGATCTCATTTTTGCAACAAATTATTTCAAGAAGCTTTGACAAAATATAGAGTGAAACAACAAATAGTCGCTACTCCATACCACCCACAAACCAGTGGGCAAGTGGAGGTGTCGAATCATGAAGTTAATGCCATCCTAGCCAAAATGGTGAGTGCTAGCCGGAAATACTGGTCTCCAAATCTTGATGACACATTGTGGGCATATCGGACTGCTTTCAAGACACCCTTTGGTATGTCACCATTTTAGTTGGTCCATGGAAAATCTTACCACCTGCCAATAGAGCTAGAACACAGCTTTACGGGCACTCTAAAGGTTGAATTTGAATTGGAATGAAGCAGTAGAGATGATACTGGGGAAATTGAATGAGATGAATGAATTCCGCCTTAGGGCATATGAACGAGCAGATCTGTATTAAGAAAAGATAAAAAAAATTCCGTGATTGGAGAATAGAGAAACAAGAATTCAAAAAGAGGGAATTAGTGATTATGTTTAATTCCAGACTCATATTATTCCCAGGAAAGCTGAAATCTTAGTGCCGTTTTAAGGTTTGTCAAGTCCACTCATCTGGAATAGTAGAGCTCAAAAATAAAGAAGGCAGTACCTTCAACGTAAACAGGCAACAGGTCAAGCTTTATATTGGCTCGAAGGAATTAGTGAAAGGCATCACCCTTATCTTTCTGGATAAAGTCTGAACTAATCGAGATACCTGAGTCGTGTCATCATGTTAAATCAGGAGCTTCATGGAAGGAAA
>JAPEIP010000006.1:18879691-18901540 GCA_026120095.1 Capsicum chinense
TTATATTATCCCCCCCCCCCTCCCACTTTGGTATCATTCGTCCCCGAATTATCTCACTAAACACATAAAAAGCTAGATTTCAAGAACACTAGGGAAAATTATAAAGAAAGTAGTGTAAGGTTAGAACCTTTTATGTCGCCATCCGCTGTCTCAAAGAGGTTAGGGTATCCAGTATGCATGTCATCTTCTGACTCCCATGTAGCTTCTTCCGATTTTTAATTTTTCCACAACACCTTAACCGAAACTAACTCCTTACTCCGCAGCTTCAAAGCTTGCCGATCCAAAATGGCAATGGGTTCTTCTTCATATGACAAGGAGTCTTTCACATTGATCTACTCTATAGGAAACACAAGAGAGTGGTTTGTAATACACTTTTTCAGCATTGACACATGGAAAATAGGGTGAACAAAAGCCAGACTTGCCGGTAAATAAAATTCATAAGCAACTCCATCAATTCTTGTCTCAATCTAGTATGGTCCTATATAACGAGGACTAAGCTTCCCTTTCTTTTCGAATTGCATAACTCCTTTCTTAGAAAAGATCTTTAAGAATACCCAAACATCCACCTCAATTTCTAAATCTTTCCTTCTAAAGTTGGCATAAAACTTCTGGCGACTTTGAGCTGCCTTAGGTTGTTCTCTAATGATCTTTACCTTCTAAATTGCCTGATAGAAGAGATAAGGACCGAACAACCAGGATTTTCCCACTTCATACCATCCTATTGATGACATACATCCCCTCACATAAAGTGCATCAAAAGGAGCAATCTAGAATGGTAGCTATTATTGTAGGCGAATTCTATCAACGGCAAATGGTCTACGCAACTACCCTTGAAATAAATTACGCAAGACCTCAACCTACACTAAAGGTTTTGAATGGTGCATTCATCTTGCCCATCAGTCTTTGGGTGGAAAGCAGTACTCTGGTGTCACGACATGAACCAAAGACATGGCCGCACCAAACCACAAAGGCCCTAGTGCCCTGATAATCATGCACACCATTCATATACTATAATGAAATGCATAAAAGGTAAAAAACCATATTCGTGATCATTTTCTCACTTCAACTAAACAATACAAAATTTTGTTCATAAACACTCAAAAATACATGAAAACCAATCTGTAGAATCTCTAACTTTACAAAACCAGTATTTGTCTAAAACTGGGACAACGCCCTTAGTAGGACCATGGACCAAAAATAAAATCACAATGTCAAAGAAGCAAGGCCTTTTGAAATAAGGGAGGCTCACCAACTACAAACTTCAGACAACCCAATTACTGCTTGGCAGGACTCCGAGGCTAAACCTCAAATAAAAAAATATAGGGGGTAAATACTAATGTACTGTCACGTACAATAATCAAAAATAGTATACTTTCAGCAATATACATGAGTGCAATTCGCAAAAAAAAATCATGTTCATACGTTATAAGAAAGCATATGGGGAAACCTTGAAACATAGAAACAATACTTTGAAATAATGACCTACTCTTTATGTTACTTGTGAGATACATGGTACACCCTACAAGTCTATTACCCACGAGATATATGGGTTTTCCATTAACTCATCGGCTAAGATCCCACATCCAAGTTTGCTCCTAGGATAGGGGTCCTACATACTAGTCTAGTATACCAATGTCTCACGGACAAGTGTACATTGGACTTAAACAATCCTATCACCTGAATCGGCAAAACTCAATTGCCAGTGATGAGCCCTTCAACTCAACACTTTTTTCAGGTAACCATCTAAATCTCTTTCAGCCCATTTTTCACATTTTAAATCATCCATCTTTTTGAATGTTGTCTAATGTATGAGAACATTTTTGTATTAAAATCTAGTAGGTCTATTATGGCATTTGTCTAATTTGGTATAGTCATACCTAGACTTGTAAGTCGTATAAGCCATACAGTATCATGTTACAATATTTTCATTCAAAACATGTTATTTGGACTACCTAATCATTAAAACCATACAAGAGAATTTCAATATAAAAATTCATGAATACTTATGCAAAGATTCTCTCTTTCAATTCACAAACATGTGGTGGTCAATTACATTGTAGAAAACCATGCAATTCTTTCAATAATCATCCTTAACATTTACAAAATAGAAAACACTTTTAAAATACGAAAAGAACCTCTCTTCAATTCACAGACAATATCAAGTTCATAAACAATATTTAAAACTCTTATCACATGCTTTCAATAATGCAATTTCACAACCCACAACATGTAATATCAAGAAGTATCATAGAAAGAGGGACAAATTCATTATTCATGCTCTCAATTCATATTTTAGAACTGAATATATATATATATATATATATATCAGTCTTCCTCGAATGATGGGTAGGATCTTGTTGAAGCTCAAAATATATGAATTAAGAATGTAATTTCACATTTAACATTTTGTTTTCATCAACAGAATATGTAAAGGCATCCAAAGGAGGTATGAGATGGTAAGTATTGACATAGAGATGACCTTGCACTCGATTCATGATCATCACAACATAAGGCCTGAGTTTATTTTGTTATAATAGTCCTGCTTTACATCATTACAATCATGAAATGAGATTTTTTAGAAGATAGGAATTAGAAGCATTCTCCACCTTATATGATACAACAAATAGACTGAAAACATAGAGACAAAATATACCATGCCCCAAATAAAAAATAACATACAAAATTTTCACATTCAAGAATATCTACTACCTCTACTCAAAACCTTAATATGCTTCCAAAACCACCATCATACTAACATAAATTGGGTCATTGAGGGACTAGAGCATAAACGTCATAAATGCGAGTAACATTATCAGACTATAACTTATACTTATTACATTACTCAAGGAAGGACATAAGGCAAAGATACGACACAATAGAGATGAAGTACTTTATATATCAACTTTTTGGATCATGAGTAGGGTGTCGTTCGGCATAAACACAACACACCATGAGTTGTTAGGACATACACCAGTGAAAAACATGGGTGCATACATCATGAGTCATATAATATAAGTTTGGGATTTATGAAGTCAATGATTGAGACAAGGATTGATACTTGAAGCTATCTCTTCTCATTTCAGAGTAGAGTGCATGATCCTCATCAATTTAGCTAGTCCCAATGTAAAATAAATCTGTAACATATAGAAAGCATAGTTTCTTACAACCATGAATTAAAAGAGACATAGATTCTTATGGATCATGAGAGACATAAAAGAAAGCTCAGATACTTGGAATATTTGCTCATAGAGACCTCATTGCTTCAAGTTTGGAGGTTGGGACATGACTTGAATGATTACATAGAGAACTCAAAACTTAGACATAGGCAGGACTTTAATACCTTAGACATTGGTAGATATCCATTGAAATTGATATAAGCGCAGATTGCTTGAATAAGAATTCATTTATCATGATTCTTACTTGAAACATGACTCCACAAGGAAATTTCTGAAATTACCTTATGAATCGAATACATAAGACATTCGTAGATATCCATTCAAATTGATGTAGGTTGAGCTTGCTTGAATAGGAATTCATTTATCAGGATTCTAACTTTAAACTTGACCCCATAAGGAAATTTTTGAATCTACCTTAATTTACCATCTTTCCTTTAGATAAAATTAACAATTATATATCTGAGGACATATCTTCTCACTAAATCTACAAGCACAACACTGTACACAATAGGATATCTCCATACACATAACCGCTAACCCCCCCGATAAACAATACTCTGAAGGCATTGCTTTCCAAAAATGCTTCTCTTAACATTTGCTAGTATCTATAGACCACAACCTAAAACTCACACTATTGTGAGCATACATATCCATACCCCTTATCAAATAAATATCCATTCTACACATCTTAACAAACTCGCATTAAACCTCTAATTGCATAACTTACAACTTAACAAAATTTATAAAACTATAGAAAAGACGCATAATGCCTACCAATATTTCTCAATTTAGCTATTAGGGACACTATACGATAGCTCCTTAGTCTTCCCAGATGTCTCCATGCTATTAATTTTAAGAACATAAACTAGGTACGCCAAATAGTTATACCCATAAAACATTATCTGACAACATGCTACTTGGGGGGTTCAACTTATTCTTATATACCCATGCCTTCATCTGCTTAATAACTCAACAAAAATTCATCGTTCTAACACTAGTACTATGTATATAAATATATCAAAATTATCCACTACTTAATCCCCAAGTTTCCAACCTAAGGTATTGCACACATCGAATCAAGCCTACTACTTATTCCCACAAAATATACATCATTAATCTTAAGCTACTATTTTTACCACTACACTCCACATCTAAAGTTCAAGCTTATTGTCTAATAACACCAATCCTATAACACCGATGAAACATGTGACACACAATACTATTAAATCAAATTGGATAATTAACCCGACTTCGCCATTTATCTTAACTACTACCTACAATTATAACCCCAACATGACATTACTCCTACACCTTAAAATTTACTAGTCACCTCCCCACATGAAGTGCTAGTTTACAACTACTAAAGAAAAGAAAGTCAAGGGGATAAAGTCATATAATAGACATAGTCGACGTTAATCTTATATTATAACCTATTACGATCTTATAAACATATTCCACTTTCTCGCATCATAATTAATTACCAACATATACATCACAACTACCTTCAAAATTCCATATACACCAATGAGTCTCTACCCATAAGTTACTGACTAATCTACTTCTTTTCTTTCAAGTCCTATAAATGATTTCTATAACCACCATAACTATCCATTCTGAGATCCTGCTGTATTTTTTATAAATAATAATCATAGCCATCTACTTCGTTCACAGACTACCATACAATCTATGAATATTTCTACCACATTAGTTTATCACTATAAAATGGAAACCCATCCCTCAATCAAAGGTTATAAAACTAATACTAGATTCTTTACGTAAAAGTCATTGTCATTCTGACTTCTTAGCCTGTGACTTCATATAACTAATTTCTAACCATCTTAAAGCTCTTATGTTATGAAAATTTATCACATACTACTATTTGGGTGGAAATAATCTTCCAACATTCTGCCACACATTCTTACCCTTAAGCATGATATTTGCAACAGGGGTTTTAGAAAATGGACTGGTTACACTCCGCACTGCTCAAATGCATGTTTGATATGGATAAGGGTAAAAACTTAAATTAATACACTTTAAAGAACTCATAAACTTCTCTCTAGTCCATGTGCATTTTCATAATCGTTTATGGCTAAATTAGAAAGGACCACAACATTTAAACTCTAACATTTTGCACTTGAATCGACTCCACAATGAGACATAGCTAATAAAATTAGAGTAAAGAGGGAATTTGGATAAATTCCAAAAGGACAACACGATGGGATGATCTAGAACATAAAGAAAATGAAACATTTGTAAATGACTAGTAGCTTCCTACTTATAAGTGTGGTGCACCACACAACCATAAACTAGACTCTACCTTATGCGATTTCGCAAAGAATCTAAGATCATGAACTATTCTCTGATACCAAGTCTATCACGACCCGAACCAAGGCCTTGGCCATGTAGATAATCCCAAACCACGAAGGCCCTAGTGCCCTTTCTTGTTTGGAAATCATGCACACCATTCATATACTATAATGAAATGCAGAAAAGGTAAACAAACACAATCATGGTCATTTTCTGACTTCAACTGAACAACATAGATTTTAGTTCATAAGAACTCAAAAATACATGAAAAACAGTCTATAAATTCTCAAAAAATAAAAAATGAATATCTATCTAAAACTGGGACAAGGCCCCCAGTCAAACCATGGACCTAAAATAAAATCACAATGTCAAATAAGCAAGGCCTTTAGAAATATAGGAGGCTCACCGACTATAAATTTTAGACTACCCAAATTATTGCGTAGCGGTACCTCGGGGCAGAAGCTCAAATCCTAAAATATATCGGGTCAATACTAATGTACTGCTACATAGAGCAATCCAAAATAGTATAGTTTTAGCAATATACATAAGAGCAATCCACAAAAAAAATCATTTCATTCAAACATTATAAGAAAACGCATGGGCAAACCCTGAAATTTAGAAACAATGCTTTGAAATCTTGACCCACTCTTTATGTTACTTCTGAGCTAGATGGTACACCCTACAAGTCTAGTACTCATGGGCTGTATGGGTTCGCTATTAACTCATCGTCTAAGCCCCCACATTCAAATTTGCTTCTAGGATAGGGGTCATACATACTAGTCTAATATACCAGTGTCTCAAGGAAAAGTATATAATGGCCTTAGCCAATCATATCACCTGAATCGGTAAAACTCCATTTCCATCGATGAGCCCTTCAACTCAAGGCTTTCTTTGGTAACCATATAACTCTCTTTAAACCTATTTTTAACATTTAAAGTCATGTATCTTTCTGAAAGTGGTATAATGTCTGAAAACATTTATGTAGTAACGTCTAGCCTAAGTCTATTATGGCATTTGTCTCATTTGGTATCCTTATACCAAGACATGCAAGTCTTATAAGCCATACAGTATCAAGATACGGTCTTTTCATTCAAAGCATCTAATTTGGACCGCCCACTCATTCAAATAGTACAAGAAAATTTGTATATCAAAATTCATGAAAACTTATGCAACGATTCTCTCTTTCCATTCACAAACATGTGTAGGTCAATTACTTTTTAGCAAACCATGCAATTCTTTCATTAATCATCTTTAACATTTACAAACAATAAAACACTTTTAAAATACTATAGCACCCTCTCTTGAATTCACAACCAAGATCATGTTCATGAACAACATTTAATACTCTTATCTCATGCTTTCAATAATGCAATTTCACCACCTACAACATGTAAAATAAAGAAGTATAATAGTAAGAGAGGGACAAATTTGTTATCCCTGATCACAATTCATATTTTAAAACTTAAAACACGTATATATATATATATATATATATATATATATTTGATTGAAGAATAGGAAGGGTTCACAAAAGCATACTTTTTAATGTAATTCAAAGCCCTTCTTAAATACATTATTTCTCAATATTCAAAAAATTATTCAAAATGATTTCACCATTCCCATGTAGTTTAGGAAAGACCCACATACCTTAGATTACTTATTTTAAAGAATAGGACTTGAATCTTGACTCGTCTCTCAAAAATATTTAACTTAAAGATGGATTCTTGATCTTTGGGAGGGAGGTTAGGGTTTTGTTATTGATAAATTTTAGTGAATTTTGGCATATTATGACCAAAATATGTTTTAATTCACTATTTACACGACTTGGGTTTGTAGGAGAAATACAAGACTGCCCCTCAGAATTAGAAGTTTTAGCAAAAATCTCGATTTTGAGGATCACCGCTGAGCTCTTTTGGTTCCACCTCCATAGGAACCGATGAGCTGTGCAATTGCGGTGAACTACTATTTTGGACAAACCGATTTTGAGGTTTACCGCTGAGCGGTATATTTTCCAATGCTACAGGCACCGGTGAGTGGTGTAATCACTGTAGTCTATTGCCTCACACAAAAAAGGCTATAACTTTTTTTCTCGGGTATCAAATTAAGGACAAATTGGTATCTTTGGAAAGTTAACTAAATTATATACGATTCTTGTATATCAAAAGTTATACACGTCCAAAGTAGACCTTTGAAGAATAAAATACCAAACTTTAGACGAATTAATTATTCTTAGCTCAAGTTTTCTCTAGGTGGTTTCTATGAGAATTTTTCACTTCGGAAAAACTTCCCTCACTAGGATAAAGATCATGAAACAAGAACTAAAATATGAATCATGTTATTAGAGTTTGTACGTGTAGGAATGGTGGTTCAATTTCTTCTTTTGGGTGCCTAAACCCCTATGAAGAGATTGCCAAAACTAGGAAGAAAACTGTGTTATTCCTAAGTCTGGTATAATAAACACTTTAACCCGATGCAATTGTACTATCTTATGAATGTATAACGTAGCAATGTTATCCCTTGAATAGTTTGTCCTCACTAGAAAAAAATGAGAGGAGTTGGTCATTCTTTCTACAATACAAAAACAGAATCATATTGGTTTTGGGACTTCGGAAGTCATGTAATGAAATCCATGTTGATCATCTCCTACTTCCACATAGGTAAAGCTATCTCTTTGGAAGTTCTACCTAGTCTCTAATATTTTACCTTGACTTTGATAGTTTAAACACTTAGAAATAAAATTAGCAACATCAGATTTCATTATGTTCCACCAATAAATAGCCTTAAGGTCATGATACACTTTCATAGAGCCTAGGTTAACAACAAACCTTAAAGTATGAGGGTCACCATGAATTCTCTCCCATAATCCATCCATATTCAGCGAACATATCCTACCTAGATACCTCAAAAGCCCATCACCTCCAATTTAAAATACCAGTACCTTCTATTGACAAACATCTTTCTTAATCTGCATCAAGATAGGGTCTTTTGCCTACTTTTCGTTAACTTCATCAAATATAGAGTATTTTTCTATCTCTTAAATAATTACTCCCTATCTTCAGAATCCAAAAGTTAAAGTCTCAAATTTACAAGCTGGTGAATATCTCTTACTATCTCTCTATTTCTCCTCTTAACATGACAAAGACTGCCCATTGACAACCTTCTAAGGGCATTAGCTACCATATTTCCCTTGCCTTGATGGTAGTTTAGACTCATATCATAATCCTTCAATAGTTCTAGCCAGCGCCTCTACCTGAGATTCAGTTTTTCTGTGAGAAAACATACTTCAAACTTTGGAGATCAGTGAATATATCAACATGTACCCCATACAGAAAATGCTGCCAGATTTTAAGTGGAAACACAACAATCGCTAACTCTAAGTCATGGGTGAGATTATTCTTTTCATCTACCTTTAACTGCCTAGATGCATAAGCCACCACTTTATCATGATGCATAAGTACACACACAGATCCCACCCGGGATGTATCACAGTGCACAACAAAGCCTTCTATACCCTTAGGAAGGGTTAAGAATTGCGTCGTAGTCAATTTGTCTTTCAGTATCTAAATGCTATTCTCAAAAGAGTAAAACCACAAGAATTTTTCTTTCTTCTGAGTCAATTTAGTAAGTGGAGCATCTATGGAGGGAAAAATCTCCACAAACCTTCTGTAATACCCTACCATACCCAAGAAGCTCTTGATATTGGTTGGAATCGTAGGTCTGGGTGATTTTTTCACTCCTCAACCTTTTGGGGGTCAACCATAATCCCCTCACTAGAATCAATGTGTTCCAACAAAGTTATAGCAATAAGCAAAAAATCACATTTGAAAAACTTTGCATATAGCTCATGCTCTTTGAGTGTTTGAAGGATGATTTAGAGGTGATTGACGTAATACTCCTTATTCTTTTAATTAATTGGGCTGTATTAAATGTAGACTATGAAAAACAAATCTAAAAAAAGTGAAATACCCTAATCCTTAGGCCCATAAAAGTTGCATGGGCATTAGTCAATCCGAAGACTATACACACACAGAGTTAACCGAGACTCTTGGACAGATAAAGCCTTTATTAAGAAGGTTTTTTAACTGCTCTTTCAAATCTTTCAATTCCATAGGAGCCAATCCATATGACTTAATAAAAATAGGATGAGTGTCCATCAAATAATCAATACCAATATCCATCTCTTTGTCAGATGGTATCCCTGGGAGATCATTAGGGAAAACTTCTGGGAAATAATTTATTACAGGAACAGACTGGATAAAAGGACTCTTTATATTCTCATCTTTGACCCGAATATGATAATATAGGTAGCCCTTAGATATATTTTTATAGGCTCTAAGATAAGATATGAACCTCCTCCTAGGTTCTATAGCGTATCCTTCCCACTTAAACACTGGCTCATTTTGAAAGAAAAAAGTAACTTTTTGGGTTCTATAATCTAATGTGGCATAACACGAATGGAGCCAGTCCATTCCTAAGATTGTATCAAAGTCAGTCATATTTATCTCTATAAGTTCTGCCATAGTATCTTGATTACAAATAAACTCAACATAATTTCTAGACACCCTTCTAGCAATAAAAGAGTCACTACTAGGAGTGGAAACTTAGAAAGGTTCCAGGATAAATTCAGCCTAAAACACAAAGCTAACTGCCACATAAGGGTTTATATAAGAAAACGTAGACCCAGGATCATGTCACATACATATCATGAAAGAATCTACAATGTACCATTGACAACATTTGGTGAAGTCTCTGTATCCTGGAAATTTTATAAGGTATATATTCTGTTGTGACCACCTCTGGTAGCTGAAGGGGTAAACATGGGTAGTGGTTAGGCTAAGGAATTTTCTAGAGACTTATAACCCCTAAAAATTCCTCCAGAAGATGGAAAATCTCATTGGACATGAACTGGCTGGCCACAAGAATAACACACCAACTTGCCAAACATACACTTCCTTGGGTGACATTTCCTACATGAGTCAAAGCGAGGGTATGACCTAGTAGATTATGTGATACTACCCTAAGACTGAGCACTCTGCATCCTTGACCTGCTGTTAGGATAGAAATCCTCAAATTATCGAACAATTGGAGGTTTCTGTATTGGGGTGTTGGCTGCATACTTAGCATTACTCTAGAACTTTTTCTTCTACCACTTGTTACCCCCATTATTACCACCATGGTGTTGACTATCATTCTGTTCTATAGGTCTAGTTCTCTTGGCTTGTATCTCCTCCCCCCTTACCTCAGTAAGCCTTTTCTTCTACTCTTTGAACTGGTGTATATGAACAAAAAACCTGGAGAAATCAATATCTCTATTCAGCATTTTCTCTTGCATTGCAACACTAACTCATCTGTGAGACCGTATGCAAACTTTATCATAAATGCTCTTATGTTACCTGCTAATTCTGGAGCATACGTGGAAATCTTGGTGAACTTCAATGGATACTCCTTTACACTCATTTTTCATTTCTTCAAATTCATAAAATCTTTAGTTTTTAACTCCCTCAATTCTTGAGAAAGAAATGGTCATGGTCCATGAAATCTTCCACAAAAGTACCTCACACAGAAGGCTCAGCATCACTACCCTTCGAATCCTTCCATTTAGTATACCATTGATTTGCCACATCCTTCAAATAATAGGGTGCCAACTCGAACCCTTCAACCTCATTCGCATGCATAACTTTGAAAATATTCTCTATTTTATAAATAAACCCTTAAGGGTCCTCTTCAACCTTTGTACCAGTGAACAGAGGTGGGTTCAGTCGCATGAATTGAACGACCCTTATAACATCAGCTGAACCAGACGTAGAACCCATATATTCATACCGATGGGTCTAAGAAGCAACCCACTAAGCAATCATATAGATAGACTATCAAAAATCAAAATTCATAACTTTTCTCTGAGGTGGCTAAGGATAATTAAAATCTATTCGAGGATCTTGAGGTCAACTGGTCGTTATTGGAGGAACTCTTAAAGTAGAAATAACCTATGGGGTATGAGCAATATTACGGGTCCGCATCCCTTGAGTAGGACACGTATCATAAGCTTGGGGGTTTTGTTCATTGTTTCTATGAGGAGGCATAATTAATTTCTAAAATGAAGGGAATCATTTATTGGGGAACACTCAAACTCTAAAGCATTGACTAAATCATGATAGAAAGAGGGACATTCCTAAATGCCTTGTAGGTTCCTATTTATAAGTGTGGCTCTCTACACACCAATAAATAAGACTTTGTCAGATGAGATATCATAGATACCTTGAGACCATAAATTATTCTCTGATACTAACTTTGTCACTACCTAAGATAAGACAAGGCCCTGGCTGTAATGAGAATCCTAAACAATAAAATTTCCCGCGCCCATCTCTATTTGGAATATTAGAGGAATTCAGAAAATTATCATACGGAATCATGGTGTAACACCCTACATTTTCGAGATAGAATTCAAACTATTGTTATGAAGTATACAGACTAGAACCCAATGATTTTATCTGTATAGATGTATGATGATCAATTCTATTGTACGAAAATGTCCTTATATATCTATCGAGGTCATAAAAATCACCAAACACAAAGAAAACTTGAGAACACTTCTATTGATAATGTTTTATTAAATAATTCATCTTGATTCAACTTTAAATGAATATTATTCCTTGTATATAATGAGTTACGTGTCCTACCTTATATAAAATGAAAAATCTTTGAATCCTCTTTCCAACTTGTTTATTTTCACCTTAATCAGATATCAAAGAGAATGGTTATACTTATTTTACTTCAGTATTGTAGTATGTCAACAATGTGATGACCTGGGCCGATAAGCCACCAACTGACGGTTTATTAGCCAATTCGTTAGCCTAAACTAGTGATCCATCAATATCATCCTCCAAGTGATGACCTACATTGATGGGCCATCAACTAACTGAGGAGCTATCATCACAAGTCATCACCCTTAAAATTCAGTAATTCCCATTCTTTTTTGGATGAGTGTTTTCATCTTTTCCCTCAGCTCCAACGACTTAAATAATGCATTAAACCATATTAAGTGATAAAATTGGAGTTTTTCATCACTCATAATCCTCTCCACTATCAAAAATAATAAAATTAGGGTTTCCAATCAAGATCATCTCCCAAGAAAAAGATACAAGTCCTTCTTCAAGAAAATCAAGAAATTACAATTCCCAATCCAAGAACTTCAATACTCTATTATAATCTCTTTACGATAAACATGACTTTGAGTTCTCAAGTTCAAGAATTCCAAGAAAAGCTTTCAAGAACATTCTCAAGTTTTCCAAGTCAAGTTCTCTACATCAAATAAAACGTATTAAGGTATGTGGGGTTATGAACAAGGATCATCTTTCATCCTTATTCCCAAAACATATTTTTAAGTTAAGATTTCATGAGTTTCATTCAAAAAGTATCTTGGTTATAGTTTGTGAATTTATATATGCCTTAAGTATTAAAGTGCATGTTTATATTACCGACTTATGATTTGAATTGATGATTTATATCATGAATAACATTTTAATCTTAGGATTCGATACTGTTGAGTGATTCCAAGAATGACATTGAGCATGAAGTTTGTTGTGAATCTTCATGAATTTAAGCATGAATTTTAAGCCCATAGTCTAAGTGTTGATATTTTAAGAAGAGTATGCTCTTAATTTTATTTGATAATCTATGTCAAAAATGTGTTTGAGATTTCATGAAGACCATGGTCATAAGGTTCTTTGCTAATTGTTTACCATGATTTTAAGAAAATAAATTGATCTTTTGATCCTAATACAAGATATGGAATCCACATTGTTCATATAATTTGATATTCAAAGAAATAGAAGCATAATTGGTTTTCATTTTAAGCCTTTGCTCTATTTTAAGGGGGAATTCCATAAGTTATGAGTGATAAGTATAGGAGTAATATTTAACACCGAGTTGTGTATGATTCCAAGGTATCATGCCCCAAAATTATGCGACACCATAGGTTTAAGTGCCCATAGTTGTCTAAGTAATGATCAGTTCAGATAAGCTTCTATTACTATGCAGATCTCCCTAATGTGGGTAAGATGTTTAATTTCCATGATAGGTCAAATGGTCTATGTCGGTTAGAATAAACTCCCAAGAGAAAGAAAAACAAACCGCTTTTAGAATTAAGTGTTATGACTCACAAAGTTATTCTTCTTCGTAATTCATGTTTATGATTTTCACAGCTTTTTTTAATTCAATCCCAAAGTGAGTCATTTACACTTATTATACACTATTTAGAAGCTTATATGTACATTAAACTATTATTTTACTTATGCATTCACTCCCGCGTGCTCAATACATTCAAAAAGTACTAATTCACATATGCATCTATGTGCTAAGTTATTAAATAATGTAGGTGCCAACTGTATCATGCACATCATAATCAGGCGGTTGTTATTTTCAGCTAGCAGATAATGAGTCTTCCTACTTTGGGGACTTTAGTTAGACATTATTTTATGTTCTTTACCTCCTTACTCTTATGTATTAATTAGTTGTAGTTGGGGTGGCGTCCTTGCTACCTATAGTCAATATTTGTAGAGGCTTCATAGTCAGTTTGTATAGTTAAAGTAGTTAATTCCAGTTTTTTTAATGTATAATCAGAGTTTTATCATTTTAATATAGCTTTGTAGTGATCATATTCTGAAAAGATTTATCTTCTGCATTATTCTTTTAGACTTGTGTATTTTATTCAGTTACTTATATGTTATGCTAGTACAAGTGTTAGGTTGAGATTACATACGGTCCCAAGCACCATATGACATCCAGGGGTAGTCTCAGGGTGTTACAAACTTGGTATCAGAGCCCAGAGTTCATATTTCCTAGGGTGACTATGAAGTAGTGTCTAGTAGAGTCTTGCATTATGGTATGGATACATCTATACTTTTCTTCGAGATGCTACTGAGCATTTAAGAAAAGCTTCATTTCTTATACTCTTGATCGATCTATAAATTTGTCCCTTCAGAAACTTTTGTCGATTTATGTATTAATCCATACTTCTCCTTCTTTGCTATGTTGTGTTTTGGTGATATACCCTTGTGTGTTAGTTTAGTGGAAGGAAGAGAAGGAGTTTTTAGTCAAGGTGAATTATTGTTTTCTTGAAGTATGAAAGGAGTTATTAATGTTATTTGTTATGTTAGAAAAGTATAAGATATTCATGAAGTATGTGGTGGTTGTGTATTGTTAATATAGGATTCCCCATGTGGCTAAGGAAAAGAATATTTGATGAAACTTTAGGAGATATGAATGAAATTTAGGTTTATAGATGATTAAATAGTTGTAATGTGTAGAAGGAGGATATGCTAATGAATTTCAATAAATACACCATATGATTACGATCGATTATTATTGTTATGAGGTTCTAGTGGACTAGTGTTTATTGATATTTTATTTTATAGCTTCCAAGTGAGAATAGTTTGTGAGGTTGGGTTGTTAATCATGCCTAGCACTAGACACTAATATTGTACAGTAAATGAACTTCAAGGTGGATATAATGATTGTGTAATTAGTGGTGCTAGTTATATGGAAGTGATCTAGTAGGCTTGAAAAATGTATGCAAGAGTTTAAGTTCATTTATTTGTAATTAAGTATGATGTAGAGGTGTGCCAAAGGTGATATGGGGAAGCATTATTTTAAAAGTGTATTAAGATTGTGTGTGTTTAATAGTACCCTAGAATTTGTTAAGTGGAAAAAGGTTGGTTCAATAGTACTTAGTGTTCTTAATAGCTAAGTTGAGAAGTTTTGGATAGATGGTGTGAACTCAGGATATAGTAATACTCATGAAGATTCTAAACTAGTAAGTGTTCATGTTATTACATTATGATTTTTGGGGCTATAGAAACCAATGAGTTGAATCTCAGAAGAGAATAGTAGCAGTGGGTGTTACACATTAAGATATAGTCTTTCAGGGTAAGTTTAATTTTTATGTGTATTGTATACCCTAGAGTTTAGAGTAAAGTGGTTGTAGTTTAGATTAAATTTTAGTATAGGGTCCCACGGATTTAGAAAGATGTCTTTATCCAAGGGTAGATAGTAGAATGAGTAATCAAGTTAGGATCTAGGATTCTAGTGGTGAAGCTAGTGCATTGTAGAACATCAGTAGGGGAGGAAGATGCACGAACCATTGTTATCTCAATGCATGGTTTTTCAATAATCACGATATCTACTCATTTCTTACGTGTCAACTCCATGACCACAGTTCATATTACGTATGTTATATACAAATCATGTACGCTTCCAATTCCTAGTATAAGGAATTTAAGTTCAATCAGCAGTCGGATTCATATTCCTTAAATTATGTACTCCAAATTAAGGTCATGCAGACCATGAATCATGTACTTATGCTTTATTATATGTTCAGCTCCACTATTCATGCATCACTCTTAATGATCAATGAAATTCAGCCTTATATCCTTTATTTCCTTAGTTTAGATCTCTTAAATGAATCCATTCCTATGACATTCTATTCCTCAGGTCTCAGCTATGTGTCAAAGTTATGTATAGTATTTTCTGATGCTTCAGGTCCTTATGCATTAGCCTTTACTGGCCTTTTATTATGTTAAGATAGTGGTGATGATAATGGAGGATAAATGGTTTTGATGAGAGGGAGTTGATGACCCTCATTAAGAAAGATTATATATGCTTTTCTATCTAAGGCTAGAGGATGAGGGAATATGGAGGCAAATCTTTGGTAAATATCATAGTTAGTTGAGAATTTTTGGTATGTCTTCTTAATGCATAGTGCAAGAAAGTCATTGTTGATATGGATTTGGATAACATGAGAAGTGTACCTACCATGATCCAAACTAAGGCCCTGGCCATGACTACACATCCCGAGCCATGAAGGTCAGGACACCCTATCCTGTCTGGTAATCATGCACAACATTCATATAGTAAAAGAAGATATGGAAATACATTCTAATACGAAAACATGGTCATATTCTAGATTCAGTTTGAACAATAAGGAATAGAATCCAACACCAACTAATAACATGTGAAAAACTTCTGCGAAATCTCTACTATATGATCAAATATCAACTGTCTGAAACTGGGACAAGGCCCTGAGTTGACCAAAACCATATAAATAATAAATCGCTGTAAGACATTAGGCCTTATGTGATATTGAAGGCTTACCACTGAGCTCTGATGTGTTGTCTGAGATATCTACTGCTTATCAGGACCCCTAGACTGAACCTCAGAACCTGAGATTGTAACACCCCGTATTTTTGGGCTAGAGTTTGGACTGTCGTTCCTACATATATAGAACCAAACTGAATTATAATTTATTAAAATATGTGTGATAATCACTCCTATCATAATGCCCCATAAAATTCTCGACTCGATTTCAGTTTTAGTGTTATTTTAGAGGGGCTAACAACTAGAATATTTTTCTACATGTAATGAGGACTTAGAGCCATTTTAGCTTGTAGTCTTCTGGATACAACTTTTCAACCTTTTCAACATCCGTTTTTTTAATTTTCAAGTTGTGTTATGATCGGAAAAGCTCATAGTACATCTCGAATAAGTTTTGGAATTTTTCAGAACCCATAAGGCTGGGTTTAGATTTCAAAACAGTAGCAAGACGCATAGCCTATTGCCCAATTTTCAGAATTTCAGGGTAAACTTCAAAAAATCATAACTCTCTGAATATAATGAACTGGGAGAGCTTCAACCTCTCGAATGAAATCTCCTTGAGTCTTCTTTCCAATGCTACTGGTTTCATCCAAATACAACATCTGAGTAAGGAGTTATACCCATTTTACTTCAGCCTGTCAGATTGTCAACTGAGGGACAGTTTCAAATTTGTTTGTTCTCTTAGGGGTATTTTAGTCATTTCACCTTACCCAAATTTCGTCTATAACACCATATTTAGCCCCCAATTCATCAAAATATAATCCTTTTGTCAAAGTTTCTCTAAAGAATGCCCCTTAGGGTTTCAAAATAAAAACTAAAGCAACTCAAGATTCAACCGTGGGTTTTTAAAATAAATTGAAGATTTGGAATCCCCGCAACGTAGGTTTCAAGAAGCACCTAATATTTTTTCTTATAGAGATACGTGGGGTTATCTCAAAAATCTCATGGGCTTTAAAAATTCATGTTTTCAAATGAGGGTTAGAAATTATGAATATGATTATGTTTTAAAAGTTGTATGATATTGATTTGGGCCTTAGGCCTACTCCCAAAGAGAATTTCTATATGATATATTTATATATATGTATTCCAAAAATATGTTAACTTGGGAGCATGAATGATATGACATTTCCTCTCTTGATGTGAATTTATTTTTAATATTTATATGATGAAAATTGTTTGAAAACATCTTGAAGAGCATAACATGAAATATTATGAGAATTAATATGATTTTGACTTGAAAATGAGAAGGTTATTCATGTTGAATAAAATGGTTGAATGAGAAAAATGATGTGATATTAATGGCATGCAAGTTGGGTATGACGATACCCTAAAGAGTATGACATGTTATTATTTTGAACAAAGATTGAGCTCGTTGATTTTCATGAGAAAGGTGGATATTCGAAGAAGGCGTTTGAATGAAAGGGCTCATTGCTGGAAACCGTAGTTATCGATGCAGGTTATATGATATTGCATCCTACATGGGAGGATTAATAAAATTATTTGGGGGATCTCACATCGGGGGATTCCTGCGGTGTGCTTACATAGGTGGTATCACTGGCTCCAAATCCTAGCGGCTACTTGGATGGGAGGCTCGAACGTCGAGCTAAAAGGCGGATTCCACATAGCTGTGGTATTACAAATTGTAGGTTATTCCAACTAGCTAAAATACATTGCATTGGTCTTGGAAAATCATTACATTAGGACCATGTGTTTTTCAAATGATTTCATATAAAACTGCTCTTATAATGGCTCTCACCTATATATGGTAAAAATATAATATTTTTGTTTTGATTTCTGTACGTAACAGTAGTTGTGTATTGACCCCCTTCCTCCAAGGTTCGAAGACGCACTATAGGGGTCCAAAAAATCAGTAGATTCCTCCGACCGAGTTGCAGAGTCACTTGGTGAGCCTTCTATATTTTGGAAGGGCTGATATCTGGTAGTTTCATTTTTCATTTATTAGTTTTGGGTCTAAGGAGGGCGTTGTCCTAGTTTTCAGATAGACATTTATTTCAGTCATGTAATAGAGATTTTCGCAGATGTTATCAAGATGTTGTTTGAGATTGCGGGACATTATCCCCCATTATTGCTTTTATATGATTCCTGACCGTCTTTCTATAATATTATTTAACTTTCATATTTCTTTATCATATGAATTATGTGCATGATTACCAGACAGATAGGGGTGTTTCGGGCCATCATGGTTCAGGATAATCATCACAGCCAGGGCCCTAGTTTGGGTCGTGACAAACTTGGTATCAAAGCACGGTTCATGGTCCCAGGTTGCCTGCAAAATCACGTCGGGTAGAGTCTTGTTTATTGGTGTGTAGTACGCCACACTTATAGATAGGAGGCTATAAGGCATTAAGGAATGTGTCTCTTTCTTCATGTTCAAGTTCGTGCAATAGAGTCAGAATGTTCCTCTTTCATACTCTAATTCGTGCTATGGTGTCACCCATACAAAAGTAATAGTCATCCCAAAATTCTTCTCTTACTCAGATATTCTCAGACATGTCCCATTATTAGGTGATTCAAGTGCAAAAAGTTTAGAATCTACCTGATATAATCCTTTCCGATTGAGTCATATAAGATTTTAAAAATTGTGCAAGGACTTGAGAAGAGTTTGTTTGCTTCAAAGTGTATTGATATGAGTGTGAACATTGATATTGATGAAATCTTGCTTTTCAGCCTACGGTATTGAGTGTATTCAGTCACTTGTCAAAAAAAATTTATGTTGCGGATGTCGTGCTCAGGGGGGATGATGTTTGATGATGATTTACCCCGTTTATAGTGATAAACTAATGTGGTAGCTAGTAGAATGTGTGGATAGTATGGGAGTCCATGGGTGGAAGTGTTTTACTCAGATTTTTATTTAAACAGAATAAGATGTATATTCTTAGACCATTAAATATTATGTGTCAATTTTCTATCTCTTCTAATATATAATCCTGTTATAATGGTATTTTTTTTTTGAAAAAAAATCAAAATCTAGTGAAACCATGTAAGGCCTATTTTGATTCACTAGCCACTTGTTGTCAAACTTGTTGTTATTGTGTTTTTTAATATATGTATACTTGAGTGTGTTTGCATGAGATAGATTTGGTAAAGAGGTGATTCGTCCTTGTGTGTTAGTTTAGTAGAAGGTAGAGAAGGAGTTGTTCGTCGGGGTGATTTGTCAGTTTCTTAAAGTGTGAAAATGGTTATATTAGCCAGTAAGTTATAATTATAGACTCATGGTTGTTGTGGAAATTGAAGGCAGTCTAAAGGTATGATTTAATAAGTAAGTATGGATTGAGAAATCCGTATACGTAGATAATATTGTATGGGGTTATAATATCAGATTAAGGATGATCATTTCTATTATGTGACTTTACCCCCTTGAGCCACTTTTTTTTAGTAGTTGTAGACTAGTACTAATTATGAGAAAAGTATGTGATAGATTTTTGAAGCATTTGGGTAGAATGTCCAAATTTAATGGATTAGTATATTTATTTTATGTTGCATTCTTTATTGATGGTAAGTGATTGATGCTAGACTATGGCTTGAATTTAGATAGTGTGGTGGTAAATACTGGCAAAAGATTTATGATGTATGTTTTGTGGGATTGATTAGTAGGCTTGATGTGTTGAAATAGTACATGCTAATAGATTATGATGAGGAAAACCGTAAGGTCACGATCGATTTTTTGTGGCTATGTACTAGTGTTTCTTGATGGTTAATTCATAGTTTTCATGTAAGAATTGTGTGTAAGGTTGGGTTGTAAATCATATTTACGTTCAACACTAGACACTAAGTTTGAATAGCTGATGCCCATTAAGATAGTTGTGAAAATTGATTGGGTAATGATACCGGTTTTATGGAAGTGATCTAATAGGCTTGAACGGTGTACGCAAGAGATTAGGTTTATTTGATTCGTAGTGAGGTATGATATTGTACGTATGATGTAGAAGTATGCCTAAGATGACATGAGGTTGCGGCATTTTTTCTAAGGCTATTACTTATTATGCATGGCTAATTGTACCATTGAATTGTTAAGTGGAGAAAGACTAGTTAGATGGTATTTGTTGATCCAAATAGCCATGTCAAGGTGTTTTGATTGATAGTGTGGGGCCTTTTGCGATGATCTTTGTTTTCATAGTAGAGGGATATAAATTTTGATTAGTAATAGTGGTTCGCTATGTTGATGTTAAGTGTTAGCATCTAAGCTTGAGTTTTGACGGTTGAACCGATACAAATAAGTGTGCCAGCATTACACTATGACTATTGGTGGCTCTGGGAAGATAGAGTGTATCCCGTAAGGTAGTCATTCGGGTTAAGTTGTATGATATGCGTGTATTGTCATTTTTTTTAGACCCTAGAGTGCAGTAAGTGTAGTTCAGTTAGAATCTGGTAAAGGATCTCCCAAACTCTAGATGATGACTTGAAGCTAAGCGGGAGATGATAGAACGAATGACCAAGTAAGGCTCTCAGATTGTAGTAGTGACGCAGTATGATTTAGAACGTCAGAAAGTGAGGGTGAATATCAACCCATTCCTACCTCTGTAATTTTTTTCAGTTATCCGGGTGCTTACTCATGCCTTATGATTCAGTTCTGTGATCATAGTTCATGATCCTTGTATATGATAGAGAGTCACGTACTTTTTCTGTTCCAAGATAATGAGTTCTAGTTCATTCAAGTAGTCAGAATCACATTCCTCATGGTATGAATACTAGTTGAGGTCATGCAACTCATGACACATGTACTCACTATTTATAGTATGCTCAGTCACGTATAAAAAGCTTTTCATGCTTCAAGGTCTTATGTTTTAACCTTTTAGTGACCCTCCCTATGTAATGATAGTGGTGATGATGTAAATGTTCTTGTTGATGGAATATCATAGTATGCTTGTTTAGATAAGGCCATAGGTATGAAGTAAGATTTGGGGCCAAGTCTTTGATACATGTGATGGTTAGTGGAAAAGTTTGTGTGTATATGTTTCAGGGTAGCGCGAGGGAGTTATATTGAAAATAGTTTAGAGACTATGTGAAGTATGTATATATGGGTGACTGCCTTTACGTTAACATGTGGTTATAAAATAGGCTTGAATGATGTTTTGGGATTGTAGTGGAAGGTCGCAATATGCATTAGCGACTTCATATTAAGAGTTTAGAGTAGTCATTGAAGTGGTAAGGCATGTTATGCTTAGGATGTGATCTTTAAAAGAGGTATAGAAGGTGA
>JAPEIP010000006.1:18901640-18924409 GCA_026120095.1 Capsicum chinense
GTTTTGGGATTGTAGTGGAAGGTCGCAATATGCATTAGCGACTTCATATTAAGAGTTTAGAGTAGTCATTGAAGTGGTAAGGCATGTTATGCTTAGGATGTGATCTTTAAAAGAGGTATAGAAGGTGATATCATATGGTTTAAAATAATAGCGTGCTGTAGCATGTTGTATTTTTGTGACATAAAGTTAGGCTTGATCGCGGTGTAAGGATTAACCTATTTTAGACATTAGTAGAAAAAAATTTGTCAATGCCCATATGAGAATTTTTAAGCTGAATTGAATGGATATGATATTTATAGGGAATAGTATAGTTAAGGGATATTCGAGAAGTGTGCTAAGCTTGAAAGTAAGAAGTTGTATTGCCAAAGGTCTGGTAATTCTATCCTAATTTAGGAGTTATATGTAACTCCCCGCATTTCATGATACAATATAGACCATGATTCCGATGTGATGATAAATCACGAAGCCATAAAATTCTATGCCAATATGACATGTCAATTAATTGTGTAGTATGTGAATCCATTCAAGCATGAATTTAGACCATAGAGGTCCTTCAACTCAAGGACGAGTTCAAACTATTTCGATCGACTATGTTTTAGTGGATGTTGTAAATTTTGTTAGCTTCTATCTACCATAACTCTCTGTATATGTCGAATTACGGAGCCTACTATGTGTCAAATGATAGTTCTTCGAGTTAGCTTTTCAATGATACCAATTTTGATAAAATCCAATACCCGAGCAAGAAGTTATGGCCTTTCAAAGTGATATGTGTTGCCTAACCCATCATCCAGGGCCACTGGAAAGCATAGGCGATAGCCTAGGCGGCGCCTATGTAAACACAGGCAATAGGCTAGGCGGCGCCTATGTAAAGAATTCAAGTGACTTAAACACTCCGTTTTTGGGGCAAAATGGTCCTTTTCCACCCTTAGCTCTAAAACACGAAATTCAGTTCCAAGGACCCCAAAATACACCCTCATTCTTCAAATGTGCTCAAGGATTCTCCTTAGGGTTTCAAAATAAAAACCTAAATAGTTCAAGATTCGACCGTAGGTTTTCGAAGATAATTACATATTTGGAATTACCAATCTGCAAGCTTCAAGAAACATCTATTATCTTTGGAAATAGAGGTACGTGGGGTTATCTCAAAAATCTTATGGGCTTTAAAAATTCATGTTTTCAAATGAGGGTTTTGAAATTATGAATATGATTATGTTTTAAACGTTTTATGATATTGATTTGGCCCTTAGACCTACTCCTAAAGTGATTTGCTATCTGATATATGTATATGCATGTATTCCAAAAATATGTGAACTTGAGGGCATGAATGATATGAAATTTCATCTCATGATGTGAATTTGTTTTGAATGTTCATATGATGCAAATTGTTTGAAAACATCTTGAATAGCATGACATGAAATGTTTTGAGAATTGATATGATTTTGACTTGAAAATGAGAAGGTTATTCATGCTGAATACAATGGTTGAATGAGAAGAATGTGATATTGATGGCTTGCAAGTCAGGTATGACGATACCCTACAGAATATGATATATGATTGATTCAGATGAAATCTGAATGCATTAATTTTACATGATATAGGTGGATGCTTGAAGAAGGCTTTTGAGTTTACGGGCTCATCCCCGGAAAACGTGTTTGCCAACACAAAAATTTGTTACCAGGCTAAGTAATCTTGTGTACTTGACTTTATGTCATTCCCAAATTGGGACTATACGTAGAAGCCCGGGCTAAGTGATCTTTGGCACTACCAGTGGGTCGAGACACCATGCTTTGTGGTCTTGTGTATCGCTCCCTCACTTATACTCTAATCTCGGTGGCAACCGAGGTTGGGCAGTTGGTGTAAATTATGTAGGGTATTCCACCTAGCTCAGTTGCATTTCATTGTTGTTGAGAAACTATTGCATTACGCCCATGTGTTTTTAAATGATTTGATACAAAATTGCTTTATAATGGCTCTCAACTATGTTTTGTAAAAATATTATGTTTTGTTTTGATATCTTGCGTTCCAGTACGTCTGTGCTGACCCCCTCCCCTCTTCAACCTCTCAGGTTCAGAGGCCCAGTCTAGGGTTTAAGAGAATCAGTAGATCATTCAGACAGAGTTGTAGAGACAAGTGGTGCGCCTTCTATGTTTCAGAAGGTCTTATGTCCAGTTTATATATAGTTACTTGACTCAGTCATTTGTTAGAGATTTTCGCAGACAGTTGTTTAGAGGTTGATTGATGTTGGTGGAACCTTTTTTCCCCGTTATTGTTTGTTTTCATATTTATGGCCATGTTTCTGAATTATTATGTTTCTTCTGAATTAATTTGATAATATGAATTAGGTGCATAATACCAGACATATAGGGGTGTTTCGGGCCTCCATGGTTCGAAATGCTCGTCGCGGCCAGGCCATAGTTTTGGTCGTGACATTATATGTCTATATTCTAGACTACAGAGTAGTGTCAATGTTGGGATTTCCTCAATTGGATATCTTATGTAATCCATACCCAAGATTCGTGGCTCCTTATTATTGTTAGAACTTCTCTAGAGAGCACATTGAAGAGACACTCTAGTTAAGTAAGAAGGTCAGGCATAATTCAGTCTGTATAGTCAGTAAGTCAGTTTAACAAGCAGATTCGCATGGCTTGTTTTCTCGTCTTTTTATTTATTCGTTCTACCCGAAATCTCGGACATGCTACTATTCCAAGATAGAGTATACTAGTAATAGCGAGTATAGATCAGTTAATCCGTCATGAATTAGCCTCAGATTCCAGAGGTTCAGTTATGATTCAATTCGTAGGTGCCCTATACATCGCCTCAGTTTCCAGAGTATCTTAGTGAATTGAGCATTCATAGAGGGACATAGGATCCCAAGGGGGACATACCTCATTCATTTGCATGCATAGATTCATATTACAAGACTCACACCAGTTATTATTGCGTATTCAGTCATACATTCATACGTAAGTTCAGTCAGATATGCATGTATTAGAAATGCATGTTCAATAGAAAAAATTAAGCTTATCAGTGTATTTAGTCATGCGTTCATGAGAACAACTAAGTCACAGATCCATGAATCAGATATGCATGTTCATTATGAGAATCTAGCATATGAATAGCTTCAGTCATGTTTTCCATGCATCAGATATGCACGTCTATTCTAAGAAATTGGAACATCAGTAGTTCTAATCATATAGTCATGTTTCAGATCAGTGTATTCTTTCTTAGAGAAACATATCATGTTCGCGTTATTCCATAGCTCTAATATTCAATATGTTCCTAACCATCATTCGAGGACGACTGATCCCAAGGGGGAGATAATGTAACACCCTGTATTTTTGGGCTAGATTTTAGACCGTCGTTCCTACATATATACACCCGAACTGAATTATTATTTATTAACATACGTATGGTAATCACTTCTATCATAATGCCCCATGAAATTGTCGAGTTGATTTCATTTTTAGTGTTATGTTTGAGGCACTAACAACTAGAATATTTTTCTATGTGTAATGAGGACTTAGAGTCATTTTAGTTGGCAATCTTCGGGATACAACTTGTCAACCTTTCCGATATCCATTTTAAGATTTTCAAGTTGTGTTACAATCGCGCAAGCTCATAGTTCATCTTGGATAAGGTTTGGAATTTTTCAGAATGCATAAGGCTGTGTTTGGATTTTAAAACTGTAGCAAGACGCATAGCCTATTTCCCAAGGTCAATTTTAAACTATCATAACTCTCTTAATATAATGAACTGGGAGAGCTGCTACCTATCAAATGAAAGATACTTGAGTCTTCTTTCCAATTCAGCTGGTTTCATCCAAATACAACCTCTGAGTAAGGAGTTATAGCCATTTTATTTCATCCTTTCAACTTGTCAACTGAGGGATAGTTTCGAATTTGTTTGTTTTCTTAGGGGCATTTTAGTCATTTCACCTCACCCAAATTTCGTCTATAATACCAGATTTATCCCCTAATTCATCAAAATATAATCCTTTTCTCAAAGTTCCTCCCAAGAACACCCCTTAGGTTTGAAAATTAAAAACCCAAGCAACTCATGATTCAACCGTAGGTTTTCAAACAAAATTGAAGATTTGGAATCCCCACCACGTAGGCTTCAAAAAGCACCTAATATTTTCGCATAGAGAGGTACGTGGGGTTATCTCAAAAATCTCATGGGCTTTAAAAATTCATGTTTTCAAATGGGGGTTTTGAAATTACGTATATGATTATGTTTTAAACGTTTATGATATTGATCTGGTCCTTAGGCCTACTCCCAAAGTTATTTGCTATATGATATATGTATATGCATGTATTCCGAAAAGTTGTTAACTTGAGAGCATGAATCATATGACATTTCCTATCTTGATGTGAATTTGTTTTAAATGTTTATATGATGTAAATTGTTTGAAAACACCTTGAAGAGAATGACATGAAATATTTTGAGAATTGATATGATTTTGACTTGAAAATGAGAAGGTTATTCATGTTGAATACAATGGTTGAATGAGAAGAATGATATGATATTGATGTCTTGCAAGTCGGGTATGACGATACCCTACATAGTATGACATGTGATTGTTTTGAACAATGTTTGAATGCATTGATTTTTATGAGAAAGGTCGATACCCGAAGATGGCGTTTGATTTAAAGGGCTCATCGCTGGAAACCGTAGTTACCGATGCGGGTTATATAATATTGTATCCTACATGGAAGGATTAATAAAATTATTTGGGGGATCTCACATAGGGGGATTCCTGCTGTGTGCTCACATGGGGGGTATCACTGGCTCCAAATCCTAGCGGCTGCTTGGAATGGAGGCTCGGCCGTCGAGCTTAAAGGCGGATTCCACATAGTCGTGGAATTACAAATTGTAGGGTATTCCACCTAGCTCAAATACATTGAATTGGTGTTGAAAACTCATTACATTATGCCCATATGTTTTTCAAATTATTGATATAAAACTGCTCTTATAATTGCTCTCACCAATATTTGGTAAAAATATTATATTTCTGTTTTGATTTCTCTGTGTACCAGTACTTTTGTATTAAGCCCCTTCGTCCCAGGTTCGGAGGCGCACTCTAGGGGTCTATAAAATCAGTAGATTCCTCAGACAGAGTTGAAGAGTAACTTGGTGAGCGTTCTATATTTCGGAAGGCCTGATATTTGGTAGTTATATTTATCATTTATTAGTTCTGGGTCTACTGCGGGCCTTGTCCCAGTTTTCAAATAGACATTTGTTTCAGTTATGTAGTAAAGATTTTCGCAGATGTTATCGAGATATTATTTGAGATTGAGGGACATTATCCCCCATTATTGCTTTTATATGATTCTTGACCATTTTTCCTTAATATTATTTATCTTTCGCATTTCTTTATCATATGAATTATGTGCATGTTTACCAGACAGATAGGGGTGTTTTTGGCCGTCATGGTTCGGGATACTCGTCACGGCCAGGGCCCCGGTTCGGGTCTTGATAAAGAGGTAGGGGAGGGGGGTCAATACAGATGAATTGGTACGCAAAGTAATACAAAAACATAATATAAATTTTTATATAACATAAATAAGAGCTACTATAAAACACTTTATCGCAAAATAGTTTGAAAACACATGGACATAGTATAATGATTTTTCAACAACAATGCAACATTACTGAGCTAGGTGGTACACCCTACAATTTCATGTTCTCACCAACTGCCAAATCTCTGTTGCCGCATAGATTTGGAATATTAGTGAGGGGGAGGAACACAAGATCAAATAGTAGGGTGACATACCCCATCAATATGTCGTGGTAGGGTCACCATCATAATGTAGGGCTCCTAACTTATAGTCCCAATTTGGGATAACATAATACTAGGTACGCAATATCACAAAGTAGTGTACCAAGTTCCCATGTCAGATATCATGGTTACCAGTATAGAGTCATTTTACTCGTGCTTTCTTTGGGTGACCACCTAACTCACCCAAATTTTAGCATCAAACTTTATTCAAGGAAAAACATCCATCTTACTGTGCGGGGTATTGTCATACCCCAACTTGCAGTCATTAGTACTATGTCAAATCTCCAATTTCTTATGCCATTCTCAACATGCACACACATGAGACTTCCACACATCGAAAACATACACGATGGTACTCAATATGTAATAGTTTAAGAAGTTTCATCATTTATAAAGTGGTATCAAAATATTTGTAAAACTCATGCTCTCGATAATTTGACTCTATTATTAGGTGGGGTACTAAAACATTATCATGAGAGTTCACTATTCATATTCATCACATCCTTTGAAATTCAATTCACATGTCCACAAATTCTACAAATTGAGATATATGGAATCTAACCCCATGATATTTCAATACTCCTTTCCAAATCATAACACAAAATATAGTATAGGCAGTAAAACGAAAACTCCACTTGTAATACATGTATATACTTGTATGAATATTAAAGTCTTGAGTAAATTATTTTCAAAATCATGCCCACGAAATTTAGGACAACCCCACGTACATCTATTTTGGAAAAAAAATGGATGATTCTTGAAGATTACAGATTGGGGATTCCAAATCTCCAATTATCTTCTAAATCCCACGGTTGAATCCTGATTTATTTGGGTTTTTAGTTTGAAACCCTAGAGAGTGTTCTTGAAGTAATTTGATGAAAATATCAATAATGAGGTCCTTTGGGATTAAAATCCCGTTTTTAAGCTGATGAAAGGAGGGTGGAAATACCCATTTTTCCATTAAAAATGCGAAAAAAGAATATGAAAATTTGGAGCGTGCGTCGCACGCTTATCGCCTGACCTCACTGCCTTATTCATAAAAATTACCATAACTTTTCGCTCGGGTATCTAATTTAGGCTAAATTGGTATCGTTGGAAAGCTAATTCGAAGAACATTCACTTGAAGTATAATAGGCCCTTTAATATATCATATACTTGTAGTTATGGTCGATGGAAATTGTCCCATGTTTAAACATCCACTAAAACTTATTCGGTACAAATGATTTCAACTCATCTTAGAGTTAAGCGATTTTTGTGATCTCAATTCATATTTAAAGGTATTCTTACACTATAGGATCGATGACGACACATATATTAACAAAGAATCATCTAGTTATGGTCTATACGCGTAAGGACGATAGTCTTGATTCAAACCCGAATGTATGGGGTGCTACATTATCCCCCCTTGGGATCATTCATCCCCGAATGATGTGTCGGGACCTTTTGAAGCTCTAAGAGTGTAGAATATAGAACACATTCTCACATTGAACATTTTTCCTCGACAAAATATGTGACGACAGTGAATAACCTTCATGATATCCCCTTGTGAAATGTGAATGCACGAACCATGAGATAACTAAACATGGCTTCGACATGATCTTGTCATGTGTTTTATGGCACATGATCAAAGCATTGCAAGATATTAATTCTTCATAACAATCCTCGGCCTAATTAAGATTGGTACAATTCATGAGATAAGATTCTCACGAGACATAAGAATATTAGTATTCTCCATATTACAAGATACAATGAAAAGACTTAAGCTTGCGGATACTGTTTGTCTATGCCCCAAACAATAAAATATTTGTGTCATTGTTCCTGAATTACAATTTTACCCATACACAACTAACCACACGAATTTGATTCCTACTGTAATACACTTTTATGTTGAATCCTCACTCGGAGGAAAAAGGTGCTAATTAAATTACGGGATCCTATACTCTAAATCATATTCTGGGATCATCTTACTTCATCACTATGATCCAACAACTCAAGTCTTAATTCATGGAATACTAACCATATGTGACCTTGGTTCATTTCTTCACCCAACTCAAAATTTAAACCTATCATTACTACACCCACTACATGGATCTCTTCCCACCCAGATCAACAATTTCAATCTCTCTCACAAATGGTTTTACCACATTTTTTTCTTAGCTATTTCGCACAACAAAAGTTCACCTCCTTCCTTTCCCTTTCACAAATAATCTCTGCTCGAGAATCACATCAAATTTCTTTCCTTAAAGAACATCTACTCCCATACCTAACACACTACTATGTGTCCACAACCATCATCATACAAACACATGGAGGGTCATTAAGGGACCCGAGCATACACATCATGAATGGAAGTAACATCATCAGGCAATCAATCATACTTATAGCACTACTCGACGAGGGACATGAAGTAAAGATACGATAGAATAGACACACAGTGCTCCCGATATCAAGTGCCTAGATCATAAATAAAGGGTTGTTTGGCACAAACACAACCCATTGTTGTTTCCTTAGGATAGATCAAAATGAGACACATAGATGCACATATCATGAGATATATGTCATAAAGCGGAAATATACGTCGTTACTAAGTAAGGTAAGGATTTCACTTAAAGTGATTGCTCCGCATTCAAAGAGCTGAAAACTTTTCATGATTTGGCATAGGCTTTATCACTTTGGCTAATTCCGACGTAAAATAATTCCGCAGCATACAGAAACATATTTTCTTAGGACCGAGCAGTTAGTGAGGCATAGGTTTAGATCATGAGACAAATAACATATGGCTCGGATACTTGGAGTATTAGGTCGTTGTGGGACATTACTGCTTCTTTTTTGGACATCAGAAAATGACATGACTTACATAGTGAACTCAAACCTTAGACATTGGTAGGACATGAATACATGTGACCTTGGTAGTATGAACTCTTAAACTGAAGTAGGAGGAACATTCTTGCATAGGAGTAGGTTCATCATGAATCTTCCCTAACTCGCCAAAATGATAAAATTCGGAAACTATCTTAACTCACCATCTCCCTCTTAGATCAAAGTCAAAATCCTAGACTTGAGAACTTACCTTATTATCAATCTGAAATAGAAATTATCTGTACAATAGGGAGGGGGTATCGGTATACACATGAAGACAAACTTCCCTCAACAATTTTACAAAAAGGCACTAAATTCCTTCATGGACATCCCCCTTTCAGGGGTACTAATCATAACTTCCGTAAACCCCAAAATCATCCACTCATGAATAACATGATTATAGGCATGGACATTCACGCTTCTAATTACTTAAGAGTTAGGATTTCTATTCTTGGAAGGGAAGGATGATTTCAATTTGGGAAGAATGTTAATTTGGGACTAAAGTGTTGTTTTGCTACTCAAATTTGGTGTTTAGGACGAATTAATGTGGCTGGAATTGACACAAATGCCCTTCATGAGATGGAGTTTAAATGCTGAAATTCCCAGCTACGTGCAGCAGAGCATACATGCATACTCTATCCCACCGTATCGGACTATGTATCACCTGCTGCATCGCATAGCACTAGACCATGCGACGCATGCATATCACATAATGCCACTTTTTTAGGCATCCAAATATTCCCTAAATGACGCTTAAAATTTTTGAAACTCACCCGATACATACCCTTGACTTCCCCAATCATGAATCAACAAGAAAATCTAAAATCAATGGTTGGAAAGGTCAAAAATAAAATCATCAAAGATTGGGAGCTCAAAATGTAACTAAGTCCTTTTCTTTAATACTTAGAAAAAGGTAATCATTCAAGTTGTCAGCCCTCTAAACCCGTTACTGAGTAACATCAAATCGAGAAAACTACGGGGTGTTTGGACTACTTAACGCATACTCTAAAAGCATTACTTTCCCAGAACGCTACTCTTAAATTTTGCTATTCTCAATCGTCATCAACCTAAAACTCGCATTCTCATGAGCATACATACACCTCCTCCCTCCTCATCACATAAAAATCAACTCTGCACTACTTAATATTCAAACATTAGGCCGTTATTCGCATAACTTATATCATAAAAATCTTACCTAACACTATACTACCAGGGGGAAACTTATTCTAATATACTTATGTCTTTATCCACTTAATGACTCACCCACAATTCATCATTTTAACACAAGTCCTCATATACTCTTATACCTCACCATTACCACTTAAACCTTTCAACCATTATTAATCTAGGCTCTTTTACAAATCACTTCAAGCATGGTAATTCATTCCCATAAAACATACATCATTAATCATAAGATAATATTCTTACCACCACATTCTACATCTACAATTCAATTCTCTAGTCTAGAATCCAATTAGGAGATTCTACCCAAATACCTCCCACAAAAAACTACTACATACTTTTCTCACAAGTAGTACTAGTTTACAACTACCAATAAAAGACGGTCAGGGTGTAAAGTCACATAATATATATGATCAACCTTAATATTATATTATAACCCCATACAATCTTATCTACTTATACGACTATCTCACACCACACTTACTTACCCCAGCAGGAATTTAGCCTACCTTCTATACTTATAACTTACTGGCTAATCTAGACATTTTCATTCACAGCCTATGAGGGGTTTCTATAACCACCTTAAATATCCACTCCGGGATCTTTCCCTATTTGTAAATAAAAACAAACAACAATCAGATTCAAACACTTCCTCCATGGACTACCATATAATCCACAATAGTACTACCACATTATTCTACCACCACAAAATGGTAAATCATTCTCAATCAACAGTTATTTGGCTATAACTATTTAGTTACATAAAGGTCACCCTCACTCTGACCTTTAACCTTGTAACTTAATATCACCAACTTCTTTGTCTTATTTCACTACCAATAGGTCATGACACTAATACTTTAACTTATACTAAAACTCTAGTGGAAATACAGTTCGAACAAACACAAGAACAATTAGATGAACAACATGTTGCTAGTGAATCGAAATTGACCTCACACGGCTTCACTAGACTTTGCTTTTTGTGATTTGAAGCAAAAAATCTATGAATAACAAAGCAACTATGCTAGTGAATTGAAAGAGCCTCACACGGCTTTACTAGACTTTTTATTTTCAACAACATAATGATATCAGGATTACAAGAGATAGAAACGTGACACACAATATTGAACGACCCAAGAATACACATCTTACTCTTGTTTTAACTGAACGCCTCTTAAGAAGGAGGACATACTTTTAAACTTGAGGGACTTATGACACATCAAGGAGCTCCTCTCAAGCCCTTTGTGTGACTTCTGAAATTTCTATTAATAAATCTGAGAGCATTATCTGAAAACACCATAGTAAGGAAAAGACTTAGGATAACTTTTCTTTTGTATGGGTGACATCATAGCACGAATTGGAGTATGAAGAAGGAACATTCTTACTCTATAGCACGAACTAAAAACATAAAGAAAGAGAGAAATTCTTAAACGTCTAGTAGTCTCCTACTTATAAGTGTAGCAAGATACACACCCATAAACAAGATTCTACCTGACACGATTTCGTAGTAACCCTAGGACCATGAACTATTCTTTGATACCAAGTTTTTCACGACCCGAATTGGGGCCCTGGCCATGAAGGACATCCCGAGCCATAAAGGCCAGGACACCTTATCCTGTCTAGTAATCATGAACAACATTCATATAATAAAAGAAGATGCAGAAATATATTCTAATAGGGAAACATGGTCATATTCTAGATTCAGTTTAAACAATAAGGAATAGAATCCAACACCAACTAACAATATCTGAAAACCATCTACGAAATCTCTACTATATGATCAACCATCAACTGTCTAAAACTGGGAGAAGAACCTTAGTAAACCAAAACCATAAAAATGAAAAATAGTTGTAAGATATTAGGCCTTCTGAAATATGGAAGGCTCACCACTGAGCTCTGATTTGATATCCAAATATCTACTCCTTATCAGGATACCTAGACTGAACCTCAGAACCGGAGAGGTAGGGGATGGGGGTCAATACAAATGTACTAATATGTAGAGTAATCCAAAAACAAAATAGAAATTTTTATATACCATAAATGAAAGCTACTATAAAACACTTTAACCCAAAATAGTTTGAAAACACATGGACATAGTGTAATGATTTTTCAACAAAAATGCAACATTACTGAGCTAGGTGGTACACCCTACACTTTCATGTTCTCACCAACTGCCAAATCTCGGTTGCTTCCCAGATTTGGAATATTAGTGAGGGGGAGGCACACAAGATCATACAACAGGGTGCCATACCCCATCAATATCTCGTGGTATGGCTCACAATCACAAAGAAGGGCTTCTAACTATTAGTCCTAATTTGGGATGACATAATACTAGGTACGCAAGATCATATATCAGAGGACCATGTTCCCGTGTCAGCAATCACGGTTTTCAGGATAGACTCATTTTACTAGTGTTTTCTTCAGGTGACTACCTAACTCACACAAGTTTAAGGTGTAAACTTGATTCAAGGCAAAACATCCATCTTACACTGTCGGGTATCATCATTCCCCAACCTGTAATCATTAGTACTACATCAACACTCCAATTTCATATGCCACTCTCAACATGCACACACATGAGACTTTCATACCTCTAAAACATACACGATGGTACTCAACAAGTAATAGTTCAAGAAGTTTTATCATTTATAAAGTGGTATTAAATTAGTTGCAAAACTCATGCTCTCGATAATTTGACACTATTATCAGGTGGGGTACTAAAAGATTATCATGGGGAATTTAAAGAGTTTACAGTTCATATTCATCACATCCTTTGAAATTGAATTCACATGTCCATAAATTCAACACTTTGAGATATATGGTAAATAACCCCATGATATATCAATACTTCTTTCCAAATCCTATCACAAAATATAGTATTGGCAATAAAATGAAAACCCCACTTGTAATATATGCATATACTTGTTAATATTAAAGTCTTGATTAAATTCATTTCAAAATCATGCCCATGAAATTTAGGACAACCCCATGTACCTTTATTTTGGAAAAAAATGGATGACTCTTAAAACTTATGGTGATTCCAAATCTCCAATTATCTTCTAAAACCCATGGTTGTATCTGGATTTATTTGGGTTTTTATTTTGAAACGTTATAGAGTGTTCTTGTAGTAGTTTGATGAAAATATCTATAATGAGGTCATCTGGCATTAAAATCCCGTGTTTAAGCTGAAGAAGAGGGGTCAAAATACCCATTTTGCCCTTAAAAACATGAAAATAGAACCTGAAAATTTTGAGCGTGCCTTGCACGCTTATCGCATGACTTCATTGCCTCACTCACAAAAATAACCATAAGATTTTGCTCGGGTATTGTATTTATGTAAAATTTATATCCTTGGAAGGCTAATTAGAAGATCTTTCATTTGACATATAATAGGCTCTCTATTTCATCATATACTAGGAGTTATGGTCGATGGAAATTGACCAAAGTTTAATCATTCACTAAAGCTTATTCGGTAGAAATGTTTTCAACTTGCCTTAGAGTTAGGGGATTTTTGTGAAATCCATTCATATTCAAAGGTATTCTTAGGCTATAGGATCGATCACCACACATATATTAACAAGGAATCATCTAGTTTGGGTCTATATGCATAAGGACGACGGTCTTGATTCTAGACCAAATGTAAGGGGTATTACATTTACCAACATCAATAGATGTTGTCAACATGTCTACTGGATTATTTGCACCCTTTATATTTTCCAGACACATATCACCTTCTTCCACTACCCTGCAAGTGATATGGTACCATCTTCTAATATGGTTCATCTTTGAAAGATAGACCGGGTTCTTCACCAACTGTATGACACTCTAGCTATCTATGTAAAGAATCTTCTCACGTTGCTTCTTTCCCAGTTCTTCCAGATAATCTGCCAACCATATTATCTCCTTTTTAGCTTCATCTAGTGTCACATACTCAGCCTCAATAGATGAAAGAGCAACAAACTTCTGAAGCCTGGATATCAAAATCACTACTATACCACCTATGGTGTAGATGTATCCAAAAGTACTCTTGCTTGGGTCCATATCCCCACTAAGATCTGCATCAACAAAACCTTGCAGAATCACCTTGCAATTGTAAAAACAAAGTGAAGTACTAGATGTACCTCTTAGATATCTTAGAATCCACTTCACAACTTCCCAGTGCTCTTTCCCTGGATTTGCCATGTACCTGCTAACAACTCCTACTGTACGTACTATGTCAGGTCTAGTGCTGAGAATATCATACATTAGACTCCTAACTGCAGAAGCATATGGAATAATTTCCATATACTCCCACTCCTGAACAGTGTTCGGTGACTAGTCCTTTGACAATTTCATATGATAGGCCAATGGAGTAGTCCTGGGTTTAGCATCATTAACTCTAAATCTGGATATCACCTTTGCAAACTACTACTCTTGGGATAGATTCAAATTGATAGTATATCTATCTTAAGAATTTGCTTTGCTGCACCTAAATCTTTCATCTCAAACTCAAAAGATAGACTTGCCTTCAGAGAGTTTATATCCTTCATAATTGATCCTGTAATAAACATATCATCCACATACAAGAGTAAAAATAAATAAGAATCAGTGTATTTCATAAAGTAGCAACACTGATCCTTTTCACTCCTGCAGAAGCCACTCTTGCTTATAAAGGGGTCAAATGTTTTGTACCATTGTCTAGGTGTTTTCTTCATCCAAGAAAATCTATTATTGAGCTTGCACACCATGTGTTCCTTTCCAATAACTACAAAGCTCTCTGGTTGCAGCATATAGATTTCCTTATCCAAATCTCTATGTAAAAATATAGTTTTACATCCACTCGCTCAAGATGCAAATTCTCTGATACAATAATACTCAATAAAATTTTGATAGTTGTTAATTTCACAACAGGAGAAAATATTTTATCATAATCAATGCCTTTCCTTTGTGAATATCCTTTAACTACTAACTCATTCTGCCTTGATTATGAACACCCTTTTGTTCAATAAGACTCTCTTCCCTGCAGGTAACTCAGCCAAAATCCATGTGTTATTGTTCTCAAGTGATCTCTTCTCATCATCCATGGCTTGCTTCCACTTGATTGAATCCTCTACCTGCAGGGCCTTAGCAACAGACTCTGGTTCCCCTTCATCAGTTAATAATAGATAATATAATAATGGTAAATACCAACCCGGTACTCTAATGGTCCTGGATGATCTCCTCTCAACTTGCTCAGGTGTCACCTGTTCCATCTTTTGTTCTTCAATGATAGTCTCTGAAGTTTGTTGAGTTTCTAATTTAAAATCTTTGGGTGTACTCTTCGGCAAATCAAGATCAACACCCACTTACTTTGTAGTCTCTTGAACCTTTTTCTCTCTATCCTCATATAAGATCAACTATCACATCACAATGTCTTAGGTTCTTCTTATTCCTGTCATCAAAAAATCTATAACGAAACATGTAAGAACCATAAACTATAAAGTAGCACTTTATAGCTTTATCATCAAGCTTATATCTCTTCTCTAAATTAACATAATCTTAAGAAGTGCAACAAAAATTCTTAAGTTAGAGTAATTGAGTTCTTTTCCTGTCCATACTTCTTCCAGAATCTTTAACCCCAGAGGAACTGATGGTCCCCTGTTGGTAAAGAATGCAGTTGTGCTCATAACATCTACCCAACATGTCTTAGCTAGTACACAGTGTATCCTTATGCTCCTTGCACGCTCTTTGAATATTCTGTTTATCCTTTTAACAACTCAATTCTGCCTTGCCTGCCTAGGAACTATCCTTAACAATCTGATTCCTTCATCTGCACAGAATTGTTTGAATTCTGATTTGTCATATTTTGCTCCATTATCCAGTCTGATTTTTAACTTTAGCTTTCCACCTCTTAAAAGTAGAAAACACATCTGAATTATGTTTGAAGAAGTAAGCCTATACCTTCCTGCTGAAATCATCAATGAAGGTGACCTAGAAAAAGTATTACATGTCATTAATTTTGAACACCTCTAATAAGGAAAGGTTTTAACATAAATATATTTAATTAGATATCAACTCTTATATATAAGAATAAAATAGTGAAAAGATGATTTTTTCTAAAGTAAATACTTTTAATGAAAGTTGTAAAATTCAAAGAACATTTCTTTGTCCCTTCATACTTTTAATATATTATGGATTATAGATGTAGATTATAGATAAATTGTAGAATATAGTGGTTGTTGTAGTGAAAAGAAAATACCCAATTTTTTTATATACATGTGGAAAAAAATCCACAAATATATGGGATTTTTCCAGGTCCAATATCTTCAGGACAATTTTTGTGTACAAATATCATGGTTCATTATGATTTTTGTATACAAAGATCACGAAAATCAAGATCACGTCTTAATACATTAAGTCTACTCCCCAAAAGATTAAATATATCCACAAGTCTTGAAGTCTGAGGTATTTTGTAGGCAACAAATTTTTTTAAATTTAAATCTGTATGAAATTTGAATTATATTAAATTCAAAATATATTAGTACAAAATAAATATTGAGGTTCAATATAATTAGATTAATTATTTATGTCCCAACATGTATGGATTTAGTTAATGTTCAATTTTTATTGGGTTGGTTCATTAATTTAGGCTACAAATGATGAGCCACTTTGCTAAGTCCAACATAGAATCATAGTCTAGAGGTCCAATTGGATGCCATTTGTCAAATGACGTGGCATGCCAAGTCAAGTGAAGGAGCCAATAGAATCATGCTACATGTCAAAATTATGCAGCAAACCTAGTAAAATAAAAAGCCTATAGGCATCATGTCACTTAAATCTTATTGGTCAAGGAAAATTCATCTTCACCACAGCTCTTCCCTCCCTACAAAGGCTATATATAGGGGGTCTGATAATTCAGTAAAGAGGAATTAAAAATCTAACAAGAAGCAAGAGGATGCTCGTGGATCAAATACCACAATTTTTCTACAAAACTGAATAATTCAAATTCAGTTCATCAAGTTTCAAGATAAAGATTGCATGATTCAAAAACAAGCCCAAAAGCCCTTGAATTCAAGCACAAATCAAGATCAAATCCATCAAATCTACAAATAAATTTAAATTCAAGATCAAGGTCGATGCCCTTGAATTTATATTTTAAAAGGGGAATCGGAGGATTCAATGATACTATAGCACTCACTCACTGAAGTCAATAAAATTAATGTTGTAATATTTTTCTTGTTCCGGTTTATTTACTTTTCATCCTCGAAATTTTATTCTCCCACAAGTTTATTTCATTAGCTCATTGAAAGATTCTAAAATACGGGGAATATGGAGGTGATCAAGTTGATGAACTCCATGTTCAGACTCTCGATGACCCACGTACAAATAGGTTATAAACATTTCACCTTGAAGTATTTGCTATAACTCTTTAAAGTAGCATATTTAAATGAATTTTTCACTAATTCTACATCCAACAACTATTTCATCTCCTCCTTACTACTAAATAATTGTTCTATATGAAAATCCATCAGAGAAGGTGTGGTTGGGTTATGATCCCAATCAGCAGTCTTCTCTCTCTTCTTGAAAAAATTTGGAATCTTTGATCTTTCGTATCCATTGAATAATTATCCTACCTCTCTTCTTCAAATGAATCATCTTCATCAATTGTGGGGTGTGGTGGTGGGATTATTGGAGATTTTTTGATGACATTTATCCTCAATAATGGACTAGAGTCATCAACAATGATATCCAATATATACAAGAACACATGCCAATCATTTTTTATGAATTTGGGATGTATATTTCCCCTCCGATTCATTAAATAGCTAATTATATCGTTCTTTCGCTTGCAATTAAATTCCCTACTCTCAATTATGCTTTGAACCATATTGTTGTATGAACCATTGCAATGCAGAGGGATGGGTACTATCGTCTCACTAGATGATTTTCAATTCGAATATTTTTTTAGCCTCTTCCCACACAACCATATAATCACCACTAACAATGACTACTTCAGCTACTACTATTATAGACCACACTGATCGATAATCGATTAAGGTATCGGTCTATACTTGATCATGACTGGTATGAAAATGTCATGACCCAAACTAGGGCCCTGGTTATGTCAAACATCCCAAACCATGATGGTACGAGAGCCCTTCTCTAACTATCAATCATACACATAATTCATATACTTTAAGAAAAATGCGAAAGAACATGACAAGAAGAAAACATGGTCATTCTTTTACTTCAACTGAACGATACGAAAATAAGTTCATGAAACATTCCAAAATACCTGACACTAATATGCAAAATCTCTAAAAAGACAAAACACTAATGTTTGAATTTTGGGACAAGGCCTCTAGTCAGGACAAACACCAAAATAAATTATCCAAGTCAAATCAACAACGCCTTTCAAAATAAGGGAGGCTCACCAACTGCAGACTTTGGTAAACCCAATCTACTACTTAGTGGGACCCCGACACTGTATCTCAACTCCTAAAATATAGGGGGTCAATATAGATGTACTGGTACGTAGAGTAATCCAAAATAAAGTATTTATATATAACTTAAGTCAGGGCAATTCATGAAACATTTTACATATAATTTATGAAAACACATGGGAACAATTTAAAGATTTTGAAAAATTCTCTGAATCCATGACTCACTCTTTATCTTACTTCTGAGCTAGGTGGTACACCAGACAACTATGATATTCCATGTGTTATATAGAATCCGCCCTTGACCCATCGGCCAATCCCCCAAACCATGTTTTCCGCAAGAGTTGGAGTTTTTGAATGGTTCGGTACACCTCCTTAGAAGTATACCATGGCATCACCCTTAGTTGGCATCCACATTATTTTATTTTTAGGATAATACTCATATCGGCAACTATAGTTTCCAGTGATGAGACCTTACACTTAAACTCCCTCTTTGGGTAACCATTAACTATCTTTAAGCCCATTTTTGGTCTGTTCTATCCATGCATCTTTCTGAGATGAAATTATTAAAATCTGAGTAAAAATTTATATTTTTTTCTGTTCTGAATCTACTATGGCATTCATTTATTCTGGTATCATCATACCAAGATTTTCAATTCATATATCTAAGATATAAAATATCAAGTTCCATTCTCTTCATTCGAAACATAAATTTTGGACCACCATATCATTCAAATAGTTCAAGAGAATTCATATTTCAAAACATATGTCATGTTATGAAAAGGCTCTTTATTTTCAACATTTCAGTAAACATTTGGTGGTTAAGTGTTTTGTAACAAACTATGTAATCTTTCATTTATATATATATATATGTAATACCCCACATTTTCGGGCTAGTCTATGAACCGTCGTTCTTAAGTCTATAAGCTATAATCCTAGTGACTCCTATATGAATATAAGTTTCATGATCTTTACCCTCATGTTTGAAGTGCTCTTGAAGTTAAAAATATACATAGGAATCAATTAGAGCAAAGTTGAGCTATGATCATTTGATTTGACCAACATTTGATATTCGATTCTACAAGGGCCGACTTTAAATGTGTATAACTTTTTATATACATGGATTTTTCATATCAAGACACATCACATTTTATATAATTGAATTAGCTTTTCAATGATACCAATTTAGCCAAAATCTGATACCCGAGCAAAAAGTTATGGTTTTGCAAAGCGGTGGGCATCGCCTACCAAATCGCAAACATTCACTGGAAAGGGTTTGCCATAGGGAATGCAACACAAACTGTAGAGTTTGAAAAAGGGAGTACGACACAAACCTTTAAGTTTGCCATAGCTTGTGCGATGCAAACCCCCTTGCACAACGATCGAGACATTTCATTTTTGGGTTATTCTAAGGGAAACTAAGTCATTTGATACCCCTAAACCGTCCCTAATCACTCCTAAACAATTTTATGATATATAAATCACATAAAATACTCTCTCTTACCCCAAAAAAGTCATTAAACAAATCAAAACCCTTCCCTTCTATCCAAGAACAAAATCTAAGTGTAATCTCTCAAGAATCAATAATTTAAGCTCAAAATTCAAAGTTCTCTACAAAGATTCTTTTGATTAAGCTTAAAGAACCAATCATCAGCAATTTCATCAGCATAAAGGTATGTGGGCTTTGAACAAGGATAATTTTTTCGTTCTTGTGTCCAAAACTTGTTTTAATTTATAAACATACATGATTTTACATGTTTTCCTATGAAATTTAAGTATGGATTGATACCCTATGTTGTTGTTCATAAGATTATGAGATTTTCAATGTTTAAGATGTTTGAATTACATGAGTATGTTGGTATTATTATGCATAAAGCTGAAATTTCCAGATTTTAAGATGATTTATGAATGTTTATGTTATAAAGCATGGATTTGGAGATGTTTTATTATGATATTGGAGTATGGGTCCTTAAGCAGTAACTAAAGATTTTTATTTCGAGAATTTTTCTGCTATGAGAATCCCATGTCGAGATTATCCTTAGATTTTTAGAAAGATTTGACCTTTTAGTCATAATAGAATTAAAATCCACCTTACATATTTAGATTTCAGATTTTTCAATTGGTTTCGTTATAAACCATGAGATCAATTTTTTAAAGTGGATTTTCTTTAGATTTTGAGCAAAAGATTGGGAGTAGTATTTAACACCAAGCGGTAAGTGTGGGATTATTTTAATACCTGTGCCTTTTATTTTGTTGAAATGATCACTACGTTGTTTAAACTTGCTTTGAAATACGAATTTATTTTATACATGTGGTATTTTAATGATTTTCACTTTCCATCACGTGGAAAATTTCTTAAGCTTTCCATCGATACCAATTATATCAAAATACGACATCTTGTAAGGAAGTTATGAATATTTTACGAAAGAAGTCAGACTATGCCGTTCCAACGGTAGAGTCCGGCGTGTCGTCGGTAGCCCGACCAGCCATCGGAGACCGCCGTCGAATGGACGCAGTGGACATAGTTTCTATTCCTGTTTGAAGGCATTGCCCGACAGACCGTCGTCGGTCTGAAGGACCGTTGCAGGTCCGATGGACTGTTGTAGGTTCAACGGACCTTTGAAGGCCACCGTTGGAGATGTCCAGTAACACCCAGTTCTACCCAGTTCAGAGGGTGTGACCTGATAGACCTTCGGAGGCCATCATCGAACATCAAGTTCAGCTATTCTAAGTCATTTTAGCAGGCGTATTTTGGTCATTTAACACTCGTCTATATATACCCACTTATTCACAATTTTAGAAACTTTATCCATTGTTATTTAACAAACAAAATTAGGGTTTGTCTCTAAATTTAATCTCCAAGAAGAAGATCCAATTACCTTTAAGAATTTAGGGATTTTCACTTATTCAAGTTCAAGAACATTGTCCCAGGTATGCATAGTATTCATGCATGGACTCCTTTCATCCATGAAGTCCAAGAATCCTTTTCTAAACTCAAGTTATGGATTTTCTCAATGTTTTCATGATTCGACTGCCCATGTTCATGTTGATAAATATGAAATTGGATTCTACTCCATGATTGTTTATAATTTCTTTGTTGGTTTAATTACTATAGCAATAGATTCATGCAACCCTAAGATTTAAACCTTTGAGTGAGGGATTTAGAATTAAATAATGATGATTATATGTACCATACCTACAATGTGTGTGATTAAATGCCTAGATGAAGAAATATTGTCTAACTGGCATGATATCATGAAATCCCTAAGTATGTACAAGTTTATGCTTATTACATGTTTGATGAAATGGTCCTATGAATATAGCATGTACTATGATGCTAGTCGAGTCTTCAAGTAAATCATGCTATATCAGTTTCCTTCTATCGAGTCCTGTGGGTACTTGTACCTAAAATATTAGTTGTGTGCCTAGAGCCATGTCATGTTTTCACGATACTCTCAGTCCAGCTATGAACTCTTAGACTACATATAGTCTTATGACAGAGGAAACATCTCTAAGATCTCATCACTCAGTCAATTTTCAGATATAAATTGTATTCCATCAGTCAATGGAATTTAGTAACTTAGCTCATGATCATCTTCAGTACATCATGTTTAGTGTCTATTCAGATGGGAGTAGAGATTAGCACTGAGTGAACCCAAGGATGGGAACTCACCTGATATGTGAGGAAGTGATTCCTAGAAGCAATTCTTGCATTCTAGAACTATGTAGCCAGCATAGGTTGGGACATCGTAGCCTGCTATATAAGGGTAGATGAGGTGGCTTAACCTATTATATAAGGGTTCCCACCATTGTCATTAGAGTTACCTGTTATATGAGGTTTACTTATATGTCGTCCTTACCAGTGGCATTGTATTGACACCCTTCCAATGAGGGCATAAATTGGACCCCAGCTTAGGTATTATAGCACCTTTGGGGCATGTCGGTTAAATACTACTTTCCATAGTTTCATGTTATAGAATCTGGATTGTCAGTCATAGTCAATCAGTCTAAATAATAGAACTAAGATAATTCTTTAGATTTCAGGACAGTCAGATACAGTCAACTCAGATATAGTACAAAACTTAGATAGTTCCACCAAATTCATGAATGTCAGATACAGTCTCATATGACATCAGTCACATTCATATTTAGTCCTTTATGTTATCAGTCTTGTTATTTTATCTGTATTTAGAATTAGTAAATCACGATATCATGTTGGCAGTTACAGTTGCGTATTTATACATGTATTCTCACGTTCATGTTAGACAGTCAGTTAGCATTATTCATGCATGTGACCCATTGCATCTAGCCTACCTCACATGTATACTCGGTACATATATACTGACGCATTTGCGCTATGGTTCTTTCTCTTATGTTACACCATAGGTTTAGACACACGTGCTCCAGATCAGCAGTAGAACTAAATTTTCAACTGATAGAGTAAAAAGTGAGTCCTTATTCTCCAAGGACATGATTATTTCTTTATTATGACATAGAATAGTTTATTAGCTCGAGTTAATTGGGGACATGTCCTATCAACTCCTTATTTACAT
>JAPEIP010000006.1:18930981-18945919 GCA_026120095.1 Capsicum chinense
TCTGTGTCACCCAAGAGTCATTTTATCTCTTACCTCAAAGCTAGAAAGCTTATTTCCAAGGGGTGTATTTACCATTTGGTTAGAGTCAAAGACACTAAGTTTGAGACTCCAACTCTCCAGTTTGTTAACGTCGTCAATGATGTTTCTGATGTCATTTCGGATGATCTCCCACAGATACCTCCTGAGAGAGAGATAGAGTTCAGGATTGATCTTCTTCCCGATACTCAGCCCAATTCTATTCGTCGTTACCATATGGCCCCTATAGAACATAAGGAATTGAAAGAGAAACACAAAGATCTACTAGATAAGGGTTTCATAAGGCCCAACGTTTCTCCTTGGGGTGCTCCTGTGTTGTTTGTGAGAAAGAAAGATTGCTCTTTGCATATGTGCATTGATTACCGCCAACTGAATAAAGTTACCATAAAAAATAAGTACCCCCTTCTGAGAATAAATGATTTATTTGACCAATTTCAAGGTGCAAGTTATTTCTCAAAGATAGACCTTCGTTCCGGCTATCATCAGCTCAAAGTTAGGTAGTGTGACATCCCAAAAACCGCTTTCCAAACTCGTTATGGTCATTTTGAGTTTTTTGTTATGTCATTCGAGTTAAATAATGCCCCAGTAGCTTTCATGGACCTGATGAATCGAGTGTTCAGACAATATCTGGATATGTTTGTCATAGTGTTCATCGATGGTACACTGGTGTACTCTCGTAGTGATGATGAACATTCTGATCATCCCCGAACTGTCTTGCAAACCCTTAAAAATCAAAAGTTATTTGCCAAGTTCATGAAGTGTGAGTTTTGGCTAAGGTCTGTTGCTTTTCTGGGTCCTATCATTTCTTCTGAGGGTATTAGAGTTGATCCCCAAAAGAATGAAGCTATTAGAAATTGTCCTAGACCTAGTTCTCTGACTGATATCCGAAGTTTCTTGGGTTTAGCTGTCTATTACCACTATTTTGTTGAGGTTTTCTCCTCTATAGAATCTCATATGACTTGGTTGACTCAAAAAAAAGTGAAGTTCTTGTGGTCTAAATCTTGTGAGAAGAGTTTTCAGGAGTTGAACACTTGACTCACTTTAGCCCCAGTTTTGACTTTGCCTGATGGTGTTGTTGGTTTTGTGGTGTACTGTGATTCTTCGAGGGTTGGACTGGGTTGCGTATTGATGCAGAAGGGTAATGTGATAGCTTATGCTTCTAGACAGTTGAAACCCCATGAGAATAATTGCCCCACCCATGACATTGAGTTGGATGCTGTTGTGTTTGCTTTGAAAATTCAGATACACTATTTGTATGGTGTCCATTTTGATGTTTTCACTGATCATAAGAGTCTGTAGTATGTGTTTACCCAGAGAGAATTGAATCTTAGGTAAAGACGATGGTTAGAATTGATAAAGGACTATGAAATGAGTGTGTTATACCATCCGAGAAAGGCTAATGTTATGGCGGATGCCCTAAGTAGAGTGTCCAAGGGTAGTGTTTTACATGTGGAAAAAGGTAAGAAAGAGTGATCTCGTGATGTATATCATTTGGCTAGATTAGGGGTTAGGTTGTTTGACTATGCTAGAGGTAGTATAGGGGTTCAGAGTGGTTCCCAATCCTCCTTTGTTTCAGAAGTGAAGGAAAAGCAGTACTTAGATGCTAGTTTGGTCAGACTGAAGAAGTCAGTCCAGGACCAAAAAGTTGAGATTGCAGGGTAAATTGTGTTTCTTGAATGTTGATGATCTGAGAAAGAAGATTATGGCTGAAGCGCATGGGGCGCGATATTTTATTCATCCTGGTGCCACCAAGATATACCGAGATTTGCGGGAAATCTATTGGTAGAGTTGCATAAAGAAAGATATAGCAGCATTTGTAGCTAAGTGTACAACATGCCAACAGGTTAAGGTTGAACACCAAAGACCTGGTGGTCTGATGCAAGAGTTTAGTATTCCCACCTAGAAGTGGGAAGAGATAAATATGGACCTCGTGATTGGTTTACCTCCTTCCCGATGCCATCATGATTCCATTTGGGTTGTGGTTGATCGGTTGACTAAGTCTGCTCATTTCTTGCCTGTTCATACTTCATATACTACTGCGGATTACGCTAGATTGTATATCCGAGAGCTAGTCAGACTGCATAGAGTTCCCTTGTCTATCATTTCGGATAAGGGTACTCAGTTCACTTCAGAATTTTTGAAAGCTTTTAAGAATGGTCTTGGTACCCAAGTGCTTTTGAGTTCTGCTTTTCATCCACAGATCGATGGTCAGGCTGATCGGACCATCCATACCTTAGAGGATATGTTGAGATCTTGTACACTTGACTTTAAGGGAAATTGGGATGATCACTTACCGTTGATAGAGTTTGCTTACAATAATAGTTTCCACTCTAGTATTGGCATGGCTCTGTTTGAAGCCTTATATGACAGGAAATGTAGATCACCCATAGGTTGGTTCGAGGTGGGTGAAGCGGCTATGAGTGGTCCATATTCGGTATTTGAAGCTATGGAAAAAGTTAAGTTGATTAGGGAAAGGTTGAAAATTATGTAGAGTCGTCAGAAGTCATATGCGGATGTTAGAAGGAGAGACCTTGAGTTTGAAGTTGGTGAGCTAGTGTATCTGAAAATTTCACCCATGACACTGGTGAAGAGATTTGGAAAGAAGTGGAAGCTTAGTCCCCGTTATGTTGGTCCTTACAAAATTCTTAGCCGTGTTGGTAAGGTAGCTTATGAGGTCGAGTTGCCTTTCGAGTTGTCCTCTGTTTATCCAATATTTCATGTCTCCATGCTTAGAATGCATATTAGCGATGCTGTGGTAGTGGATTCCTTTGTGAGTGATGTCATTCAAGAAAATCTTTCTTTTGATGAGATTCCTGTAGAGATTCTTGATTTTAGTATTCGAAGACTAAGGAACAAAGAAGTTACCTTGGTCAAGGTGTTGTGGCGAAATCAATCAGTTGAGGGTGCAACTTGGGAAGTTGAGGCGGATATGCGATCCAAGTACCCGCACCTATTTTCCGCGAACTCTGATCAAGACGAAGGTACCGTTCTTTCCTAAATCATGCACTTCTGATAAAAGTTACAGCAGTTCAACTATCATTTATTATTTGTTCAGCTAGTTTCTTGAATTTATGCATTCTATGTTGCATTCAGAGTGGGAAACGATGTGGCGACGAGTCTAACGAATGGTTTCAGCTGTATGATCTATTGCCTATCTAATCTTGGCATGTCTAGCGTCATTCGAGCACGAATGTTTCTAAGGGAGAGATGATGTAATACCCCAGAAAATTTTTCATTGAAATTTTGTGCGTAAACGTGTTGGGTTCTATGTTCTAGAATGAATTATATTTTTTTCCGTGTGTAACGTCTTAGATTATGACCCAACATTGCATAGAGTATCGAATAAGCTTTCCAACGATATGTGGATCATCAAAAACGGACACCCGAGCGATGATTTAAGAACATTCCGATCGAACCGTGAATAGTAGTAAATAGTAAAACGTGTAGGAAAAAGTACTGAGGCCTAGCTATATTAGGTCCAAAGTTAAATAATCACACCTCCTTGTACATAATAATCTGGGTGATCTACTATATATCAACGGAAAGATCTGCGAGTCCTCTTTCCAATGAAATTAATTTCATCCAATTTGTCTATCGGAGCAAAAAGTTTTGGTCAATCTATTTCAGCCTATGAAAAGTGAATTTTTGGGTCAAACTCAAACAATCATAACTCCTCGTACACAATGATCTGGGTGAGATACTATATATCAACGGAAAGATATGAGAGCCCTCTTTCTAATAATATTTGTTTCATCCAATTTGGACATCGGAGTAAAATGTTATGGTTCATCTACTTCAGACTTTCAACACAGTCCAGCAAAGGACAGATTCGAGAATTATTTGATTTTTAAGGGAGTTTTGGTCATTTTCCCTCACCAAAAATCCGTCCAAACCGTATACTAAAGCTTATTATAAGCATTATATGTTATATTTCATCAAATTTCCTCAAAAAGAAAACCCTAAGCTCCTACATCCAACTTCATGAACATCTAAAGTTCACCGTTAATTCTGCAAATTTATTCAAGATTCCAAGTTCCTAGTTCAAGAACTCCAAGAACTATCATTCGAAGGCACGATTAACATCTCAAAAATGAGTGTCGGTCTAAAGTTCATTATCCAAGGTACGTGGTGTTTTTCAACAAGAACTCTCTTTTGTTCTTGTTCCCAAAAGTAATTTTCTTTACAAAGGCATGATTTTTATTTGACTTTTACGAATTTGAATCAAGTACCCATATCTTAAGATGATTATTATGAAATCTTGATGTTTATGATTTTGAAAAATGAATTTACATGTGTAGAGATATAAAGCATGAATCTTGAGCGATATTTACCATGATTCTGATATTTAGGTCGTGAATCCCCATTGTAAATTGTGTTTTTTTAGAAAGTTTGTGTTATAAGCACGTTGATGCTGAATATTTGAGATATTTTAAATGATTTGACCTTTTGGTCTTAATGGAGTTATTTTTAACTCGAGTGTGAAAGAAATCAACGACGTGGTTAATTTTGATAGATGGGAAGCATGATTGCTCCCGATGTATATTTATATATTACTGAAATTGTTTTGTTGTGGATTGTCTTTAAAATTATCTGAGCTAAGTCCGAGAGAAATATTTAGCACCGAGTGGCAGGTATAAAGCGACCTTACTTTCCTAGAACTACGTGCCCTCATAGGAGTGAGCCTGAGGTTGATTTATATAGTGATCACTAGTTTGTATGGATTTGATATCGATAGTCCTAATCCGATGGCAAGGATAGGAAAGCTCTGCCCAATGTGGGTTGTACGTTGGACTCCATTTAGCTCACATGGTTTATGTCAGTTGTAGGATCTCCCAGCGTGTATGTGTTTCCTTGTGTCTATGGAATGGTGAAGTGATTTGAGAGTGGAATTGTGAAAGTTATTCTTTCGATAGATTTAAATGATATTTAAATTATGAGAATTGATATTCTTGATGAACTGAAAGTGATTGACAAATTATATGATGACTCACATTTGTTATTGTACTTATTTCATCCTCTCATGATTATGATGATTTTCTTCGGGCTATGTGAGTCTTTCATACATCCGGCATATTTCTTATAAATATTTATGATGATGATATTTATACAACTGCATACACCCCCATATACTCGGTTTCTTTCTCTAGTACTGACCTACATCTTCCGATGTGGGCTGTATTTTCTCGGAATGTAGGTTTAGGTGCTCAGTTCTAGGTTCAATAGTGATTCTTTAGGCATGCTGTTCTACATCCTCTGTTGTGGTGAGTCCTCATGTTCCGAGGACGTGATGTCTGATGTTGGTTTCACGGAATTGTTTATATTTGATAACTGAGTATGAGTCAGTTGAGGCATGTATCAATGGCTCTCTCATTTTATTGATTTTCTTAGAGTCTTGTTAGACTAGTATAGATGTTGGGAGTTGACTAATAAGTCGTATTTTGTTATCTTTCTAAAATTATTTTATTCTTGGATGATGGTTATTCTATTGATATTTGAGGGTTATTTATAGAAACCCCGTTGATTTGTGTTGAACAGAATGGAAATTGCTTAAAGGGTTAGCTGAGGGCTACTCATAGCCTCAAGAACCGTGTGACGCTCTGGGACTCGTTTCCTGGGGCGTTACAATAGTCAGTATTAGTAGAGGCTTCATAGATATTCCATAGAGATAATGTATTCAGTTTTAATTTTCTTTGTATAAGTAGTGTTGTAATCTTGTGAATTTAGTATTGTATTGATTAGATATAGAAAAGAGTTATCTTCCGCTAATTTTATACAGATTTATGAATTTTAGTCTGTTGCTTATGACTTATGCTAGTAGAAGGTTTAGCTTGGGTTCACTTGTGACCCTAAGAACCGTGTGACATCCCACAACCCATTTTTGAGGAGTTACAAAGTTGGTATCAGATCATAAAGTTCAAGTGTCCTAGGGTGTCTAGTGGAGTCTTGTAAAATGGTACAGAGATGTCTGTAATTTCATTTGAGAGGCTACAAGGCATTTAATAAAAGTTTTCTTTCTTTCCTACTCTAGATCGTACAGTAAAGTTGTTTTCTCGGAATCTCCTATCTATTTGTGTGATACCCTAAATTTCCTCATCTATGTATTATTCTGGAGATAACATAATTAGCAAGTTTGAGTTCGTCCCCAGATAATGCTACTAGCAGAAACTTTAGAAGTCACACAAAGAGCTTGAGAGGAGCTCCCTAGAGTGTTAATTTCTTTAGTTGGAAGTTATGTCATCATCCTTATATGTTGTTTAGGTGAGACAAAATTATATAAGTATTCTGAATGCCCGTTACCCCTTTTTAGTACAGATAGTGCTCATTAGAGGAAATATTATGAACCTAGATTATTAAATATAGTGTGCATTCGAGGGATATTATGAACTCTAGTGTTATGATTTATGAATAGTAGAACCTTATTTTAGTTGGAAGTATGGGTGTAGAAGAGTAGTGATAAAAAATATGGGAACGGTGATTTATAGAAAGTATAGATATTAACTTACACATGTTATCTAGATGTGTTAAGGGGATATGTCCTTGTGTGTTAGCTTAGTGGAGAGTAGAGAAGGAGTTATTAGTTAAGATGAATTATTGTTTGCTTAAGGTATGAAAGAATTTTAGGAGTGTAGATGGGTGAATAGTATTGATGTGTAGAAGGAGGATGTGCTAGAAGATTTTAATAAGGTATACCATATGATTATGATAGATTATTGTTGTCATGTAGTTCTAGTGGACTAGTGTTTCTTGACATCTTCTTTAATAGTTTCCAAGTGAGAATAGTATGACGTTGGTTGTTTATCATGCCTAGCACTAGACACTAAGTTTGAATAGTAGATGATTATCTAGGTGGAAATAATAATTTCTTGGTTAGTGTGGCTAGCTGTATGAAAGTGATCTTGTATGCTTGAACAATTTATGTAAGAATTTAAGTTTTCTGATTTGGAATTTATCATGATATAGATGTGTGCCAAAGGTGATAAGGGGCTTCATTATTTTTGAAGGTTATTAAGTGTTGTGCGTGGTTAATTGTATGCTTGAATTTGTTAATTGGAAGAAGGATAGTATATAATACATAGTGTTCTTAAAAGCTATGTTGAGGATTTTTGGATAGATGGTGTGGAGTCATTTAAGTATGATTTTGATTCTTACGATTTGGGAAAAAATATAAGTATAGAATTGTGATCATGGTAAGTTATAATTATGTGTTTAGTGAGGCAGGTATGTTTGTCTAGTTAATAGAGTGCAAGTTTAAGATGATGACTATTGAAGCTAGAAATTTAAGAATAGTATGTATCAAGGAGGTATCCAGGAATCAAGTTAGCATAGTTTGTTAAGTGGTTGGGAATATCCACGTTAAGTGTTAGAATCTAAGTTTGAATCTTTGAAGAGTGAGAAACTAAAAAGAAGAGCTGAAGAACTAGTTTGGGTAAACTCATGGTGTGGTGATACTCCCAAAGATTCTAAGTTAGTAAGTGCTCAAGTTAACAGATGATGACTATTGGACGCATAGAAAGATAGAGTTGTATCTTAGAATAAAGTATTAGTAGTGGGTTTTACATTTTCAGGTGTAGCCTTTAAGGGTAATTTTATTATTTATGAGTATTGTTATACCCTAGACTCTAGAGTAAAGGGATTGCAGTTTAGATTAGAGTTAGTAAAATTTTCCACAGACTTAGAATGTCATCTTTGATCTAAGGGGGAGATGGTAGACTGAAGAACCAAATCAAGTTTTAAGAATTATATTGTGTTATATGTCAAAATGAGTTACGATGAGATAGTGATACTTTCTTCTTATAGAGTATTCCATGGATTTCAATCCTTATCACATTAAATTCATGTCCTGCGTGATAGATCCATGACAAAGGCCAATTCTTATACTCTTCATGTGCACTCAAGTTCCTTTTCGGCTTCTAATGAGTAAGTAACAGTTTCTCTCTGTGATTCAATTCATTCCTTAAAAATTTATAAACTCCTAGACTCATGTTGAATAGATTATGATAGGTATGAACTCATGTTTCAGAGTATGATCAGCTCTCAGACACTCTTGATCCTAGTGATATTCATTTTATGTAATGTACGCCCCCATTTTAGATCTCTTTAGTGAATCCATAATGTTGATACTCTATTCCTCAGGACTTAGTAAAGTGTCCACTTATCCATAGTATCCCTTTATGTTTTGGGTACTCCTGTTCTAACCTTTCAGTGACCTTTTCTTCTGTCAAGATAGTAATGCTGAATAGTTATTTAGATGAGAGAAAGTAAATATTTCTTTTTGACAAAAGATTGTTGTATGCCCATTTTAGCTAAGGCTATAAGTGCGAAGTAAGATTGAGGCCATGCTTTTGATACATGTCGTGATTAGTTTAAAATTGGTGTGTACATTGTTAAGAATAGTGCAAGAAAGTTGTTATTGATAGAGGTTAGAGAATATAAGAAGTATGACTTTATAGGTGGCTGCCTTGAAGTTCACATGTGGATATAATGAAATGCTTTAATGTTATATTGGGATATATGTGGAGGAATGAAATGTGCGATAGTGAATCCATAGAAACAATTCAGAGTTAGTAATTTAAGAGGAAAGGGCTGTTATGTTTAGGGCGTGAGATCTATAAGAGACATAGAAGATTGAATCATGTGGTTTAGACTTGTATTATGGTGTAGCATGTTGTATAATTTAATTTCGAGTTAGTCTTGATCATTGTGAGAGAATTTAGTTCAAGCTAGACTTTAGTAGATGCATTTATTAATGCCATTTTAAGATTTATAAGTTCAATCAAATGGGTATGGTTTTTAAGGGAATAGTATAGTTGATGGAGTAGTTGAGAAGTGTATCTAAGCATAAAAGTAAAAAATTTGCATCGCCTAAGGCCTAGTAGTTCTATCTTAGCCTATGATTTATATGGCTATGTCACATTCTATATAGTTATAGCCATGTTATCATTTCTTCTTCAACTATCTTTTTCAGATTATGCCAAAGAATTCATAGCTCCCTAATGTTATTAGATCTTATTAGAAAGAGTGTTGAAGAAGTACTCTAGTTGAGTATAAGTTTTCAGTATGATTCAGTCCGTATAGCCTGTAATTCAGTTTATCAATAAAGCAGATAAACTCCTATAGATTTCTAACTTTATTTTTAGTCTTACTAATCAGATTTTTTCTAGTAAATCCACTTCATAAGGTAAAATGTTCGCATCCCTGTAAATTATGAATTCAGCTCAGTTCATGCATCAGTTTTATTTTAAGATATTAAGTCACGATTCAATTTTTAAATATCTTATGTATCATCTCAATCTTTTCCTAAGTTTTCAACCTAATCAGTATCATTCCAAAATTAATAATCCCAAAGGGGGGATGTTTTAATACCCTCACTTTTTCATTTCATTAACCTTTCATCTTTTCTTGCGAAATTAGATCCGGACTAAAGTAATGGTTACTGGTAAGTTGACCCTCTGGTTTCTATCTCAGCAATATAGCTATGTGTCGTGAGAATTCATGCACTCGTAGATAAGTTCAGTAGCTATTTATTGTAAGATTAAGCTATTTAGTTTATTTCAATTGTGCATGATAGCTTATATCCCCAGATTTGTCTATTTCTTTACCTTAATTAGACACATTCGAGGATGAATATTCCTAGAGGAGATAATGTATTACCCCAAAATTTTGGGCTAGTCTATGAACCGTTGTTCTTACCTATATAATCTATCATCCTAGTGACTCCCATGTAAATATAAGTTTCATGATCTTTACCGTCATGTTTGAAGTGCTCTTGAAGTTAAAAATGTTTATAGGAATCACTTATAGCCAAGTTCAGATAAGATCATTTGATTCGTCAAATATTTGATATTCGATTCTACAAAGGTTGACTTTAAATGTGTATAACTTCTTATATAAATTGTAGATAATGGAATTAGCTATCCAATGATACCAATTTCTCCAAAATTCGATACCTGAACGAAAAGTTAAGGCTTTGCAAAGAGGTGTGTGTTGCCTAACAAATCACAAACGTTCACTGGAAAGGGTTTGCCATAGGGAGTGCGATGCAAAAAGTAAAGTTTTCCATTAAAGTGTGACGCAAACCTTAAGGTTTGCTATATCCTGTGCCACGCAAACCCTATGGCACAACGACCTGGCCATTTCATTTTTGAGTTATTCCGAGCGAAACTAAGTCATTTGATACCCCTAAACTGTTCGTAATGACTCGAATACTTTTTTATGATATATAAATCACATAAAATGCTCTCTCTTAACCCTAAGAAGTCAGTAAAGAAATCAAAACCCTTCCCTTCTTCCAAAGAACAAAATCCAAGTGTCATCTCTCAAGAATAAAGAAGTTAAGCTCCAAATTTAAAGTTCTCTATAAGGATTCTTTCAATCAAGCTTAAAGGTCCAATTTTTCAACAATTTCATCTCCATAAAGGTATGTGTGGTTTGAACAAGGATAATTTTTTCGTCCTTGTGCCCAAAACTTATTTTAATTTACATAGATACATGATTTTACATGTTTTCCTATAAATTTATGTATGGATTGATACCCTGTGTTGTTGTTCATGAGATTATGAGATTTTCAATGTTTTAGAAGTTTTAATTACATGTGTATGTTGATATTATTATGCATAAAGCTAAAATTTCTAAATTTTAAGATAATTTATGAATATTTATGTTATAAAGCATGGATTTTGAGATATTTTATTATGAGATTGAAGTATGGGTCCTGAAGCCCTGACTAAAGATTGTTATTTTGAAAATTTTTGTGCTATAAGCACCCCATGATGAGATCATCCTTAGATTTTGAGAAAGATTTGACCTTTTGGTCACAATAGAATTGAAATCCACTTTATAAATTTAGATTTCAGATTTTTCAGTTGGTTTAATTATAAACAATGAGATCATTTTTTTAAAGTAAATTTTCTTAAAATTTTGAGCTTAAGATTGGGAGTAGTATTTAGCACCGAACTGAAAGTTCGGGATTAGCGTGCCTTATCTTCCACAGAACTATGTATCACCGTAGGTACAGATATTTATTCCCACTTTTACATGGATGATTCAGATTGTGATCAAACAGATTAGATAGTTCTATTCCGATGGCAAGGGTAGAACAACCCTACCTAACTAGGGCTAGACATGGGACTCCATGGGTGCTCACATGGTGTATGTCGGTTAGAAGAACCTCCCAAATAGACATCCCCCACTCATAAAACAGTTTATAGAGTCAAAGTTTAAGATAGATTATTTACTATGCATAATGAATTTCGGACTTCATTTAGCCTACAAGCTTTGAGAATAGGAACAAGATACATATTTTAGAACTAAGTGTAATGAATCACGAGAATTATTTTATATGCTTTATTGTTCATGATTTATATACTTAGATTTTGGATTTACTCAAGCTAGGTGAGTCATTTAAATTTGGCATACATGATTTATTATAAACTATGATGATATTGTTTTACTTATTGCATGCACCCCCATGTACTCAGTACATCTTTAAAGTACTGATCAATATGTAATTCTATGTGCTACATTATCTCATAATGTATGTAAAAGATTTAGTATGCATATTCAGGTTCAGACAGTTGCAGATTCCGGCAAGCAGGATGATGAGTCCTCCTACTTCGGGGACTTCAGTCAGATTTATTTATGTTCCTTAACTTTTTCTCATATGTATTGACTAGAGTTTGTTGGGGTCGCTTCCTAACTATCTATAGTCAATGTTAGTAGAGTCTTTATAGACAGTCGGTAGAGTTAATGCATTCAGTTTCAGTTTTGTTGGTAAAGGTAGAGTTTTAATCATTTCGATTCAGTTTTGTATTGATCAGATTCAGATAAGAGTTATCTTCCTCTATTTTGTACAAATTTATGCAATTTATTCAGTTGCTTATGAGTTATGCCAGTAGAAGGGTTAGCTAGGGGTCACTTGTGACCCTAAGCACCGTGTGATGTCTCGGGACCCATTTTTATACCGTTACAATATATATATATATATATACACACATATATATATATATATACATACATACATATGTATATACACACATATATATATATATACATACATACATATATATATATACATACATACATACATATATATATATATATATATATATACATACATATATATATGTATATATATCTTCAACATCTACCAAGATATAAACCCCCTCTCTTAAATTTAGAATCAAAATCAAGTCTTAAACCACAGTAAAGGCATTTGTAACATTATTCTCAATATGAAATTGAATAATGCACATCATATTAATACAAGGTGATTCCCAACGGAATCTAAAGGAGAACATAACAGTCCACAAACTCACAAAAAAACAGCCCACACGTATAAGATATCCAACGAAAACAACAACACACAAATTTGAAATATAAGGAGATAGATTTCTTGACACAAAGAGAATATAAAATATATCAAAAAAAGAGTGTATCAAACTCTAAAATCTCTACAAGTTACATTAACAAGCACCTAGTTCCTACGGAACACAAGACGAACTCAGTTCGCTCAAGCACCATCGTTTTAGCCGGCTCACAACACAAGTGGAATGTTTCACTTCTGAAGCTTAAAATGTTTGGTGTTCTACACTCTTTTTGAGAGGAAATATGTTATTAAATGTTACAAAGTGATTTTAAAATGAGATAACTAAGGAACAAATCTAAAGAAACACCTTAAATAGTTTTTACAAAAAAGATGGCAAAAGGAACCCTTTGCCCTTAATGAAGGGATGGCGGGTGTGAGCTATTTGGGAAAGTCTTGGGGTGTATTTTTAAGAACCTAAGGTCATCCCCCACATGTTAATACACACTCTCCCTTGGGAAAGTTTGCAACAAGCTCAACCGCGCCCATTTTCTTAAACACCCCTTGAAGTCTTTGTAGTTCACGAGCTTGACTTATAGTAAATGGTCTCGAGCTCGTGATTCATGTATCATCCTCTCAATATTGAGATGAGTTTGACCTAAAAATCATGGTTTCTTCATCTTCAATTGTATCAATCCATGAGATATCACACATGCTGAACATGTTATGCATTTAGCAATCCGGTGGTAATTAATCTTTTAAGGTTTACCGTTGCTTCTTTCAAGAACATGGAATGGACCATCACCTTTTGGCAGAAAATTTCCCTTTATTTTTTTGGTAAACCTATCTTTACATAGGTGTACCCACACCAAATCTCCCGACTCAAGTACAAGATGCCCTCTCTCTTTGTTAACTCATTTGGCCACCTCTTGCTTCTTCTTCTCAAGCAGCAACCTCACCGTCTCATGCAAGCTTTTCATGGATTCATCCCTCTTGTTTCTATCTAAGATAACAACAACAACACTTGGAAAAGGAGCTATATGTAAGGGGGATAGGGGATTCAAGCCGTAGACACATTCAAAGGGCATAATGCCTGTACTATAATGGATTACCCGATTGTAAGCAAATTCTACGAGAGGTAGGTTATCTTCCCAAGATGTCAACTTAACTTTAACCATGGAACGTAGCATGGAACCCATGGTTTGATTTACTACTTCCATTTGGACATTGGTTTGTGGGTGGCAAGATGCAGAAAACAATAATTTAGTTGTAAGCCTACCCCACATTGACTTCTAAAAATGACTAAGGAACTTAGAATCCCCATCACTTACAATGGTCCTTGGGATGCCGTGTAACTTAACAACATTTTCAATAAACAAAGAAGCTACACTAGTCACATCTTCACTTTTTTCAAGGAATAAAGTGTGCCATTTTTGAGAAACGATCAACGACAACAAAGATTCTATCCCTACCCTTTTTAGTCCGTGGCAGCCCCAATACAAAATCCAAATAAGTATCACACCACCGGTGTGATGGAGTGGGAAGAGGGGTGTATAAACCTTGAGGAAAGATCCTAGACTTAGCACTCCTACAATCCATGCATTGGCCATAAATTTTGACATCTTTGGTCATCCTTGGCCAATTGAATTTTTCCTCCAATATTCTGAGATCATATATGGTACACACAACCGTTTTCCCCAAAATAAGAACCCATCAAACATGACATAAGGACTAAAATCTGAGGGCTTCCTTTCCCTACCCACAACTTTACTTTCCCTAAAGATTGGAGTGAAGTAAGGGTCTTGGGGATACAAAGTCTTGAGGCTCTCAAACCCCATTAGCTTGGGTGACAAAGTAGACACAAGAACATGCTTTCTAGATATTGCATCAGCTACAAAATTATCCATCCCCTTTTTGTATTAAATCACATACGCAAAGGTTTAAAGAAATTCAATCCATTTGGCATATCATTTGTTCAGTTTATCCTTGACCGAAGGTGCTTTAGGGATTCTTGATCCATTTGGATTACAAATTCCTTGGGCCAAATGTTGTGTTGCCGATTGCCTAATGCTCTAACCAAGCAACACAACTCCAAATCATACACAATTTATTTTAGATTTGCTTCTTTTAGATTTTCACTAAAGTAAGCAATGGGATTTAAATTTTGCATCAAAAAAGCCCCTATGCCTACTTTACTATCATCGTACTCAACTTCGAATATCTTATCAAAGTTAGGCAATTGTAACAACGGTACAAAAATGAGCATATCATTCAAGGTCCTAAAGGCCTTAGATTTCTCTTCTCCCCACTTGAAAGGTTGGTCTTTTCCGATGATTTTGATTAAGAGGAAAGCAATGGTACTAAATTTTTTGATGAACCTCCTATGAAAACTTTCCAACCCATGGAAACTCCGAACTTCCCTCATGCTTTTTTGGGTTGGCCAATCTTTAATGGCAGTTGTCTTGGATTCGTCTACCTCCACTTCCCTCGGACTTACAACAAATCCTAAAAACACAACATTATCAACACCAAAGAAGGATTTTTAAATATTAGCATAGAACTTTTCTTTCCGAAGAACATCAAACACACTCCTTAGATGTA
>JAPEIP010000006.1:18955162-18985558 GCA_026120095.1 Capsicum chinense
ATTTTCCAGAATAGGACTTCATTATTTAAATCAAAAAATCAAACCTAAAGATCCAGAATTTCAAGAAATGAATCAAGATCTGGGTTCCATCTTTCAAATTTTATAACCTAAGGTATGTGGGACTACTCTAAAAACTTTGGGCATAATTTTAAATATTTTATCAGGATTAAAGATCCCCAATTATGATTTATAATGAAGTATATGATATGATTTTTGAAGATTATGCATCATCGGACTAATTTGATGGAAATATATGTTGTTTAGAATTACTTTTTATGGAAATTTAATTATAACTATATATGTATATGTGTGTGTGATTTCATGTTAACTGTAAGATTTATTGAGATCATGTGTATGAATTACCTCACTTGTTGCGAAGTAAAGTTTATATAATCATTATGAATTATTTGAAATGCATGTTTTTAGAGTTTTAAAGTGATCTTCTCAATATCATGGTGTTTGACATGATTTGTAGATGATGAGATGGAGTTTCTTGTTATAAAATATACTTTTTTTAAAGACAAAGAATTGGATGTGACTAAACAAATTGACATGACCACTACATGTTTTGAATCTTCCAAAGAAAGGTAGGAATGCCTAAATATTCTTCTGATTTTGAAGTGTTGATTTTATTGTGATGTTATGAACCTTGGGTGGCCCTGTGTATGCTTTGTATGTGATTGGATATGGAATGGGTATGATACTGACTCTCAAGTCAGGGTATAACAATACCCGGTGATTATTTTCCCTTAACAAGTGAGTATTGAACATTTTGAAAGTATAAAGCATGTTTGTTTTAAAAAACTAAATATTGTTCTTAAGAGAGATAATAGGTTACCCAAAGAAGGCATTTGAGTGTAAGGTCTCATCGCTGGAAGCCGTAGTTGCCAATGTGAGTCTTATGATATTTTATCCAACATAGAAGGAAACCAAAATAATTAGGACATCTCACAAAGGGGGATTTCTGCGGTGTTCTCAAATGGGGGATATCACTAACTCCAATTCTTGGTGGCTACTTGGATTGGAGGATCGACGGCCGAGACAAGGGAGGGTTCCACCTAGCCCATAAAAGTTTAAATTTGTTGGGTGTATAGACTAGCTCAGAAAAATAACAAAGATTGAGTCAAGGTATTCAAAAATTGCTTTGAAATTATTGAATATGCCCATGTATTTTTATTTGCGTAATGTTGACTAATATTACGATATGATCTCATCTATTTTGCATAAAAAAACGTTATTTTGAGCTTTTTCATATACCAGTACATTAGTACTTACCCTTCTATATTTCAGGATTCTAAGACACAGTTTTGGGATCCCATTAAGCAGTAGATTGACTTGTCAGATATTACAGTTTGTGAGCCTTCTCTATTTCGGAATGACTGATTTTTAGATTTTATTATTTTTTTCTTATGGTCTACAGGGGGCTTGTCCCAGTTTTTTTCTAAGACTTATGATGGTTATTGTATTTTTAGAAATTTTGCAGGTAGTTGTCACATGTTTCTAATATTCAGAATTCCCTTTTTAAATTGTTCAAGTTTATGAGATTGGCCATGGTACCGTCATGTATTATTTTCTGCAAATTTTCTTATTCTATATCTGATACGGGAATGTTCATGACCTTAGATATTTTTTGAGCAACTCGAAGATCAACTAAAGAGTGCACAAGCCCAAGTGTGGATAAGGCCCAAATCAGTTTTTGAATGTACTCCATGGGGCGGCCTTGAGGCCTTTTTGATGGAAGGTCCCTTTTGTCATTTATCTATAATTTTGTATTGTAATATAAATATAACGTGGTTGATTTTATTGTCTCAGTTTATGCTTGATATTGAAGAACACTATTCTTATGAGAGAGAGCTGTCAAAACTAAAATTAGGGCATAGCATAAGGGTGGATTCTCTTATGTGTTGTAAAGCTTGAGACTTTGGTTCTTTCAGAGGTGGATGTCCCTTTTGTGTCAATGTAATAGTTAGGTGTTTGTTGTATAAACTGTTCAATGTCCGAGAGTGGAATATGCTCTTGGTTGTTAAGACTACATCAACACTTGTCTAATTATGTATATTTGTTTCTTGTCCTAATCTTGTAGTTTGTGTTGTTGTTGTTAAAGCCGTTTGGCTTTTATTGTAGTAACACTGTTGTTCTTTGTTTTTATCGTAATAATATAGTTTGGTTTGCTTCAGGAAAGTAGGTGTTAAACACCTCATAACATGGTCTTCTTATTGTGTTCTTGAATCCGAGAGAGGTCACCAAAAGAGGTCCATAGTTCCTTTAACTAGTGGACTATTTTGGTGTGTTTTTTTTTGGGTTCTTGGGCTGGTTTGTATCATTTGGTATCAGATCCATCTTTGATTTCATTCTAACAAGATCAATCCTGGCTTTGAGACTTGAAAACTACAAAAAAAGAAAAATGAAAACTGAAAAATTCTAGAAAAAGTCAAATCAATCTATCTTTGTGTTCTTGGACAAAAATTGTATTGTGTTGTTGTATGGGCAAAGATTTTCTTGTTTTCATTACTAGATCTTGTATTATTTTTCTTTTCTAGAGTCTTCCAAGTGTTGGTTTCTTTCTCACCAACACTACAAGTGTCTACATCTAAAAGTTGAGCTTATAATATTGACATTGTTGTTGTGAACTTGAGTTGGTTGTGTGTTGGGTCTTGTTGATGAAGATTGGAGGCCGATTGGTATTGTGCTCTGTTCTTAAAGGTTCCTGTGTTGTTAATCTAGTTCTTCATATTTTATTACAACTTAAGAAAAAAAAAGGGTGCAATATTTATTCAAAAAGTTAAGGTGAAAGTTGTAAAGCCTGTTTTGAGAATACTTGAACCCAACACTCCCTAGACTTGACTTCTACTTTTAAGCTATTTTCCTTGTTTCAAGAACTTTCTTTTGTGGGACAAGCTACTTTTCCTTGTTTCAAGAACCTTCTTTTGTGGGACAAGCTACTTTTCCTTGTTTCAAGAACCTTCTTTTGTGGGACAATCTACTTTTCCTTATTTCAAGAACCTTGTTTTGTAGGTCTAGTACAAGACAAAAGTCAACCTTTTGAGAGTGGACTTGTAGAGATTCAAGACTTATGTTTTCCCTCCAAAACAAATTGTTATCCTTTCCAAATTGTGTGAATATTAAAATTTCCTAATTTGCGATTAAATTTTGTGGGACCAAGACCAATTGCAGGCTGCCACGTTACCCATTTTCTACTGTTCACATCATTAATAAACTCAAATTTTATATTTTTATTAGTTTCCTATTATTGTTTCATAGTTTCATTTGTTGACTAAACACAAATCGACAACCTAGTAATATCCTACTAGTTTGTAAGTTAGTTTTTTAACCATTCTTTGTGTTTATTATCCTTCATGTATTCTTTTGTTATTGTTTTCTTGAGTCATTTTCACCTCTCAAGTATGGGACTCCATCAAGGTTGAACACTTATAAGGTACATTTGCAAATGGAACCACCATACATGGAACCTGAAACTTCCAATGTGCAAACCGTGGATCATAATGTTATGAATGCCCTTGTAGCTAGTCTTGAGTCCTTATCTCGGGACATGGCTAGAGTTAATGCTACCGTTGAGAAGTTGGGAGTTCAAGTGGCCTCTATTAGTGGCCGAACGAAAAGGGTAGAAAGTCAATGGAGTTATCATCCCTCAACTCTCTAAAACACATACCCAACCATTACACCCGAAGACAAATACCAAAGAATGTACCGACCAAATTCCATACCTCAAGCACACTATTATTCATAAGGCCGAGGCCTTGAAGTACCTAGCCAGTCTATACATCACTTAGCCCCACATAATATATTTGGAAACCAAATTCCTCGCTTAAATCCAATTCCTCCAAACCAAAATCAGCCAATCTAAAGACCTCCACCACTAAATTCCAATCCCCCATACTAAATTCCAAATATCCAAAACCCGCCAATTCAAGAAGAGGGATTTGTGAGGGAGAACCAAAGAAGAGGGTATGGAATGCATGATGTTCCTTATTTGATGGAAGATGGGATGAGAGGTACAAAGGTAGAACCTAGTGATAACCGATGGCTTGAAGGTAGGGGCGGCCAAGGTCTTCGAAAAAGGGATGTTGGCCTCAACACCATAAAAATGGGGTTTTTGATCTTTAAGGGATAAACTAATCCCAAAGAATTTATTGGATGCGATTCATCATGCAAGATTGTCTTTAAAGTGAATGATCTCACGGAGGAGAAGAAGAGTTGCTATGCCATTGCTCATTTTGAGGGATATGCTACCACATGGTAGGAATATGTCAAATAGTTTGGCAATGTATTGATTAAGGGGAAACCCCCTCCTTCATTTGTATTAAGGTATATTATGACTTAAAGGTACCTTCCTGAAAGCTATCAACATGAACTCCTTGAAAAATTATACAACTTGAAGAAAGGAAACAAAAATGTGGCAGCCTACTGTGATGAATTTCAACAACTCATCTTGAAACTTGATCATAGAGGAGAGAAAGTGAGCAATGACATCATCCGGTTCAAGGTTGGGTTAAACAAGGACATCTCCACATGCATGATTCTTCACAAATTCAACACCATAGAGGGCATTTTCCAAGAAGCTTTAGATGTGCAGACGAAGCTCAAAGAGAACTCTTTCGTGGCTGCGCAACCCAAAATCCCCAAGGCAGTCCAAAAACATCCTCAAAGGTATGAAGGTAAATTGAATTCTAATTCCAATCCCAATGGGTTTTAATGCTTCAAGTGTCAAGGGAGGGGGCACAACGAGTGAGCTTCCAAATAAGAGGAATGTGATCCTACAGGAGGGAAAGTTATACTACCTATGAGAGAAAGTGGTTATTGAATCAACTAATGTTGATGGAAAGCCTCAAGATGGAGAGAACAAAGAGGTTGGGATTCAAGTTGAGGAGAAACTAGAAGATATGTAGCCGTGTGAGGGGCCGTGTGAAATACCTCTCTAAAGGGATGAGGTCATGAATTTGTGAACAAATTCCTCTGAAAATAGAGAGGATGATATGGGAATGATCATGACCTTAAACATTTGTTGAGAAACTTGACGACCGACTAAAGAATGCACAAGCCCAAGTGTGGATGAGGCCTAAATCAGTTTTTGAATTCACTTCATGGGGCGGCCTTGAGGCCTTTTTGATGGAAGGTCCCTTTTGTTATTTATCTATTATTTTTCATTGAAATATAAATATAACATGGTAGGTTTTAATATCTTATGTGAGAGCAAGCTCTAAAAACTGAAATTAGGGCATAGTATAAGGGTGGATTCTTTTATATCTTACAAAGCTTGAGATTTTAATACTTTGAGAGGTGGATGCCCCTCTTGTGTCATTATAAGAGTTAGGTGTTTGTTGTAAGAACTATTGAAGGTCGAAGAGTGGAATATGCTCTTGGGTTGTTAGGTCGTTAAGACTACATCAACCCTTGTCTAATTATCTATCTTTGTTTCTTGTCCTAATCTTGTAGTTTGTGTTGTTGTTGTTCAAACCGTTTGGTTATTATCGTTGTTCATTTTTATTTTCATAATATAGTTTGGTTTGCTATTGGGAAATAGGTGTTAAACACCTCATTACATGGTCTTCTTATTGTGTTCTTAAATTCGAGACAGGTCACCAAAAGAGGTCCCTAGTTCCTTGAACTAGTGGACTCTTTTGGTGTTTGTTTTCTTGTGTTCTTGGTCTATTTTATATCAATATGAATATTGTGCATGATTACCAGATTTAGAAGAGTCATGGGCTTTTAGGGTTTGGGATGCTTGTTACAGCAAAGACTCCGGCTTGAGTCGGGACTAACTTGGTATTAGAGCTAGGGTCATCATCACAGGGTGTGCCAAATTTTGTTTACTAGAGTCTTGCTAATGTGTGTGTTGTGAATCATACTTATAATTAAGAGGCTACCGAACATTTAGGAGTTGTTTCTTATTCTTTCATGCTCTAGATCATACTATAAAGTCGTCCATAAGAAAGTTATTCAAATTACTTCCTCGTTCTAATTTTCATAGGCCATTTCTGACTATCAAGGTGATGCAAGTCTATGACTCTATCTCCCCAATGATGGGGATCTCTCTAATTAAGTTATCCATAAAGCTATGAGATAGCAAAAGGACTTAAGAGGAGTCTATTAGATCTTCAAGGTGTGCTGATTTGAGTGTATGCCTTTATTCTAATGAAATCATGCTTTTCAGCCTGAAGCCCAAAGTCTATACTATCCTCTTTTAAAATTCTTAGTGCAGATGTTATGTATAAGGGTAATGTTACGCAATAGAATGTTGGAACTGTATTTCCACCCTAGTATTAGTATATATTGTATAGTGTCATGACCTATTAATAGTGAGATGGGTCAAGAAGTTGGTGATATGAAGTCACAAGGTTAGAAGTCAAAGTGAGGGTGACTTTTGTGTACATAAAGAGTTTTGGTTGCATAACTATTGATTTAGGGACAGTTTGCCATTTTATAGTGATAGACTAATGTTGTGACAATAATTGTAGATTATATGGTAGTCTATGAAGGAAGCGACGGGATATAATTATTAATTGCCTAAAATAGAGAAAGAACTCAAAACAGATAGTTATGGTGGTTGTAGAATTCATTTGTAAGTGGTAAGAGGAAAGGGGTAGATTAGTAAATAAGTTGTTGGTAGAGGCTCATAAATGTTCATCGAATTTTGAAAATCATTTTGATGTATGATTAGGTAAGTGAGTATGATGTGAGGAATTAGAATATATTGATGAGATTGAAATGGATTATATTATAAGATTATGATCAAATAATCCTATCATGTGACTTTACCCACTTTGATGGTCCTTTTCCGTAAGTAGTAGTAAACTAGTACCATGTGAGAATGTAGGTAGTGGAATTTAAGGTGTAGTAGAAATGCCATAGAGGAGATGTGATTATAGGTAGTAGCTAGGAGAAATGAAGTATTCTGGGTTAATTACTCTATTTGAAGGATTAGTATAGTATGTGGCATGCTTCATTGGTGGTTTATGATTGACGCTAGACTATAGGCTTGAACTTGAGATGTAAAGTGTGGTGGTAAGAGTAGTAGTTTAAGATTAAAAATGCATGTTTATTGGAATTAATTAGCAGGCTTGATGTGATGTGTGTAATGGCCTAGGTTGATAATTAAGGAAAAGTTTAGGTGGTAATCAGAAGGCATATGTGAGCATGAGAACTTGTGTTAAAAATGATGAATTGTGGTTGAATCATTAAGTGAATATGAACGTGAATATATAGAAATAAGTTGAACCCCACGTAGGTAGCAGGTTGTTAAATGATTTTTTTTTTGTGTATATTTGTTTTGCGTACCTAGATTTAATTCTTGAATCCTGTAGTATGGAGAAGTCTGGAAAGTTGGTGTATGATGTTCTTTAGAGTTTAACTTGAGGAAATATAGGTAGGCAATGTCAACTTTTGGTATAGTTTTATAAGTTTTGTTAAGTTGTAAGTTATGTGATTAGAGGTGTAATGATAGTATTCTAAGGAATTGAAGATGGAGTGTTTAGTGTGTAGAGGCGTGGGTGTCTATGTCTATGAAAATGTTAGTTGTAAGTTGATAACTTTGAGAGTTAGAGGAAGTTGCAATTAGTGTCCCTGGAGGGGGAGTCTGAGAAAGAGTTTAGTGTCTTTATATCATAATTGAGGGGAGTTATGTTCATGCTTATATTGATACCCCCACCTTTTGTGATAAAGAGTGTGGATGCAAGCACTAATGAGAATGAGAGTTGTAGATTGCTAGCTATAGAGTATAGCAAAAGTTAAAAGTACCGTTTACAGAAAATCAAGGCCTTCAGGAGAGTTTAGAGTATAAGTATGTGGTGATGCTTCTTTTATGTTGATGACGATGGTGTAGGGAGTAGAGAGAGATGGGGGTTGGGGTAAGATTAAATTTTTTGTTAAAAAAAAATTATTTACTTTGAAAAATAAAAATTTTTAAATTTTTTAGGTTGGGGGTTCGGGGTAGGATGGGTGAATGGGGACAAGGTGGGTAGGGACAAGATGAAAATTTATAAAGATACTTTTAAGAAATAAAATATTTTTTTAAGGGACGCAGGGAGGGGGCGGAGTAAGTTGGCTTGTGGTGGGGATAGGGTAAGGTGGTGATTTTGAGAGTGGGAGCACACATTTTCACTTTTTTCTCTACTTTCATTATTAAAATAATTTTTCTATTAAATGGATTGAAGTACAGATTGATTGGGTTCATTTGAACCCAATTTGAAAATGGGTTGCGGCTTAATGGATGAGATTTACCCAATAACAATTTTTCTTGAACCCAACCCACTAAGTTTTTGTAACACCTCGCATTTTGGGATAGAACGTAAACAGTTATTCCTTCAAATAGGTGTTGCAAAATTCATGAATCCTATGCAAATTTAGTGTGTAATCAATGATGTAGTGTGTGAATCTAGTTGAGCATAAATTGAGATCATAGAAGTCCCTTAACTCAAAGATGGGTTCAAAACATTCCTATCGTTCAAGTTTTAGTGAACGTTGAAACTTTGCTCGACTTCAATCAATTATAACTTATTAGATATGATGAACTGGTCTTCGAATTGTCTTTCCACCAATATCAAATTCTCCTAAAACAGACACTCGGTTAAGATGTTAGAGCATTTTTTGTGTCAGCATTCCCGTTTGACTGGCCACCGCATTGCGATGAGCCTTAAATTGACAATTGTCAATTCTAGTAGCTCATCATAATTTCCAGCGCGTTGTGGTGAAGCCTTTTATGGCATTCCAGTCCCGAATTTGAAATTCTAAGGTGAAACTACATATTTCCCATGGCCCTAAACTCATCCAAACACGGGATTGAATCCCAAATAAACCTAAATTCATACACTTTCACCAAAATTCATCAAGAACGCTCTCTAGGGTTTCAAATAAGAATCCCAAAAAATTCAAGATTCAACCATCAGTTTTTGAAGATAATTAGGGATTTGGAATCCCCAATCCATAAGCTTCAAGAATCATTCATTATTCTCCGAAATAGAGGTACGTGGGGTTGTCCTAAATTTCATGGGCATGTTTTCAAAAAGGAATTTATGCAAGACTTTAAATTTATACAAGTATATATATGTTTTTACAAATAGGGGTTTTCAATTGATACAAATAACATGTTTTGATATATGATTTTAAAAGCATTATTTAAATATCATGGGGTTGGTTGTTTGACTGCATTTAAATGGTTGAATTGTGAACATGTGACCTGAAATTTTAAAAGGGTGCGATGTACATAAGTTGTGAATTTTCTATATTCCCCATGATAATGTTCATACCCCACATTATACTAGTGTTAAACCATTTAGAACATGAGTTTTGCAATTGATATGACATTACTCATAAATGAATAAACATCCTGAATAATTGCATGTTGAGAACCATGGTGAATATGTTTTAATGGTGTGAAAGTCATACATATGTGCATGTGGTAAATGGTATGAGAAGTTTGTAATTTGATGTGATATTGATGACTTACAAGTCGGGTATAACGGTACCCTGTAGAGTATGACATATGATGGATTAAAATGAGTTTCTTGCATTGATTTTGTGAAAGAGATGGTTACCCAAAGAAAACACAAGTCAAATGACTCTACGCTGGAAACTGTATTTACCGAATCAGGAACGTGGTACCCTGTTATGTGATCTTGTGTACGTGACATTATGTCATCCAAAATTGGGACTATGGTTAGGAGTTGTGCTTTGTGACCTTGTGCGCTACCATACTTGATTAGGTCGAGACACCCTACTGTGTGATCTTGTGTGTCTTTCCCTCACTTATACTTTAATCTCGGTGGTAACCAAGACTTGACAGTTGGTGTAAATGTGAAGTTATAGGGCGTACCACCAAGCTCAGATGTGTTGCATTGTTGTTGAAAAATCAGTATAATATGCCCATGTATTTTTGAAATCATTTTGCAATAATGTATTTCATAAGAGCTCTCATTTAGCTTATATAAAAATCTCTACTTTCTTTTGGATTACACTGCATACCAGTACTTTGTGTTGACCCCCTTTCCTCCCAGGTTCAGAGGTATAGTCTAGGGATCCAGATAATCAGTAGATTCGTCAGAGAGATTTGAAGAGTCAAGTGGTAATCCTTCAATATTCCAGAAGGCCTGATGTTTAGCAGTTTATTTATTATTTAATAGTTTTGGGTCTATTGGGGTCCTTGTCCCAGTTTTCAGGCAGTTGTTTCATTTAGTCCTATAGTAGAGATTTCACAGATGGTTTTCAGATGTCGATAGATGTTGTGGGACATTATTTCCCATTATTGATTTCATTAGACTGGTGACCAAGTTTCTATAATATTGTCTATCTTCCATATTTTTTTTTTATCATATGAATTAAGTGCATGATTACCAGATAGATAGGGGTGTTTCAAATATTTATGCTTTAGAAAGGTCATCACTAGAAGGGCCCCGATTTGGGTCATTACAAACTTGGAATCAAAGAACGATTCATGGTCCAGGGTGTCTGCGAAATCTCATCAGGTAAAGTCTGGTTTATGGGTGTGTAGCACAACACACTTATAAGAAGGAGGCTACAAGGCATTTAGCAATATCTCTCTTTCTTCATGTTCTAGTTCATTCTATGGAGTCAGAATATTCCCCTTCCATACTCTAATTCGTGCTACGATGTTGTCCATACAAAAGTAAAGTCATCCCAATCTTTTACATTGATGTGCTCAGATGTATCTTATTGTTGGAGTAAATCAAGTGCAGAAGTTTAGAATCTAAATGGAATGGCCCATTCTAATTGAGCCGTAAAGATTATAAAAAAAATCTTCTTCACGGACTTAAGAAGAGCCTGTTAATGCTTTAGAGTTTATTGATTCTAGTGTTAACCTTGATATTGATAAAATTGTGCTTTCCAGCCTGCGATATTAAGTGTATTAAATCCCTTACAGAATTTATGTTGCAGATGTCACACTTAAGGGGGATGATGTATAACAGAATATTGGAACTGTATTTCCACCCAAGTAGTTGTAGTATAAGTTAAGTGTCGATGTCATGACTTATTGGTAGTGATGTTAGACCAAGAAGTTGGTGATGTGAAGTCACAAATTTTGAAGTTAGAGTGAGCGTGAGTTTTGTGTAAATAAATATTTTAGTTGAATAACTGATGTTTGAGAATGATTTAGCCCTTTATAGTGATAGACTAATGTGGTAGCTAGTAGCACGTGTGAACTGTATGGTAGTCCGTGGAGAAAGTTTTTGACTTAGAATTTTATTTATACAGAGTAGGATGTGTATTCTTGGGCCATCGAATATTGTGTGTCAAGTATTTATATCTTGAAATCTTGATATGATTGTGTTGTTGAAATCAAAGTCTAGTGAAGCCGTCTGTGGCCTATTTTGATCCACTAACAATTTGTTATTCCTGTTATTCTTGTGTTGGTGGGAACTTGGGGTTTAGAGGCAAAATAGCAAGAGAAGTGGTAAGGGAAATTTGTTAAATATATGTATAGCTGAATCTGATTGCATGAGATCGAGTTGGTAATAGAGGTGAATTGTTGTTTACTTGAAGCATGAAAATGGCTAGATTAGCCAGCAAGTTATAATTATAGACTCATGGTTGTTTGTGGAATTGGAAGGTAGTCTAAATGTGCGCTTGAGCATGTAAGTGTGATTTGAGGAAGCCTTATAAGTAGATAAGATTGTATGGGGTATGATATAAGATTAAGGTTAACCATGTTTGTTGTGTGATTTTACCCCCTTGTTCTTCTTTTCCTTAGTAGATGTAAACTAGTACTTCATGTGAGAAGGTATGAAGTGGATTTTGAGCTATAATAGTGATGTCACGGAGGGGATTTTGACTGTAGGTAGTACTTGAATGAAATGATTAGTTGGAGTTGATTTCCCAATTTGATGGACTAGTATATTATGTTGCATGTTTTGCGTTATTAGTGGCAGATGATGGATGCTAGACTATAGGCTTGAATCATAGATTGTAGAATATGGTGGCGAGAATAGTATTTTAGGATTAATGATGTATGATTTATGGAATAAATTAGTAGGCTTGATATGATTTGTGAAAGATCCCAGGTTGAAGATATATGAAAAGTTTAAGAGGTAATCGTGAGGGATATTTGTACATGAGGACTAGTGTTAAAATGATGATTTGTGGTTAAATCATTAAGTGGTTAAGAACATAGGTATATTGGAATAAGTTGAACCCCAGGTAGCAGGTTGTTAATAAAGTAGTATGCGTATAAGTGTATGTTATACCTAGTTTGTATTTTCTTTGAAATTTGTAGTATGGGGGGGGGGGGCGTCTAAGGAACACTCAGGGGTTGTTATTGTTGTTGTTGTATGGTGTTCATTATAGTTGAATTCAGGAAAATATAGGTAGGAAATGTGTGTCTTCAGTATAGTTTTACAGATTTCATTATGTTGTTGATTATGTGATTTGAGGTGTAATGATAGTATCCTAAGGAAATTGAAGATAGAGTGTTAAGTGCTTAGAAGTGTGGGTGTCTATGCACATGGAAATATTAGTCATAAGTTAATGACTCTAAAGTTAGAAGAAAATGTCCTAGAAAATAATATAGTGCATTTGTATTAGGGATTAATGATAGAAGTTTGAGTTTATGTATATACTGATACCCCTTTTGTGATAAGGAGTGTGGGTGTGTGCACTCACGAGAGTTAGAGTTGTAGAGTGCTGGCTATTGACACTAGCGAATACTAAGAGTAGCATTTCTTTTTCGGAAGGCCCTTCCAAGTATAGTTCATCAGGGAGAGTGTAGAGTTGAAGTTGATAGTGATTTCTCTTTTGCGTTGAGGTTGTGGCTACAGATTTTGATGTGAAATTATGTCTGCAAGCCTAGAAGTGTGACTTTGATATAAGGGGGAGATGGGGAATTAAGTTAGTTCCCAAATTTTTCTCAATTCGACAAGTTGCGAGGGAGAAATCATTATAAGTCTATTCTTAATCAAGCATACTCCTCCTACTTCCATTTCTGAGATTATTCCGCTAATGTCTTACGTCATCTGTTCAAGTTATGCCTGTGCCTATGATTCAAGTTTCCCATGGACTTATGTCTATGATATAACCTCCAAACTAGAAGCAATTATGTCTCTCAGTAATCTAGTCTTTCATTTATTCAGGACATATGTTATGTTGTTCATGATCCATGAAAATCTATGTCTCTCATCATGCATGGTCTTACGGAAATATGATTATGTATGTCACTGATTCATTCTATGTTGGGTTTAGCCAAAGTGTTAAAGTTTTTGCAAACTTAAGGCAAAAATCTCACTTCCTTAAATGAGGAGCAATCGCTTCCAGCAGAAATCCTTGTCTTTGTTGAGATAGAATAGTCCGTAGCATTCTCAACTCAATACCACTCTTAGTGGCACATATGGAGAGCTTGTAACCTTAAAACTTTTGTAATTGTTAAAATATTTAGTCATATTAATGAGCTCTTAACTTCCGTGATTTTAAATTGATCTTCTCGACCCTGAGGCATAAGTTTTTGAGTTGATTCATGTTCAGTGGTATAAAGGGGTGGTTCGGGTAAAGTTTTAGATTTTTAGGACCACGTTTGAGATGCATTTATGTACGAAAACCAGTGGATCAATGCGATAGCAGTGTGCCGCATCGGTAATCGTGTTGGCCAAAATAGTGTCTCGACGCGATCTCGATGCGTCGCGTCTCCTGTTGCGTCGGGTGCCTTGTTTATCTTACTCATTTTTCCAAGTCCAGGAAGGGAATCCCATATCTTTCCCCCATTTTGTCTTGATATAAGAACCAATATTTCTCCTTGTGCTCTGTCCTGAGAATTCATGTTGTATTGTCTTTTCCGAATGACTCTTTACTTATGATCCAGAAACTTGTTATATGGACCACCTTGTTGTTATTCTATCATATCTTCATTTCATGTCCTTTCTTGAGTAGTGCAATGAGTAGAAGTTATGGCTTAATGGTGTTATTTCCATTCTTGACAATTATGCTCGAGTCTCTTAATGACCCTCCATATGATAGTATGGTAGGGGCGTAGAAACGTGGTGATATGTTAGGTAGAGAAGAAGATGTTCTTGAAGGTTAAAAATTTGATGTGATTCTCGAGCTTAGGTTATAGGTGAAAAGGAAAAAGAAGGAGGTGAACTTTTGTTGTATGAATTAGCTAAGAAGGAGGAATGTGGTGAAAATATTTATAGAGTGATTGAAACTGTTTGTCTTGGTGTGCAGATCGATGAAGTTGGCGTTGTTGATTAAACTTGAACGTTGTGACTATTGAAAATGAAAATCTGTGTGCTATGTGGCTAGTACCCTCTTAATTAAAAACCCATGAGTGTTTGATGATACTGATGAGGTGAAGAATTTCTTAAAGGGATGTATAGTACAGGGTCCTGTGGTTTAAGTTACCACCTTGTTACTCCGAGTTATGCTTCAACATAAAAAGCGCTTTGTACTGACGCTCAAACTCTTGTGGTTAGATGTGTGATGGAAGAATTGTAAGTTGGAAGTGATGAAGTGTGTTGTTTGTTGTTTGGACATGGATGAGTAGTGTTTCTATGTGCAATATCTATTTCATTGTATCATGAGAGATGGAGTATGATTCTATCCCTACCTTCCGTAAAAAATCTTCTTTCATTATTAGTACCAATATAAATTCGGACAATGATCACCAAATAAATCCCAGCCTTATGTTTGGAAGATTATTATGCATAGAGCTCATATGCAAGATCATCCCTATGGAAAGTCTCATTATATCATGTTTCGTGCTTACAAGTTTTGCTAGGGGTTTTCATGAAGCTTGTTTGCTAGCAATCCATATTTTGTCGAGGAAAAATGTTTAATCTGAGAGTACGCTCTTTATTCTACACTTTTAGTACTTCAAAAAGTCCCTACCCATCAGGGATCTCATTAGCCAACAGTCCAGCACCGAATAGATCAAAGGAATTTCTTCCTTCTCTCAGATTGACGATGGACATTCTTGGTCAGAAGTTCAATCAGTCTAAGATTGAGAGAACCTCAATAACCCAACTGCTAAAAGCACTCATTAGCTGTAGTGAGGCTTTTCCATCTTGATAGCCTTTCTCCTTTATTGCACGGGATTCCTGGGACGAATGATCCCAAGGGGGAGATAATTTAATACCACGCATTTCGGGCTAGAATGTAAACCGTTATTCTTTAACATAGAGGTTGCAAAATTTGTGAATCCTATGCAAATTGTGTGTAGTCAATTATGTAGTGTGTGAATCTAGTTGAGTATGAATTGAGCTCATAGAAGACCCTCAAATCAAAGACGGGTTGAAAACTTTCCTATCATTCAAGTTTTAGTGAACGTTGAAACTTGGATCAACTTCAATCGATCATATCTCATTATATATGACGAAGAGGGTGGCCTACTATATATCAAATGAAAGATCTTCGAATTAGCTTTCCATCGCTACCAAATTAGCCTAAAACGGACTCTCGGTGAAGAAGTTAGAGCATTTTTACTGTCTGCGTTCCCGTTTGACTGGCCACCACGTCGGGATGATCCTTAAATTGACAATTGTCAATCCCAGTAGCTCATCGGGATTTCCTACACGTCGCGGTGAAGCCTTATACGGCGTTCAAGTTCCGAATTTTAAATTCTAAGGTGAAACTAGACATTTCCCGTGGCCCCAAACATATCCAAACACGGGATTTAATCCCAAATACACTTAAATACATACACTTTCACAAAAATTCATCAAGAACACTCTTTAGCATTTCAAACAAGAATCCCAAATAATTCAATATTCAACCATGAATATTTGAAGATATTTAGAGATTTGGAATCACCAATCCGTAAGCTTCAAGAATCATTCATTATTCTCTAAAATAGAGGTACGTGGGGTTGTCCTAAATTTCATGGGCATGTTTTCAAAAAGGAATTTACACAAGACTTTAAATTTATACAAGTATATATATGTTTTTACAAATGGGGGTTTTCAATTGATACAAATAACATGTTTTGAGGTATGATTTTGAAACAATTATTGAGATATCATGAGGTTCTTTGTTTGAAAATATTTAAATGGTTGAATTGTGAACATGTGACCTGAAATTTTAAAAGGGTGCGATGTATATGAGTTGTGAATTTTCTAAATTCCCCATGATTATTTTTATACCCCATATTATACTAGTGTTAAACCATTGAGAGCATGAGTTTAGCAATTGATATGACATTACTCATAAATGATTAAACTTCTTGAATAAATGCATGTTGAGAAGCATGGTGTATGTGTTTTAATGGTCTGAAAGTCATACATATGTGCATGTGGTAAATGGTTTGAGAAGTTGGAAAGTTGATGTGATATTGATGACTTGCAAGTCGGGTATGACGATATCCTGCATAGTATGACATTTGATTGATTAATATAAGTTTCAGACATTGATTTTGTGAGATAGTTGGTTACCCGAAGAAAGAACGAGTCAAATGACTCTATGATGGAAATCGTGTTTGCCGACTGGAAAAGTTGTTACCCTGCTGTGTGATCTTGTGTACCTGACATTATGTCATCCCAAATTGGGACTATGGTTAGGAGCCCTGCTTTGTGATTTTGTGCACTACCATACTTGATTGGGTCGAGACACCCTATTGTGTTATCTTCTGTGTCTTTCCCTCACTTATACTCTAATCTCGGCAGCAATCAAGATTTGACAGTTGATGAAAATGTGAAATTGTAGGGTGTACCACCTACCTCAGATGTCTTGCATTGTTGTTAAAAAATCAGTATATTATGCCTATGTATTTTCAAAATCATTTTGCAATAATGTGTTTTATAATAGCTCTCATTTAGTTTATATAAAAATTCTACTTTATTTTAGATTACTCTGCGTACCAGTACTTTGTTTTGACCTCCTTCCCGCCCAGGTTCGGAGGCACAGTCTAGGGGTCCAAATAATCAGTAGATTCTTCAAAAAATAATCAAGTGGTGAGCCTTCTATATTTCGGAAGGCCTGATGTCTGGTAGTTTATTTTTCATTCAGTAGTTTTGGGTCTACTGGGGGCCTTGTCCCAGTTTTCAGACAGTAGTTTATTTTTGTCATGTAGTAGAGATTTCGCAGACCGTTTTCAGATATCGATAGATGTTGTGGGACATTATTTCCCATTATTGATTTCATTAGAATTGTGACCATGTTTCCATAATATTGTATATCTTCCGCATTTCTTTTTATCATATGAATTATGTGCATGATTACCGGATAGATAGGGGTGTTTCGGGCCTTCATGGTTCCGAATGCTCGGCACGGCCAGGGCCCCGGTTCGGGTCATGACAGTTTTGGATGCATTGGGCGGCTGAACTCAATTTGTGTTAATTTTGACACACCTAGACCTATCCTATTTGTCTCATTCATTGAACAACAAGTTGTGAAAATATTAGGGTCAATTGAATTTTTTGTAGACAAATCCTAGCTTTGGTAATTGTTTGTGAGATTGAATCATTTGTGAGTTACTCACTCTTTTCTTCATCACTTTGGTTTCAAATGAATTTATTTTATCGGTAAATACCCTGAAGTACTATGTATTGAGAGGTTGTTCCAGCCATGGTCAGGTAAAGCATAGTTTAGGTTAGTTTAGGTAGCATAGGTTTATTTTCGCACTTTCTTGTTAATCAAATTGTATAATTTGACAGGACCCTATTCTTTTATTTCTGCTGCATTGCTAGGTGTTTTATTCATGTTTGTAAAATCAATTTATTTGTTGTGTCAATTTAACCGATATGAATCGATGGAGAAACCGTGCTAAAATCACGGTATCGAAGGATTCCTCGCACCTTTACCTCGGTCTGTAGAACTTCTTGTCTGAAATTTTTGCTTGTCGATCTGTTTAGAGTCAATTATTTTTAAAAGGATTATCTGGGTGAGTTGTCACACCGAAGAACAATATCAAGTGGCGACTCCAATTTATAATATAAATTTCTTTTTGAACTTAATAAAACATTTTGATAAAAAAAAGGATGTGACATTATTGATTTTGTTTTTTGTTTATTCAAATGGTTTTACCAGACTTCAACCAACCAGAGAAAGAACACTGAAGGATTTAGATTTTTGATGGAAAAACAACTTGGTCGTGTCATATTTGGTTGCAAGAACTATACCATGAAGGAGTGAATACATAAGCTATTGGGTTAGTTATTTAGGGGCTAATGTCTTTCTTCCGGTAAACAAAAATTTTAAGACAGTTGAAAGTAAAGGCATTTATATGGTTTTCTAAGTAGTCCTGGAGGTACTTTTGGTTGTGTCATGCTGTGACGCCCCAATTTTCTGAACCAGAATGCTACATAGTGCTCAATACCACGAAGGACCACAAGCTAACCCATGACTGATATCTGTACCTGTACACTGATAAAATAATATAATAAATGCAGAAAGCTGGTGAAAACTTGCCACAAGGTTCAAAATGTCTAAAATACTAAAAACTGCAAACTTAATACTAATACATCTGTCAGAAAAGCCTCTTACTGTCTGAACTATAAAGTTAATGGGACATTTCCTCAACTAACTCCGTCTACTAGAAATAAAATGAATCTAATGAAATAGTGAAAATAAGGGTCACCCTTGAATAAAGAGGACTCACTGCTACGTCTACTACTACTGAGTAGATAAGGACTGCTAAGGGGTCGTTATTCTGAACCTATGGCGTCAAATAAAACACCATAGCGCAAATACGTTAGTACAAGAATGTAATGTGTATCCAAATAGGGTAAGGCTAAATGCAAGGGCTTATGCATTAACTATGCTGATTAATATGAACATGAGAATACATAGATAAATACATAAGTAACTATAACTGAACTCTTGGTGATACTAGCTACTGAGTTTGAATGCTGACAACATGACTTTACTAATACTGAGTACTGAATAGATAAATGACTATTTCTGATAGCTCAAATTATGAATAATTGGTCTGATTGAATGTGTCTAATAGTCCTAAAGTTGAATACTAATAATGTAAGCTATGAAGACTGATATAACTGATATAACTGTCATGATTGGCCTAACCAATGTAACTGATACCGAGCGACTGTATACAACAGTCTAAATCTTCTAATAATTATGAAGAGTGACTAAGCTTGAGATCATATCTAACTAACACGTGATCTCTGGAATTGATATTGGGAATACTCAACTGAATCTGAGACTGAGATCAAGCCTATTTGATGGGTGATCTCTGTGAGTACTGATACTGAATAACTTTATATGAGACTAAGCCTATATAGTGGGTGGTCTAAGAATCTTTGGAACTATCTGAGTCCCTTACTAAGATTGATAATTGCATCTGACAGTCTTGATTTTTGAGTTCTACTCCGAAAAACTGATACTAAAACTATAATTGTGGGAGTTCTCATATAATCGACATGCCCCGAATCTGAACTATAGGGGTCCAACCTGTAACCCCAGCTGGATGGTTGTCAATACCGTGCCATGGGTAGAGACCTTTTCTATGGTCAAGCCTCTCTGATTGGTGACCCTCGTAAGAAGTCAAGCCTAAAGCAGTAAATAGTCAAGCCTATCTGATGGGTGACAAGCCTTTTTTTGACGGGTGGCTCCTACATCCTGCACTGGCTACGTAGTTTTGGAGTTCAAGGATTTCTCTTAATGACTCTACCTCTCTAACGGGGAGCCGCCATCCCTGCATTCAGTGATGCTAGCTCCTAGTCCAAACTGAAAGACTCTGAACTAATTCTTACAACTTGTACTTAGGCTGAACTGAATTTGTTACTAGTATTTTTACTTAATTCAGCTGACTAAGTTAACTTGGTTCCGTTATCTAACGGAATACATCTGAATTCTTATTTTTGTCTGAATACTATAGAGTTGTATAACTCACTGAGTATTACTGGAATCTGATCTGAATACTGAATACTATTGAAATCAACAATGAGTACTGAGCGCAAATAGACTGAATACTGAGAGTCACTGAATTTTCTTAATGTCTGTAAAGACTGAATTCTAATAATCATAGAACGACTCAGATTATCTTAAACTAACTCGGCTCTATACACATAGTCATATTTTTTGGGTATAAGTACCCTAGGACTCGATGAAAGAAAACTGACAGGACAAGACTTCTTGAATATATAACCAACATCCACAACATAACAATATTCTATCATTTGCAATATGATCAAGGAAATACCACTTCAAACACTACGGAATATTATATTGTATATATAGGCATGCTGTTGTCTCATGACTTATTCAACAAGGGAATCCACATAATTAGGGAGTACATGCAACATATCATACTTCACTCATCTTGGCATTACAACAAAAACTTGACATGCATTAGTTATCACAAAATTGGGGATTTTATACTCAACATGCTACAATGGTACTATTTTCATCATATAAGCATTCTATCAAACCTATGGGAGGCACACCTTGATCATACAACAATTCATTACACCTAATTAACTTGATAACATAATTTAACATGCTTCTTGAAGAAATTTTATCATGAATATCATAAGATAAACAAAATCTAAGGTCAAAGCGTGATTCTTTATTATCAAAACATGAATTAAATCTCAACAACGACACGAACTTCAATTTTCAAGCCACATAAATCGTAAAAACTATTAAAATATAATATTTGAATTTAAAAAGAGATTCTTGAACTTCTTGGATGGAAGGAACCCTAGAATCAAAACTTGCATACTTTAGTTTCTTGATTTGGAGAGACTTGACGGAGGAAATTTTGAGTTCTTGAACCTTTTTGTTGAAACCCTAGGTTGTTCTTGAGAGAAATTTGAGAGAAAAATTTATAATTATGGTTAAATGAGGCTGAATTTCATGTTAAAGAGGTATATAAAGGATTGGGAAAAGACCCTTTTCTCTTTAAAATTTTGGGGATGAAAGCTGCAAATTTCTGGAGCATGCTATGGAGCATGCGTCGCATGCTATAGTCCTCCACACTAGAGCATGTATCGCATGATATATCACATGATATGACCATGCTATGGAGCATGTGTCGCATGCTAATCTCATGATGCTACTGTTTTGAAATCTAAAAATTCTCTAAACGGATTCCAAAAATTCTGTAACTTACCCGAAATGTACTATGACCTTGCTTCATCCCAATTCAATTTAAAAACAAAGGTGGGGAAGGTCACAAAATTATTCTTCAAAGTTAGCAAGATAATGGAATGAAGAAAGTTTCAACACTTAGCCAAATTTTTTAGTGCTAAGCTTCTCTTAGCATGCTTAAAAAGGCATTAACAAATTGGAAAATTTATGGGGTCTTACATTATCTACCCCTTAGGAATATTCGTCCTCGAATGTGGTTGACTAAGCTGAGTCTGATACTTGGATACTTAACTGAGTTATTTTCATTAACGCATAATTGTATACACTGATAAGTTGAACTTTTCTACTGAACATGCATATCTAATGCATTAGCATATGACTGTACTAATTCTTGAAAGCCCAACTGATTATGAAATACTGACTAATGCAAAGCTTGTAATTAGAATATGAGCATAAAACTAAATGGATTTAAGGAATCAATAACTTTAGGGAGTCATGGAGTATCTCCCCCTTACTACACTATGTACCCCTAAGAATACTTACTTCGCTGATATACTGGGGCGATGTACAGGGCATCTACGAAAAAGATCATAACCAAACCTTGGGAGTATGAAACAAATGCATGATGCAAGGGATCTAACAAAGCATATCATAGAGATAAAAGACTCATAACATACCCAAATCTATGTCAGGGAAACCTTCTGGATCATGGCGAGTCCGAAGAGAATAGAGTCGGTTCTGACGCTGACCATTAGTGGTACTAAAAGTGGTGCCCTGTTGGCATGGATCTCTATCTTTCTGAGCAAACACTCTACACTCCTGAACTTTGTGACCTGGCTTACCACATCCAAAACATACCTTATTATCAGCTTTGCACGCACCTAGATGGTTCTTGCCACTTTCTCCACAAAGCAGATAAGTACACTCACTTATAACACTAATCTGGGCTTTGGAGTCTGGAGAACCATCATGACTCATATCTTTGAGATTTAGTGTGGGCACACTAGCTGAAGATAGAGTTGGGACTGAAGTCTTCCGACAATGGTGAGAACGATTACCACCCTGTGACCCAGCCTCAAAAAAACTGTAACTACCTATTCTGAATCTCTTATTAGATCTCTCCCTATCCTTAGATTTATCTTCCTCTATCTTATGGGCATGAATCATTAACCTAGCAAGATCCATGTCTCTATTGAGCATAGTACACTCCTTCGACACTAACCTAGACACACCAGTCACAGACTTACTCATATTCTCTCTAGTGTCAGCTATCATGTTTAGAGCACACTTAGCTAACTGATTGAACTTAAGAAAATACTCCTTCACTTTCATGAAGCGTTGTCTCAGGTCCATAAACTCTTTTACCTTAGCTTCTCTCATATCTAGAGGGAAAAACTTATCTAAAAAGGCATCCTGAAATATCTGCCAAGTCTTAAGAGGTGCATCCTCCCCTCTACTCTTCTTCGTTATCACTACCCAGTCATGAGTAATGTCTTTCAGCCTATAGAATGCTAACTCTACACACTCCTCCTCAGACACATGCATAATCTATGTGATCTTTTTCACTTCTTCAACATAAAGCTGTGGGTCCTAACCTACCACTAACCCAAAGTATTCTACCGGGTTCATTATCATGAAATTTCTTATCCTAGCTGTAGTTGAATCCCCATCTTCCTGAGGTAGCGTTGTAGCCTAACGGTTGCTCTGAACACTAGTGGTCACAGCTTGGGACGGTGCCTAAAAAACTTCTACAAACTCTACATGTGACACATTCTCATTCAGAGAACCTACGGGATGAGGTGGTTGATTCTCATTACTACAGGCATTATCTCTGTGAGGAGGCATGTTCTGTAAATGGAAAAGGAATAAGGGTTAGACTGCTACTAGCATGACATTAACACTGAAAGAAGGGAAATAATTCCTAAAACATCATATAGCCTCCTATACATAAATCTTGCGCTCAACACACCCATGCAGAAGACTCTACTAGATGTGTCTTTTAAGATTTCCTAGGATACTATTGAACTTTAGGCTCTGATACCAACTTTGTAATTCCTCAATTTTCTGAATCGAAATGCTACACGGTGCTCATGACCTTGAAGGAGCATAAGCTAACCCATGGCTGATACTTGTACCTATACACTACATAAAATAATATAAAAAATGCAGAAAGTTGGAAAAAACTTGCCATAAGGCTTACAACATCTAAAATACTCAAAACTGAAAACTGAATACTAATATTTCTGTCAGAAAAGTCTCTAACTGTCTGAACTACGAAGTTGATGGGATATGTCCCCAACTAACTTTGTTTTTTGAAATAAACTGAATCTAAACAAATAGTGAAAATAAGGATCATCCTTGAATAAAGAGGACTCACAACTACTTTTATTGTTGCTGACTAGATCTGGACTGCTAAGGGTGCTCTGGGGCTCGTGCTTCTAAACCTATGGCTTAAAATAAAACACCATAGTGCAAATGCGTCAGTACGAGAATGTACTGAGTATGTAAATGATGTAAGGCTAAATACAAGGGCTTATGCATGAACTATGCTGACTAATATGAACGTGAGAATACATACATACATACATAAGTAACTATAATTGAACTCGTGCGGATAGCTACTGAGTTTGAATGCTGACAACATAAGTTTACTAAATAGATAAACGATTATTTTTTACAGTTCCAATGACGTCCAACTAGTCTGATTGACTATGTCAAACAGTCATAAAATGGAATACTAATAATGTAAGCTATGATGACTGATATAACTAATATGATTGTGATGATTGGCCTAACCTATGTAACTGATACCGACTGACTATATCTAACAATCTAGATCTTCTAATAATGATTAACAGTGACTAAGCTTGAGATCAGGTCTAACTAATGGGTGATCTCTGGAATTGATATTGAGAATACTCAACTTAATCTGAGACTGAGATCATGCCTATTTCACGTGTGATCTCTGTGAGTATTGATACTGAATAACTTTATGTGAGACCAAGCCTATTTAGCGGGTGGTCTAAGAATCTTTGGAAATATCTGAGTTCTTTACTGAGATTGATGATTGTATTTGACAGTCCTAATTTTTGTGTTCTACTCTGAAGACTGATACTGAAACTATAACTGTGGGAGTGCTCACTTAATCGACATGCCCTGAATCTCAACTAGTAGGGTCCAACCTGTAACCCTAGCTGGAAGGGTGTCAATACCGTGCCATGGGTACTGACCTCTGCTATGGTCAAGTCTATTTGACTGGTGACCCTCGTAGAAAGTAAAGCCTAAGGCTGCATAATAGTCATGCCTCTCTGATGGGTGACAAGCCTTTTTCTGACGGGTGACTCCTACATCTTCCGCTTGCTACGTAGTTCTAGAGTTTAGAGATTGCTCTTAATGACTCTGCCTCTATGATGGGGCGTTGCCATCCCTGTACTCACTTGGTGCTAGATCTTACTCCCAACTGAAAGACTCTGAACTAATTCTTAGAACTTGTACTTAGACTGAACTGAATCTGTTAGTAGTTTTCTTACTTGACTGAGCTGACTAAGTTCACTTGGTTCTATTTTTGGATGGAATAGTTCTGAATTTTACTTTCTATCTGTATACTACAAAGTTCTGTAACTCACTGAGCTTTACTGGAATCTGATCCGAATACTGGCTACTACTGAAATTTAAACTGAGTACTAAGCCTGAATTGACTTAGTACTTAGATTGACTAAATTTTCTTAATGTCTATACTGACTGAATTCTACTAATCATAGCACGATTCTCTAAAACTGACTGGGCTCTAGGAACACAACTATATTTTTTTGGGTAAAAGTACCCCCAGGACCTGATGGAAGGAAATTGATAGGACATAACTTCTTAAATATATAACCAACATCCATAACATAACAATAGTCTATCATTCACAATATAATCAAGGAAATATCGTTACAAGAACTTGTTAATATTCACCATGTAAATTGTATATAGAGGCATGCTATTGTCTGATTACTTATTCATCAAGGGAATCCACATAATTAGAGAATACATGCAACATATCACACTTCACTCATCATGGCATTACAACAAATACTTGACATGCATTACTTATCACAAAATTTGGGATTTTATACACAACATACTACAATGGTGCTATTTTCATCATATAAGCATTCTATCAAACATATGGGAGGCACACTTTGATCATACCACAATTCATTACACCTAAATAACATGATTACATAATTCAACATTCTTCTTGAAGAGGTTTTATCATGAATATCATAAGATCAACACATACAAGAGTCAAAGAGTTAGTCTTTATTATCAAAACATGAATTAAATCTCAACAACAACATGAACTTCAATTTTCAAGACACATAAATCATAAAAACTTATAAAATATAATCTTTGAACTTAAAAATGGTTTCTTGAACTTCTTGGGTGGAAGCATCACAAGAATCAACACATGCATACCTTAGTTTTTTGATTTGGAGAAACTTGACGGAGGAATTCTTGAGTTCTTGAACCTTTGGGTTAAAATCCTATGTTGTTCTTGAGAGAAAATTGAGTGAAAACGTTATAATTTGGGTTGAATGAGGCTGAATTTCGTGTAAAAGAGGTATATAAAAGGTTGGGTAAAGACCTTTTTGTCCTTATCGAGGCTGAAAGCTGGAAATTTCTGGAGCATGCGTCGTATGTTCTAGTCCTCCGCACTGGAGCATCCATAGCATGCTATATCACATGCTAGGACCATGCTATGGAGCATATATCGCAGGCAAATCTCATGATGCTACTGTTTCCAAATCGTAGAGTGCTCTAAACGGATTCCAAAAATTCTGAAACTTACCCAGAATGTTTTATGACCTTGCCCCATCACAACGCAACTTAACACCAAAGGTCGGGAAGGTGACAAAATAATTAGTCAAAGTTAGCAAGCTTATGGAATGAAGAAAGTTTCAACACCTAGCCAAATTTTTGAGTGCTAAGCTTCTCTTGACCATCTTAAAAGAGCGTTAACAACTCAGAAAATTTGCAGGGTCTTACACATGCGAGGTACATTTTGTCGTTATATGTACTTTTTTCTTTGTTTCTTGTGCTTTAGTTGAATTACTTTTTTGTTCTAGCTCTTGTTTTGGGTTTTCCTGCTCCACATTTTTCATATGTGAATAATGTAGATCCAGGTCTACCACTGGTTTTGTTCAACTATAACTATCTGGAGCGTTATGGTATATATGAAGCTGCAAGCTCTAAAAAAATAAATGTCAATCCATATGGTTTGACATCATATGGTTCTGTAAGAATACTATATCCTACTCAAGTTTTATGTCATGATTTCTTCATATGGGTTTATTTGTGTTTGTGATGCATGCTTTCCTTTTTATGCTTTCTTCTTGTTAATAAATGAAGGTTTAGATACGTCTCCGTCTGTTGTGTGAACCACTGTCGGATATTCTATTTAAATCTATTATTCTGGATAACTATTACAAAGAGAATCATTTCCTGTTTGAGATAGATCATATTCACGTTTGGTAAATTGATCTCTAAGTTCTCACCTCATGCATTGGCTCCAATCAGAAGCATGCCTCAGAATGTAGCGAATTAGTGAAATACAATACAAGGTGTAGTTCCCAAAATTAGAAAAGAAAATTCGAGGCCACAACATGCTGAATGAAGCTAGGGAGGCTCCCCAGGTGCATGAGCATTTATAGAGGCCCCCCAGCTGTTGTATTCAGCATGTTGTGGCTTGCAATAATCTTTTCTAGTTTTGAGAACTATACCTTGTATTGTATTTCTCCAATTTACTGCATTCTGGAAATGCCTCTGATTGGAGCTAATGCACAAGGTGAGAACTTATAGATCAATTTGCCAACTTGAACATGATCTAGCTCATACAGGAAATGGTTCTGGTTGTAATAGTTATCTATAATTATAGATTTAAATAGAATTTCCGATAGTGGTTCACACAGCAGATGGGGACGCATCTGAACCTTTGTTTATAAACAAGAAGAAAGCAATAAAATGAAATAAGGGAACAGAAGAAAAAAGTATTTTCCTGTACTACATGCTGTGGTCTTTTTTCTAATAAGTAACTTTGTCAAAGTTCTACATATATTTTGGAATGTTTAATTGTCTAATAAGGAACTTAGTCAAAGTTCTTTTTTGGAATATTCGGATCATTTTCGCAAAGCAGTGAGTTTTGTTAAACTATAATGTCCATGTTTACTTGTTTGCTTTTTTTGTAATTTCTTCGAGTATTATTATGTTTGTAATATTTTTTAATCTAATAATCACGTATCCTCATGGAATACAATGATGACATTTGCGAAATTAACTTAGCAAAAATTAGTAATGCAGATCAATTCTGAAGGAGATTTCTTTATCTGAGATCAAGTATTGTTTTTAAGCTAAGTATGTATTTATTCCAAGAGAATTTATGTCTCAGATATAATTAACTTTTCAATGGATTTTAAGTTTTAACTCATCTCTTTTACTACCCACAATCGTCATAATGTCCCATCTATCGATACTTTAAGACATCTTCTTAGGACATGTCTATGCCTTCTAAAGTGAGAGAGTCATCTTAGATGACGACTCATTTTATCCTTTCTGCATCACTGTTATATAGATATGATCTTAATGTTAATCTCTTTTTCTTTCTGAAAATGATATAGGCCTTCCTAATTCTACTGGCAAGGACTCGATATATTCGAGATTTATTGAAACATTGATTCTTTGTTGTTTTTTATGTTGGAGGGTAGCATATCTGTTCATATTTACTATGTTATTCATTTATTTATACCTTTTCGTAAATTTTCTTCCCTTTTTCTTGGCTGTGAGGGGTATTTAAAGCAAGACAATTTAAAGTTTACAAAGGGCAAGAAATAGGGTTTTGACTAAGCTAATTTCTTTCTAATTTTTAGTATGACACACTTCCTCAACATAAAAATACTTTTCCTATTTCTTTCTAACATGACGTTAATGGTCTCTTGCAATTTATTAATATCTCAAGTTACTAATTATGTCTAGTGTTTTATATAAATGATCTCCTTGGTTTTATTCTGTGTTTCTCTATGTGCAGAATTAATGATCTTTTGCAATTTACTCTTTATGTTTAATATGAATTTCATGTTTTATCATACACAGGCACAAAAGACATATGCTCGTTAGGCACCTATGATGGGTTCAGGTCACAAGATACTGCTTTCTAGTTTTATAGATTAGGTGGTAGTTCTAATGAACCTTATGGTAGTTCTAATGAACTTGGTTATGTAGTAACGGTTGTGGTAGTTTCGATATTGCTACTTCTAACATTGATAGGTTGGGTTTTCGTTTTGAAGGATTCAGTTCTGGTACTAAACTTGATGTTCGTTTAGTGCAGGGGTAGATTTACATAGAGGAGTATGAATTCACGTGACCCCATGCACTCCTCCTAGATTATGTGAAATTGAAATCCTTAAAGAAGTAGAAATATCCATCTCCTCTAAATTGTTCTTTGTGTCAACTTTTAGTAACATTCATACAAACATAGGTTACCTTTTTTCTCAATATTTTTATTGAATCCCTTTATTGCTTTTCCCCAAAACTTTCTTTGATTCATATGTTTAGTTTGAGGTGTTAATAAGAAATGAATATGACTTTTTGCAAAAAGACACGAAAAAAAGGATGCACGACTTTTTGGTTAAGATACAATAAGCACCCCTTCAACTACATTTTCATTGGCTATAAATTCGAAGATCAAGCCTCAGTTTTCTAGATCAAATTTTTCTATTTCTTCTGCATATTTTCTAAGAAATAGATATTGATTCTTTATGTGATTTGCTACCGACTATTTGAAGAAGTCATTATTGTTTGAGGTAGTGGTACTTCAGTGACAGGTATATCCATTTTATCATAGGAAGAAGTAATCCAACAGTGAGGGGATTAAATTCTGTAAGAACACTGTCACGCCCCTTTTTTAAATTCGAAAAGAGATTTGTTTTAAGTTTCGAAAGGGTTTTATTATTAAAGTGACAAAAAATGAAAATTTGTTTCGAAAAGGATTCATTATATTGAAACTCAGAGTCGCCACTTGGCATAAATCTGGTGTGCCAAGTCACCCGTGAATTTTCTTTTTCAAAATGATTTAGCCTCTAAACTGATCTGCGAACAGAGATTTCGTTTAAGGAATTTTGTTGATCGAGGGGAAGGTATTAGGCACCCCTCGATCCCGTGGTTTGACCACGGTCTCTTGGGGAAGCATATCGGCGAATTTTGACATTAAGGATGTATAAACCACATAACAAACAATGACCAAGCAAACAAACACAAACCAAAATATATCCCGAAAATATGATGTTCAGTTCAATTATACAGTCCAAAGTAAAAATGTAAAAATATAAAACCTACGCTAATCTACACTATTTCTACATTACGCTGCAAAGCTTTACTCCACCCGATGTTCCGGGCCTTGACCATGAGCCGTCTTCAAGTACATGATACTTCTCGGGGCATTCCCCGAATAAATCAATACAGGTACCTCGGGGGATTCCCCCGCCAAATAGTACAATAGATCTAAGTGCCACAAAATCAAAACCATCCAACACACATATTTCAAACACTCCATCAACCCAAAAATTCTAAACTTGCTTACCCGAGCCTACTATTTGCCTACCCGAGCTCAATCTATGATGGCATTATCACATTCACCGACATCAATGAATAAAAAATAACTAACGTTTGCTTTTTTAATCAATTTTTGATCCTCACCCCCAAATGGAATATTTCAGTAATGGAACACTCAATTATTCATATCTAATTTTATTCAATTATCAATTGAACTTTTTAAAAATCGAAACAACACCAAATACATACGCACAATAAATATTAGAACATGTCAAGAACACGAAACATTCCCACCCATGAAAGCAATTAAATTCAAGATAACAACAATTAAAATTCAAAACAAGAATATAGGATGAGATATAGAAATGGACCTCAATTATATTTCAATCACAAGTTGTTCGATGCCACCAACGGGCCAAAACCTCGACCTTTAACCTGATAATCCTCGAACTGAACTAGGTAATAGATGAATCCGGTGACTCAAATTTAGAATCGCAAAACAAAGCGACCCCTTTCTCGATTCCACCACTCTCTCCCCAACTTTCTCGATATTTCTCTGTATTTTCCTTTCTCGGCAGCTCGCTCTCTATTTCTCTTCTCTCTCTCACGATCTGCCTCTCAATCTTTCTGTGTGTATGTGTGATTTCAGTGGTGGGTACGTACGAATGCAACCATGGTCATCTGTGTGTGCATATTTTTCTCTCTCTAAATTAGAAAAAACAAAAATGGAGCTTTTCCCTAATGTGTGGAATCCGTGGAAAACAAGAAAAGGAGAAGCTTTCTTCCTCTCTATCTCGATCGTCCCCC
>JAPEIP010000006.1:18993436-19008638 GCA_026120095.1 Capsicum chinense
GGATATTGTTGCCCCGGAGTCGATCCTGATGCATGTTGTGGAATATCAACAAAAATGGAAAATTATGCATGTGACATGGGAGGCAAGCTAGAAATATATTCCATATTATCAGTGGGAACTATAGGAGGCGGCAACCCATTAGCCCAAGCTCGATGTATTTCTATCATTTGCTACTTTAATTTTTGAATCTCATCATTAGCTCCTAAATTCTCATTTTCCAAACTCACTATCTGATTAGTGACAACCAACTCGGTATTCTTGTTGGCCATAAATTTCTCTGTGACTTGGTGCAATATGGGGGACTAGCCAAAATTCCACAAACCAACCACCTTAAACTAACTGGATAAGAGATAGCAAATGTGTTAGAGTTTAACAATTTTTCAGAACCACTTTTTTTCTTAAAAAAATCACCGAACCCTAGAACGGCGCCTACGTATCTCAATCCCGAGAGAGGAGAATCAAGTGTGCGTAGTTCGTGAAGTCTTTCCGAAATGGACAATCAGTCTATTTTCCTTTTCTTGAAACAAAGTGTCAAAGAATTGATGAAAATCATTTTCCAATTTTAGGTTTAAATCTCTTTACAAAATGAAACCTATGATTACCAAAGAAAAATCTTTTGGATTTTCAATTTTGCATTCATACGTAAATAAAACTTTAAACTATTAAAGGAAAATCTTTTTGTAATTTTCTGTTGAAGATGTATATGAAAAACCTACTCTAAATGAAGAGTGAATAAAATATATTTTGGATTATTGAAATAAGATCAAGCAAAAATGAAACCTACAACTATTCAGAAAAATCTTTTTGCAGTTTTCTTTTCGAGGCATATGTGAAACACCTACTCTAAATAAAGAGTAAAGAAAATCTTTTTGAATTTTTCAAATAAGATCCCCGAACCAACAATAGGATGCCTACGTATCTCACTCCCGAGAGAGGAGAATCAGGGGTGCATAGTTCGTCTAGATTGGACAATTAATGATTAACAGATAGACTGACCCCAACTTAAGAGACACAACCAAAGATAGACGAATAAAATCTTCTTGGGTTTTTAATTAGACACTTCAAATATAATTGACACCAACAATTATGAAGGAAAAATCTTTTTGGCATTTTCGATATATGAAATTTACAAAACTTCTACCACCTTTTATTCATTTTCTTTCATAAAAACTCCTAAATTTTTTTTAAAAAAAATTTGAATTATGAATGTTTGCTAAAGAAACAAAGAAAATTCATTTAGATTTTTTTGTTTTTGGACAAATGAGTGCGAAACATAAAGATAAAAAAATATCTTTTTGAATTTTGAAAAACAAAGGCCATAAAGAACTCTAAAACTACGAAACTCTCTTTTTTGATTTATTTTTATTTTTTCATCTTTTTTCTTCTTCAACACTTAATATTCTACACACTTTACTTATATCACATGCTTTCCCAAAATCAGTCCGTCAAAGTGCCACGTTACCCTCAAAGATGCAACATTTAGCACGTAGAGATGCCTTAGAGGTGAGTCTTTTAAAAAGGTCCAAGTGGGTCCCTCTAGGTCTTAATATGATGCAATTAAGTATGTCCTAAAGGCTCACCTATGTTGGGGTTCTCTAACAAGGCTGTTTGGGGGTGCATATGGTCGATAGTCGCTGCGAGAGCTTTCCACCCACTCCATAACACGACGGCTCCCCCTCCTAAAATAAGGGTGACTCAACTAGAGGTCATGTATAATACGTGTACTATGGGCTTTTTGCATAAAGAATAACTCAGGTTATGCACATGATGCCAGATATAAAGCGGTAACACATAAAGTAAAATTGTAAACAAAGAGCATGTAGGAACTTAACACTAATATAATAAATATGAACAATAACACAAACAATGTCTATACACCAATAATGTCAAAAAAAAGCCGATACAACCCTAAAAATAAGCTCGAATTCTGAAAAAGGTACCCAGCAGAGTCGTCGGAGTTGTCACACCCCTTTTTTATCTCCGAAAATAGATTTGTTTTAAGTTTCGAAAGGGTTTTATTTTAAAAGTGACAAAAAATGAAAATATGTTTTGAAAAAGATTCATTATATTTAAAACTCAGAGTCTCCACTTGGTATAAATTGGGTGTGCCAAGTCACCCATGGATATCCTTTTTCAAAATGATTTTGACTCTAAACTAATCCATGAACAGATATTTCGTTTAAGAAATTTTGTTGATTGAGGAAAAGGTATTAGGCACCCCTCGATCCCGTGGTGTGACTACGGTCGCTTGGAGAAGCATATCGGCTAATTTTGACATTAAGGATGTATAAACCACATAACACACAACAACCAAGCAAACAAACACAAACCAAAATAAATCCCAAAAATATGATGTTCAGTCCAATTATACAACCCAAAGTAAAAATCCAAAAATATAAAACCTATGCTAACCTACACTATTCCTACACTACAATTCAAATCTTTACTCCACCCAATGTTCCAGTCCTTGAACGTGTGCCATCTTCAAGTACGTGATACTTCTCGGGGAATTCCCCAGATAAACCAATACAGGTACCTCGGGGTATTCTCCGGTCAAATAGTACATTAGATTCAAGTGCCACAAAACCAAAACCATCCAACACATATATTTCAACCACTCCATCAACCCAAAAGTTCGAAACTTGCTTACCCAAGACTACTATTTGCCTACCCGAGCTCTAATTCCCCGGCCAAATAGTACAATAGATCCAAGTTCCACAAAACCAAAACGATCCAACACACATATTTCAAACACTCCATCAGCACAAAAAGTTCTAAACTTGCTAACCCGAGCCTACTATTTTCCTAGCCAAGGTCAATCTGTCATGGCATTATCACATTCACCGATATCAATGAATAAAAATTAACTAACATTTTCTTTTTTAATCAATTTTTGATCCTCACCCACAAATGACCAATTTCAATAATGGAACATTCAGTTATTCATATCTAAGCTTATTCAATTATCAATTCAACTTTGAAAAAATCGAAACAACACAAAATACATACGCACAATAAATATTAGAACATGTCAAGCACATGAATCATTCCCACTCATGAAAGAAATTAAATTCAAGATAACAACAATTAAAATTCAAAACAAGAATAGAGGATGAGATATAGAAATGGACCTCAATTATATTTCAATCCCAAGTTATTCGATGCCACTAATGGACCGAAATCTCGACTTTTAACCCGATAATCCTGGAACCGAACTCGGTAATAGACAAATCCGGTGACTTAAACTGAGAATCGCAAAAAAAGGGATCCCTTTCTCAATTCCACCTCTCTCCCCAACATTCTTTATCTTTCTTTCTATTTTCCTTTCTCTGTTTCCCTTCTCTCTTTGATTATTTGCCTCTCAATCTCTCTGTGTGTATGTGCGATTCCGGTGGTGGGTGCGTACAATAGGAACCATGGTTATCTGTGTTTGCATATTTTGATCTCTCTATTTTTAAATAAAACAAAAATAGAGCTTTTCCCTCAGGTGTGAAATCTGTGGAAAACAATAAAAGGAGAATCACTCTTCCTATCTGTCTCGATCTTCCCCCCTATGTGTGGTGTTAATTCGTGCTTTTATTTGGTGAGGATAAGTGGTGTGTTATTTTTGTGAAGCTGTGCATGAAGGTTCATCAAAGAAGAAAAAAGATAGACAATGTTTTTCTGATTTTTTTATCCCCTCTATGAGGTTTATCTATTGTTATCTATAGTTATAGTGTAGATATAGTCTATGGAGTTTACTGGAAAGTTCCTATGTTTTTGAGTAAAAAATGTGAGGGGTAGGCTAGGTGGGATGGTTTTATGAGTGGTGAGGTGTTGATTTTTAATTGGAGGGGTAAGGGTTAAGTGTCTATTTTTAATTGAGTGAGTTGTTGGAATCTTTAAAATAAAACAAAATTAGTTAGGGTTTGTTAGTTGGATAAAAACAAAACAAAACAAATAAATAAATAAGTAAAAGTGAGGTGGTTATTCATTTATTCTTTTTGAAGAAAATAATAACATGGGGTCAAAGTGCGTGATAACAGAGTAAGAATTACTTTCTATGGGACAAAATTACGTGACGAAAGACACAGGGTAAATTCTAGAAACCCATAAATTTTAATCTGCTTTTCAGTTTCCCTTTTTCTTTTGATTTCTGATTTACATTTTTGGACGTAGGGGTACCAACAATCTTAAGGAATTAATTATTGAAATTTTGTCTTTGTCAAAATCAATCAAGAGATGCATATGTATAACAATATAAGAATGTTTTAGGATGTGACGTGGATGGTGAACATCCCCTATTTACACTGCCACTTGAGTGTTTAATTATGGAAATTAGATGTAGGAAGTCCCGGGAAAATTAAGTGTACAACCTAAAGTCAATTTAGATATGGATAATCCTATCTGATACGGGTCAAATGGTAGCCTTAGATTTTGATGACATTATTCAAAGTCAGTATGTGGGGCATCAAGCTTTGGTTGCATTGAGGATACAGGATGCTACATAGAGGGGCTGATTTGAGTGCACCAAAGAGCAATCCTGTGTGTGGAAGATATCTTGGAGCATTGAGGATTGAGAACTCATGGTTTTGGGCCCTTCATTAAGGGAATTTTTGTCACTTAGCCTTGTCCAATTTACATTCCATGGCCTCCCCACCAAACTAAGGGTATTGGAGTCATTTTCCCTTCCATTATGTAATAAGGCTATATAGTCTCTTTTAGGTCTTTTCTCTTTAGTTTTTGAATGATGAATATGTGAAAGATTTTTTCTCACTTTGAGAGTGTAACACCCTTAGGGGTCGTTTGGTAGAGTGTATTGAAATGTTAATGCATGCATTAGTTTATTAGTAGTACCTTGTTTGGTATACCTTTTTACCCTATATATAACTAATGGAAACATTATTTATACACTCTATTATGTATTCAGGTGTGTATTACTAAAACCTCAAAATCCATTGCATTAGTAATGCAATGGATCTAATGCATGCATTAACATGCTTAAGGACCCTATTATCTCTCAAAAAAATTTCCGCATCCTTTCCAACATATAAATTGAGGGTATTATATAAGAATTTTTTTTTTTTAGAAATTATATAGTTCATGTTTTTTTTAATGCATCGAACCAAAAAATACTAGCATAGCTAATGCAACCATAACTAACACAAGCATTACTAATACAAGTATTACTAATACACCATATTTTGCATAGTTCTTGTACACTCTACCAAACGACCCCTTAGTGTAGGGCTTGGAAAAGCCATTAGTACAGGGCTTGAAAAAATCTTTATTGATCTTCACTTAGAAATGGTGATTGTAAGATGCAGTTGATTGGCTTAGTGGTCACCGTAAGATGATTGGGCTTTGTTGTTACGAGTTTAAGGGTCTTATAATTTAGTACATAGTTTTAATATTCTTTCTTCATAATTTCTTATGTCATTTTATCCATCTCCTTATCTTATTGCATTTGTGTATTTTTTTCTTATCATCTTATTCTCAGTTTGTGCTTTGTTATTCTCGGTTTTGTGTATTGTGGCCAAAGATGGTTTCTTGTTGTTCTCGGCATTTGGATTCTATTGTGGGCTTTTTAAGTATTCCATAATCATTCCTTTATCATTTGGTATCATAGCAAGGATTGATTTCATTCCTACGGAATTAATCTTGAAATTGTTAACTCGAAAAACAGAAAAAAAAGGTGTTTAAAAATCAAAAATCCAAAAAGTAAAATTCTGTCCCATTTTTTGTGTCTAGGACGAAATTTTTATCCTATATTTAGGCAATTTCTATGTTTTTTGATTTTTTTCTATTATTATCCCCTTCTTCACTAACACTATAAGAGTTAAGATCCAAATTTTGAGCCATTTTCTAGTTGTTCTTGAACATTGATGGTTCCTGTTTTTTTTAGGATTGATGGCTTGAAAATTTGTTGTTGAGGTACGTTGTTGAGGATATGGGTTTGAAACATGTTGTTATTGTGGAGTTCCATGTGAGCTAAAAGAAACAAGAATCATTCAATATGGAGCTCTTTTTGGTTGGTTTCTATTCTTTGAAGCTCAATATAAGGTCCAAGACTTAGAAAATTTTACCTGAGTGTTCAACACTTAATCTCATTTTGGACCACCAAACTTTGGGGATTTATTTGACGACCTTCCCGACCTTCGTTTTCTAATTTTCAGATGTGTTGCGGTGGGGCAAGGTCGTAGTACATCCCGGGTATGTTTTGTAATTTTTGGAGTAGCGTAAGGGCACGTTTGGGTGCCCAAAATAGTCTCTCATGGAGATAGGCCCGCATCACCCAATCTAGAGCACCGCTATAAGCAAGGTGTCGCTCTGGCTAGGGCGGGGACTAGGTGGGCGTCGGCCTGCAACTCCGGTGGGGTGCCCAATTTTCATCATTCCACCTCCGTATTTCTAAGGGTATTTTGGTTCTTTTCCACCCATATATAAACCCCAAAACACGTGATTAAAGCTCCTAAATACCAAAATAAACTCCTTCTGTGGAAATCCTCTCCAAAATCATCAACAAAAATCCTAGGGTTCAATTGGGAACCTCAAGATTCAAGAACAATTCACCGCTAACTTTCACGAATCATCAACCTAAGGTATGCGTAGTGTTCATCCACGGATCCCTTTCGTTCGTGGAGCTCAAGAATCAATCTTTAAATATTAAATAATGATTGTTTTGTGGTGCTATGATCATATTCAGGTTGGTGGTTGTTATTTGAGTTATAGAGTCGTATTTTGATATATTTTCATGGAGTTTATGATCATGTTAGTTGGAACCCATGAATTTCGGTGGTTTAGTATGATGAAATTTATGAATGCACCTATGTCTTAAAGAGTGCATGCAAGGTGTTTGATAAAATTTCTAGAATACTAGAAACCATGTTGCCATGGCTTGGTAGTATCTAAATGGCAAGCCGATGTTAACCATTATGATTCAATATGAATTCCATGCTATTTTTATGTTTCTATTGTTGTGGTATGAAGAATTCATGATAATGGAGTTAAAAAATATGTACATGATATATATGCACTCCCTACCATGCATAAGATGTTGAGAACTACATGTAGTATAATATCCCCTACTTATAATGTTATGAAATGTGAACTCTGTTCTAATTATCAAGTAAGTCATGTTGTGTCATTTTCCTTCCATCAAGTCTTGGGGGAAATCGTACCCAAAAAATATAGTTGTGTTCCTAGAGCCATGTTATGTTTTCATGATTTTCGAAAGCAAGCCATGATTCAGTAGAATTCAGTTAGTCATGTGACTTAGGAAACCTTTTTATCTCATTCAGTTATCACATATCAGTAGTATTTCATCAGTCAACGGAATTCAGTAAGTTCAGTCCATGTCCAGTCAGTAAATCATGTTCAGTCTCTTCAGTTGGGAGTAAAAGTTAGCACCGAGTGAACCCGAGGATGGGAACTCACCTGCCAATAGAGGGTGTGATTTCTGTAAGCAATCATTGCATTCCAGAACTATGTATCTTGCGTAGGTTAAGACAATATATCTTCTAGTTGAGGGTAGGTAACGTGGCCTACCTACCAGTAAACCGTTCCCACTATTCTCATTTTCAGTACCCGCCAGTAGAGGGTTCTCAGAGCCTGTCTTTACTAGTTGGGTGGTATTGACACCCTTCAAGTTAGGGAAGAGATTAGACCCCAACTTAGTTATATTGGCATACATGGGGCATGTCAATTAAACAAATACCTCCTACAGTTTCAGTCTCAATCTCAGTATAAGAACTCAGATAGTTCTTCAGACTTCAATATACCCGGACTGTAAGCTACAGTCAATTCAGTTATAGTATGGAACTAAGATACTTCCATTAGATTCAGGACTTTCAGACATAGTCGCCCATGTTATCATAATTCAAGTAGCAGTCATGTTAGATATCAGTAAACCATGTATCAATATACAGATCTAGCTATCATGTATTCACGATCTCAGTTGCTATGTAAGCATGTTTACACTCTCACGTCTATATTAGTCAGTCAGTTAGCATCGCTCATGCATATAAACCATTTGCATTTAGCCTACCTCACTCATATAATCAGTAATTTCAGTTGTACTGACACATTTATGCTATGGTACTTTCTTTTTATGTTACACCATAGGTTCAGAGACATCAGTTTTAGATTAGCAATAGGATTAGCATTTCAGAATACAGAGTTGCAGTGAGTCCTCTTTATTCGAGGACAATATGATATGACTTTATTTTTTTCAGTTAGCTTTTAGTTTATGGAGTTAGTTTGAGACATATTCCTTCAACTCCTTACTCAGATAGTATTTAGAGGCTTTCAAATTTTAGATTCAGACTTTAGTTGTTTTGGGTATTCGTTACCCTATATAGATGTTATGATTAATCAGATACTTCATTTAATTGAATGTTATGGACTATTGTTCATGTTTTCTGCATTATACATGTATATTATGCAGCGTACAGGAATAGATATTAGTCATGGGTTACCTTGTAATCCTTCAGGGTCATAAGTACTATTTAGCGTTCAGGTTGAGAAAATCGGGGCGTTACAAATTTGGTATCAGAGTCTAAGGTTTAATAGAGTCCTAGGCAGTCTGAATGCCACATCTTGTAGAGTCATGTACTTGGGTGTGGTGCACGCCACATTTATGTGCAAGAGGTTATGAGATGTTTTAAGAAATAGTTTCCCTTCTTCCAGTATTCATGTTGTGCCTGTAAGCATAATCAAAAGTTAATCTCTTAGTCTAATTCATTTCTTCTTATGATTTCAAAACATGTCTCCAAAGAGATGAAACCAGCCAGCTCCTCAGCCCAAAGAACCTTTGGGAGATCATGTTTCTAATACAAAATTTAGAAAAGCATTTACCACTCTTTCTCAGTTAGTAGCTACCCATAATGAGAGGCCAATAGTTATTTCGGCCAACCCAGTGGCCACCTCAGCCGCAGCTAGGATTTGGGACTTCACCCGAATGACTAACGTAGTGAAGACCTTCAGGAATTCATTAATTATGTCCAGAAGGTGATGGACATTATAGGGGTGACTATTGGTAAGAGTGCTGAGTTAGCCACATATAAGTTGTAAGATGTGGCTCATACTTTGTACAAGCAGTGAAAGTACGAAAGGGTAGATGGTGCAGGTCCTATAGAGTGAGAGAAATTTTTCACGGCTTTCTTAGACAAATTTTTTCCCTAAGAGCTGAGCGAGGCAAAAGTTCTAGAGTTTATCAACCTCAAGCAGGAAAATATGACGGTAAAGAGTACTTTCTAAGATTTACTCAGTTAGCCAGATATTCCTTTAATGAAGTTGGAGACAGTAGGTCTATGATGTTCATGTTTGTTTCAGGGGTGAATGATAGCGTTGTAAATGAGTGTAGGTCTGCGATGCTGAACAGTGATATGACTTTAGCCAGGCTCATGACCCATGATCAAAAAATAGAGGAGCAGAAGATTAGGACTAGGGAGAGGCAGAACAAGAAAGCAAGGTCAGGCATTTTCAGCTTTGTTTAACCCAAATAAGAAGGAGAAAATCGTTCCCAGTTTAACCCTAAATCATAAGTTCCAGCTCTTTCTACAACCAGTGCTCTAGTTCCTAAGTTCAGAGAGGGTAACAAAGATAGAGCGCCAGGTTTTAAGTCTCAGGACAGTGTTAGCAATTCTCGCTCTTATCTTCGTTATCAGACTTATGGCAAGAACCAATAGGGTACTTGCATAGTAGGTAGTGATATTTGCTTTGGATGTTGCCAGCCAGGCCACAGGATTAGATATTGTCCGCAGTTGGGTCGTCAGGGCCATAAGAACCATTCTATAGCTCAGTACGGTCGCCCAAACCAGCAGGGTGCCATTTCCAGTGCTACTAGTGGGCAACGCCCAAATCGTCATTATTATCTTTAGATTCGAAAGGATTAAGAAAGTTCTACTAATGTCATTACTGGTGCATTATAGATCATTTATGTTCATGTTTACACTTTGCTAGATCTAGGTTCATCCTTTTATTTTGTTACTCCTTATATAGCATGCAATTTTAGAGTTAGTCCTAAAATTCTAGCAGAGCCCTTTTCAGTATCCACCCTAGTGGGTAAAACCATCATAGCTCGATGGGTATACAGGAACTGCCCGGTTATGATATTTCAGAAAGTCACTTCAGCAGATCTAGTGGAGTTAGAGATGACTGATTTTGATGTCATTCTTGGCATGGATTGCCTTCATTCCTGCTATGCCACAGTCTACTACAAAAATAAGATAGTTTAGTTTCAGTTCTTGTATGAGCCCGTCCTAGAGTGGAAGGGTAGTACTTCATCCTTCAGGGGTTAACTTGTTTCCTACCTTCGGGCAAGGAAAATGATATCTAAGGGATGTGTTTATCATCTCTTTCATGTTAAAGACTCTGGTTTAGAACCTTACAGTCTTGAATCAGTCCCAGTGGTTAATGAGTATTTAGATGTGTTTCCAGAAGATCTTCTAGGCATTCCTCCTGAAAGGGGAATAGACTTTGGCATAGATCTCCTTCCAAACACTCGGCCTATTTTCATTCTGCCATATAGAATGGCACCAGAAAAACTCAAGGAACTGAAAGAATAGTTGAAGGATCTCTTAGCTAAGGTATTCATTAGATCCAGCATTACCCCATGGGGCGCACCAGTGTTATTCTTGCAGAAGAAAAATGGTTCTCTCAGGGTGTGTATTAATTACCATCAGCTCAATAAAGTCATGGTCAAGAACAGGTATCCACTTCCTAGAATAGATGACCTATTAAAGCAACTTTAGGGTGCTTGTTATTTTTCCAAGGTAGACCTCAGATCAGGCTACCATCAGCTTAGAGTTAGAGTATGTGATATCCCAAACACAGTTTTTTGTACTCGTTATGGTCACTTCTAATTTCTATTCATGTCCTTTGGTCTTACCAATGCCCCAACCATTTTTATGGACTTGATGAACCATTTGTTCAAGCAGTACTTGGATATGTTCATCATAGTATTCGTAGATGACATTCTGGTTTACTCCTACGGTGAGCAAGACCATTCAGATCATCTCATAATTATTCTTCAGACTCTCAGAGATCATCAGTTATTCACCAAATTTAGTAAGTGCAAATATTTACTAAGCTCAGTAACATTGCTTGGTCAGAACATTTTTGGTGATGGCATTAGAGTTGATTCTCAGAAGACCGAAGCTATTAGAAATTGGCCTTGCCCTGTCTCTCCATAATGTATTAGGAGTTTCTTAGGCTTTGTTGCCTATTACAGACTGTTTATTGAGAGATTTTGTTCTATTGCATTCCCTATGTCCTGATTGACTCATAAGAAGGTTAAGTTTTATTGGTCAGATTCTTAAAAAAAGTGTTTTCAGGAGTCAAAGACTCGACTCACCTCAGCTCCAGTTCTAGCTCTTCCAGATGGTTCCAATGGGTTCTTAGTATATTGTGATGCGTCCAGAGTGGGTTTAGGTTGTGTCCTCATGTAACATGGTAAGGTCATAGCCTACGCCTCTATACAGTTCAAGCCCCATGAGAAGAATTATCCTACTCATCAGCTTGAGTTAGCAGCCACAGTATTTGCCTTAGATATTTAGAGGCATTTTCTCTACGGAGTTCATGTAGATATCTTCACACATTATAAGAGTCTTCGATATGTCTTTTCTCAAAAAGATCTCAATCTTCGCTAGAGATAGTTCTATCAAATTCAGGACTGTCAGACACAGTCGCCCATGTTATCAGAATTCCAGTACCAGTCATGTTAGATATCAGTAAACCATGTATTAGCGTACAGATCTAGCTATCATGTATTCCCAATCTCAGTTGCTTTGTATGTATGTTTACACTCTAACGCCCATATTAGTTAATCAGTTAGCATTGCTCATACATGAAAACCCTTTTTATTTAGCCTACCTCACTTGTATACTTAGTACTTTCAGTTGTACTGACGCATTTACGCTATGGTGCTTTATTTTTATTTTACACCATAAGTTTAGAAACACGAGTTCCAAATTAGTAGTAGCAGTTGCATTTCATAATACAGAGTTGCAGTGAGTTCTCTTCATTCTAGGATGATATGATTTTACTTTATTTATTTTTTCAGTTAGCTTTCAGTTTTCAGAGTTAGTTGGAAAAAAGTTCCTTTAACTCCTTACTCAACCAGTATTTAGGGTAGCTAGAACGACTGCTAGTCATTCATTCTAGGTTGCTATAAACTGCGCAAGAGTGGTAAATGCGGTCCTAAACTCCGCATGAGAAACATGTTCACCCAAAGGATCTTTGGGCTGAGGAGCTGGCTGATTTCTTCTCTTTTGAGTCATGTTTCAAAAATAAGAGAAGAGCGAATTACACTGAGAGAATAACTTGAAATTATGTTTACTAGCATGAAATGAATACTGAGGAATGCAAACTATTCCTAAAACATCTCAGAACCTCCTATACATAAATATGGCAAGCGACACATCTATGTACAAAACTCTACTAGATGAGGCTTTCATAATTCCAAGGACTCTATTTAACCTTAGGCTCTGATACCAAGTTTGTAACGCCCCAATTTTTCTGAACTAGAATGCTACATGGTGTTTAAGACCCGGAAGGATCACAAGCCAACCATGACTGATATCTATACCTTTCATTATAGTATATAACATAATAATGCAAAAAATATGAACATATAGGTCATAAGGTTAAAATGAATAAAGAATCTATCAAAACATAACATTCATATGGGTGAAAGATACGCAAAACAACTGAAAACTAAATCAAATATGAAAATAAGTTTGAATACCTAATTTGAAAGTCTCTAAGTGTTGTCTGAATAAGGAGTTGAAGGAACATGTCTCCAAATAACACTGTAAATAGATAACTAGATAAAATAATAATGAATAAATCAAATCATATTGTCCTCAAAAGAAAAGGACTCACTGAACCTCTCTGACTGGAAATGCTACTGCTATTGTTGATTTGGAGCTCGTGTCTCTAAATCTATGGTGTAACATGGAAAGAAACCACCATAGCGCTAATGCATCAGTACAAGGGAATGTAATGCATATACGGGTAAGGTATGATAAATATAAATAGGGTTTATATGCATGAACAGTGCTAACTGTCTGAATGACAAGAACATAAGAGTAAAAATATTCATACATAGTAACTAAAATCATAGGAGCATAATATCTAGTCCTGTATACTAACACATGGTTTACTGATGGCTAACATGACTGATACTGAAATTAGGATAACATGGGCGACTGTATCGGACAATCCTGAATCTGATGAAACTATTTGTGTTCCGTACTGTAACTTTTTTTGCTGTATCTGACAGTCCTGATATACTGAAATCTGAAAACCTATCTGAGTTCTTTTACTGAGAATGATTTTTAAACTGTGAAGGGTAGTTGTTTAACCAACATTCATCAGTGACGAACATAGCTAATTTATGGTCTAATCTTTGCCCGACTCGAGATGTGTCAATACTAAGCCACTGGTAAGGATAGTTGTGGGTAACCTTAGATAGCAGGTATTCAAAAGGAGAATGGTGGAAACCCTAAACTGACAGGTTAACCCACCTCATCAACCCTAATCTTACAGTCTATAATGTCTCAACCTACACTGGCTACGTAGTTGGGGTACATAAGGATGACGCCTATGAGTCAGACCCTAAACTGGTAGGTGAGTCCCCATCCTTGGGTTCACTCAGTGCTAACTTCTACTCCCATTTGAAGATATGAAACATAATTCAACTGACTGTACATGGATAGATTAATTGACCTCCATTGACTGACGGAGCAGTACTACTATCTGAGAGTTAATTGAGATCATGAGATTTCAGAGGTTTTCCTTAGTGACAATACTGACTGAGTTCTATAGATTATAGCTTGACTGAGATTATCATGACAACATGACATGGCTCTAGGCATACAACTATATTTTTAGTGTATAAATACCCCCAGGACTCGATTGAAGGAAACTGATACACATGACATGACCTTATCACAAGATTTGAGTCCATAATTCATAATATCATAAGTAGGGGATATCATATTTCATATAGTTATTCAACATCTTAAACATTATAGGGAATCCATGGATATATTTTGTGTACACTAGTGTACATCTCCATTATCTTACATGCTTCATACCACCACAATAGCAACACATAAAATGCATGGGATTCATATTGAAGTATATAGCTAACATAGACTTGTCGTTTAGACATCATAGAACCATACAAACATGGATTTCTAGAGTCCTATGAATTTTAACAAACACCTTGCAAGCATTCTTTAAGGCATAGGTGAGTTTCATACTTGCACCATATTAAACCACCTAAAGTTCATGGTTTTCAATTAACAAACACATATATTCAATGAACACACCTTTAGACCTCAAATAGAAACTTAAAACACAATTATCAATATGTACATACTCATATCATGAAGTTTCCAAAATAATATTTAAAACATCGTTCTTGAACTCTATGAACGGATTGGATACATAGATGAACACTATGCATACCTCAAAACGAAAACCTTGATGATTTTCTGGAGAGTTCCTGGATTGGGAAACTTAATTCTCAATTATCTTGGAAAAAGGCTTGAATCTTGCTTTTTAGAGATGAGTTTAATGGTAACCCTAATTTTGTGGTTGAGAGCATAAGAGAGGGTTTTTGAGATGCTTAACTGAAGAAAAAATGGGAAAAATTATGCCTCTTTAGAGTTATAAGTCATGGAATGTGAAGGAAATGACAAGAATTCCCTTATGAAATAAATTCCCAGCTGCTGAAAAATCACAGATGATGACCTTCATGATAGGGAATCACAAATGTGATAAGCTGTCACGAATGTCCTCACTTAGGATTTGCTTTTAACCTAAGACTGACGTCCTTCGTGATAGGGCGTCACAAGTGTGGTAAGCTATCACGAATGTCATCACTTAGCAGTTGGTTTCTGCCTAAGGCTGATGACCTTCATGATAGGGCATCACAAATGTGGTAAGCTATCTTGAATTTCATCACTTAGGAGCTGGTTTCTGCCTAAGGCTGATGACCTTCATGATAGGGCGTGGTAAGGTATCATGAATGTCATCACACTGTTTCCAGCCTAATATGCTGGAGTAAAATAAGAATAACTCTTTGCTCCGTTATCAAATTTTGGCTAAATGGGTATCGTGGGAAATATAATTCAATTATGTATCTTTTGATAGGTCATGAGCTCAAAAATTCCAAGTATAATGACAGATATGCTCGTTTGAAGTTGACTAT
>JAPEIP010000006.1:19027143-19061195 GCA_026120095.1 Capsicum chinense
GAGTGTGAGTCAGTTGGGGCATGTCTCAATGACACACTAGTTTTATTGATTTTCTTGGAGGCTTGTTAGACAAGTATAGATGGTGGGAGTTGACTAATAAGTAGTATTTTGTTATCTTTCTGAAATTCTTTTATTCTTGGATGATGATTACTCTGTTGATATTTGAGGGTTATTTATGCAAACCCCGTTGATTTGTTTTGAACTGAATGAAAATGGCTCAAAGGTTAGCTTGGGGCTACTCATAGCCTCAAGCTCTGTGTGATGCTCCAGGACCTGTTTTCTGGGCCATTACATGGAAGGTGAAGGAAATGACAAAAATTCCCTTATGAAATAAATTCGCAGTTGCTGAAAAATCATAGCTTACGACTTTCGTGATAGGGAGTCACTAATGTGATAAGCTTTCAGGAATATCGTAACTTAGGATCCAGTTTCTACGTAAGGCTGACGTCCTTCGTGATAGGGAGTCACAAATGTGGTAAACTATCATGAATGTCGTCACATAGGAGCTGGTTTCTGCCTAAGGATGAAGACCTTCATGATAGGGCATCACTAATGTGGTAATCTGTCACGAATGTCGTCACTTTGGAGCTAGTTACTGCCTAAGGCTAAAGACCTTCGTTATAGGGCATCACAAATTTGGTAAGCTATCATGAATGTCGTCACTTAGTAGCTGGTTTCTGCCTAAGGCTTATGAACTTCATGATAGGGTATCACAAATATGATAAGCTGTCACGAATGTGGTCACTTAGGAGCTGGTTTCTGCCTAAGGCTGATGACCTTCGTGATAGGGCGTCACAAATGTGGTAAGCTATCACGAATGTGGTCACACAGTTTCCAGCTTGACATGCTGGAGTAAAATAGGAATAAAGCTTTGCTCCGATATCGGATTTAGGAGAAATTGTTATTGTTGGAAACATAATTCAATTATATATCCTTTGATAGGTCATGAACTTAAAAATTCCAAGTATAATGAGAGATATTCTTGTTTGAAGTTGACTATACCAATATCCTTCTCAAGAACTAAATCGGTAAGGAATGTTTTGATTCTTCTAATAGCTGGGATTTATTTGAAGCCTTAATATGCATCTAACCTACTCATAAAACATTAAAATAACCATGATGTACTCTGCATGAGCTTGGTAGATGGATCTAATATTGGTTTGGATTTTTTGGAGTATTACATGTATCCAAGTGAACATAAGCACTGCTTTTCAACCTCAGACTTATGGGAAGGTTGAGCGCACCATTCAGACTCTTGAGAATATACTGAGGGCATGCATGATTGATTTTAAAGGTTATTGGGTGGATCATTTTCCCCTGATAGAGTTTGCGTATAATACTAGTTTCCATTCTAGTATTAAGATGGCATAATTTGAGGCATTGTATGAGAGAAGATGTAGTTCACCAATAGGGTGGTACGAAGTGAGGGAGACACAGATGTTTGGGCCTGATCTTTTTCATCGGGCAATGGATGATTTGAAACTTATTTGAGATCAACTTAAGACAGCTTAGACTAGACATAAATCATATGTCGACGTTAGAAGAAGGGTGTTGGAATTCAAGGTTAGTGAGTGGATATTTCTAAAAAAACTTCCTAAGAAGGGAGTCATGCGATTAGGGAAGGAAGCTAAGGTAAATCCTTGCTATATAGGACCATATAAAATCTTGAAAATGATAGGAGCAGTTGCGTATAAGTTAGAGTTGCATGCCAATTTGGGTTCCGTTCATCCGGTTTTCCATGTTTCTATGTTGAAGAAATGCATTGGAGACCATTCCTTAGTATGGCCTATAAAGGAGGTCAAGCTAACGGACTCCTTGTCTTATGAAGAAGAACCTATAGCGATCTAAGATCGTCAGGTTAAAAGATTAATGAGTAAGGAGATAGCCTCAGTTAAAATATTGTGGAGGAATCAGAATGTTGAAAAAGCAACTTAGGAATTATGAGATCACATAAGGAATAGATACCCAAACTTATTTGATTCGACAAGTGATGAAATAGAAGGAACAATCCTTGTCTAATTCTTTCTTATGCCTTAGTATGCATGAAATCATGCTTGTCAGTATTTTCTGCGTCATCATTTAGGGACGAATGATCCCAAGGCGGGGATAATATAACACCCTATAAAATCCGTCATGTGTTATATCGTAGTGTATGATTGTTAACTTAAAATCTTGAAAAAAATTTATAAGTGTAGAAGGGGACTTAGAGTAATTTGTAGCTTTCAATCTGCAGGGAATTTAATTTTGACCTTCCCATCCTCTGATTTTAGATTTTCTTATTTCGTTGCAATAGGGAAAGGTCATAGTACGTCTCGGGTGAGTTTTGGAATTTTTAGACGAGCTTAAGGCAAGTTTGGGTTGACGAAACACTTAGCCGGGGCGATTAGCCCTCGGTGCCTCGCTGATCGCCTCACCTGGGAGTGAGCGAGGTGATAGGTGAGGCGACTCCCTGGATAACAACGTACTCAACCCTGGGCAACGCCTTGGTTATTGACCCCGGCCAATTTTTGAGTTTGTCCTGAAATTTTAAGGGCGTTTTGGGTATTTTCCAACCTCTTATCAACTTAAACAGGGGATTAATCTCCCAAATACCCATATCATTGATATTTTCCCCCAAAAATCACAAAGAATACTCCCAAGGGTTTCAAACTAAAAACCCAAATAACTCAAGATTCAACCGCGGGGTTTCAAAAGTAATTAAATATTTGGAATCCCCATTCCATAAGTTTTGAGAATTACCTATTATCTACTGAGATTAAGGTATGGGGGGTTTTCCTAAAAATATCATGGGTATAGAAATCATATTTTAAGAATAGGGTTTTGAACTTATGAATAGATTCATATTTTAGAAGCATTGATGATATTGTTTTGGCCTTTAGATCTACCCCCAAATTGATTTGAAATTGTATATATATGTAATCATGTGTTTTAATGTTTATGATTAAATTGAGAGAATGACTCATGAAAAATTCCTCTCTTGTGATTATTTTTATTTACTTATGATATACTATGAAATCGTTTGAATGTATCTTGAAAATCATGTTATGCAATGTCTTGACTGTTGTTATATTTGGATTATGATTTTGATTTCAAAAGACAGGGTTATGCATGTCGATAATTGTTGGAAACACATATAATTAAAGAGTGCATGGTTTTACCAAAAGTACATGACCACCATATATTTGAAGTATTCTTGTATAGTATTGACTTATGTTTCAGAACATGAAATATTTTATACTATTTGGATATTTGTATGGTCAGAACTATGTTTTAATGAAAGAATTATGTATGATGCATTATGGCTCTAAAATAGGACTTGAAAGTCTTGAAAGTGTTGGTGTGACGAAATGTAATGGAAAAGTGATGCAGCATGTCTATCATGTCGTGCATGATTTGGTGTTGTGATAGGCATGCATGATGGGTCTTTTCAGAACAAACATCTAGAATGTCTAAACGCTCCAACTGTAAGACCCCATAAAGTTTTGTTATCGTTACAGCCTCGAAGCAAGTTTATAAAAGCTTTACCCCTAGAAATTTTACTAGGTGTTTCAACACTTAGTTTATTTTTCATCGCTCAATCTTTGTTGATATATTTTGCGATCTTATCGATCTCCATTTCGTAAAATTTTTATTGTATTGCAATGGGGCATGTCTATAGAATATCTCGGGTGAATTTCAGAATTTCTAGACATTGTTCAGGGAGCATTTGGTTTTCAAAATATTAGCACCATGTGATTTGCATGTGCCGCATGGTGCATCACATCCTTGGACCATGAGATAGAGCATGCGACGCATGCTCCAGTCTAGTGGGATAAAGAATGCGACGCATGCTCTGCTGCGCGTACCTAGGAATTTCAGCAAATTTGGTACATCTCATTAAGCATAGACATGGTATTTTCCAACCCCTTTACCCCTTAAACATGAAATCAAGAGCCCCAAATACCATTTTATTGATATTTTTATCAATTTCTCTCAAGAACTCTTATTAGGGTTTCAATCTAAAAGCCAAAATATCTAAAGATTCAACCGGGAGAAACTGATAATTCTTCCATATTTGAACTCCCCATTAAGAGGACTACAACAGTCACCCAATAGTTTGTGAATAGCATTCTGAGGCTTAGGAGGTCAATAAAAAGTCCCATGTTAAAGGTATGTGGGTTATGAACAAAAACACCTTTTCGTTCTTGTGCCCAAAGATTTTAAATTTTCGATTTCCGTACTTTCAAGTTGAATGTATGATTAAATAACCATATTTCAAGTTTATAGGATTATCACCATATTTAAGTTTTGAATTTCAAGAATATCTTGTTTAGTTATGATTCAAGTTGTAATTCAAGTTATAAATTGCATATTTCAACTTTGGTATCATGTTTTCAAGAATCCCAAAGAGTATTGTCAAAAAGTGTATTGAATTCTCATTTTTTTGAGCTTTATATGTTACTCATGCTTAACCTATCAAGATTTAAACAGAAGTATTGATTTGGATTCTAATTTAAGAAATAAATCCACATTCTTGAGTTTGAAGTAAAGGGGGATGCATTTTGGCTCCCATCTCATATTACTGAAGTATTTTAAAGTGGATTTTTGTAAATTTTTGAGATAAGTAAGGGAGTAGTATTTAGCACTGAGTTGGGCTTGATTCCTAGGTCTCATGCTCCAGAACTACGTGTCCCCTTAGGTTATTGATATACCCTAAGTGGGTTAACACAGTGATCACTAAAGTTAAGGTTCTATCCGATGGCAAGAATAGAACATCTCTCCCTAACGTGGGTAAGACATTGGACTCCATGTATCTCCCAAGGTTTATGTTGGTTAGAAGAAACTCCCTAAGTTTCAAATCCTAAAGTTATAAAGTATTAAGTTCCAATCTTAAAATTATGAAGTCGCAAGCCTCAGTGTATCATTTAAGGATAAAAGTTTAGGCTTTGAAAGTATAAGTGTTATGAAAGTTATATTTTTGAGATTTTGCAATTATCATGAATCTTGAGATTTTAAGTAAAGGACGATGACTTACAAGATTTACACTACATGTCTTCCCTTTTGTCTACTTAGGAGGATTTTTTTCAAGCTACGTGAGTTATCTGTTATAGCATGCATGATTTTCCACAACGATTTATTATATTGATTGTTAAATTGCATAAATTCCCCCATATTCTCAGTACATTCCCAAAGTACTAATCCACATATATTTGCTTGTGTGCTACATCGTCTCGTAATATAGGTTTAGGTGCTCAGTCTCAGCATCGTCAAGTAAATTCCAAGCGTTTCTATTTACACATCAGTAGTGGTGAGTCCTCATGATTTGAGGACCATTTATTTTCTGACATGCGGTTATTTAGTAGTGTTTATTACATATCAGTTGAACATGAGTCAGTTGGGGACCTATCCCAACGACTCTCTATATTGGAGTAGTAGAGGCTTGTCGGACTAGTCGTCAGATTGTCAGTATTTTGAGTTTCCTTTTCGTATTTTGACCATTCAAACAAAGAATTTTATTTATGTCTCTTATCATTTGATAAAACAGTGTTAGATTTTATGCATTCCATCTATAAGTAAGTGATTATACAAAACTACATTAAGCACCATGTGGTGTCTCATGACCCGATTTCGAGGGTTTTATAAACTTGGTATCAGAGCCTAAGGTTTAATAAGTTCTAGGGAGGCTGAGAAGCTCCGTTAATTATATTCTTGATCATCGGTGTATAGTGCACCATATCTATGAAAAATGGGCTACGAAACATTTTTAGAAAGGACATTTCTTTCTTTCAAGTCAATCATACATAAAGTTGTCTCTCTTAGCTATTAATTCATGCTCTCGTATTTCATAAAATGCCTCCCCATCAATCGTGTAGGAATAACAATGATCATCAACCTCAGCCCATTGATCCCCTAAATGAAAATGTTTCACATGCCGAATTCAGTGCATCTTTCCAGGCACAAGCCCAAGCTGTCACTGTAAATGCCCAAGCCAACCAGGCCACAGCTCCACAACAGCAGGGTGGTGATTTAGCTGCTGCTTGAATCTGTGACTTCATGTGAATGAGTCCACCTAATTTTTACGGGTCTAAGGCAAGCAAAGACCCACAGTTATGTATGAGGAAGAGAGTGTGGATTTAGTATCTTACAGGTTGAAGGACATTACGTATGACTAGGTTGTTTCTTGTAAAAAGAATAGAGTAGAAAATGATGCTCCAGTTACGTTTTAGGTGTTCCAAGATGTATTCTTGGACAAGTTATTTCCATGTGAATTGTGAGACGCGAAGGTAGAAGAATTTATGAACTTGAGACAAGGCTCAATAGCTGTTAAGGAGTACTACTTAAAGTTTAACCAGCTAGCCAAGTATGCCCCTTGTTAGATCTCTGACACCCGATCTAGCATGAGTAAGTTCGTTATAGGTATTTCTGGGTTAGTATTAAAGGAATGCAGGAGTGCTATGTTGAACAGAGATATGGACCTGTCTAGGTTAATGATACATGCTCAGCAAATAGAAGTGAATAAGATTATTGAAAGAGATAGAGTAAGAAGTAATAAGAGGGCTAGATCTGAGCAACACAAGTACAGTAAGGCTAGATCTAAGAGAGGGAACCTCCCTAAGTTCTAGGTTTGTTATTCCATGCCAGCACCTTTATTTGCTAGTGCTACCACACCCAGAGGCAGGCAGGAGCAAGGGGAAAGGTCTTCCATATCCAGGTCTCAACAGAGTGTGAGAAACTGGCCTAACTTCCCACCTTGTGCTAAGTACCGCGGGACCAATCCAGGTGAGTGTTTGGCCAAGCACGTGGTTGTTTTAGGTGTGGTAAGATTTGCCACAAGCTTAGAGAGTGCCCGTATGCCATGCAGGGAAGAAGAGATACTCGGCCCCCAGACTCAGGCCACTAGTGCACCAGCTCCCACAGCCCGTCCAACTCCTCCTCAGGGTGCTTCCTCTAGCACTGCTGGTGATCAGCGCCAAAATAGGTTCAAGGCCCTACCTTCCCGTCATAAGCAGGAGGAATCTCTCGATGTTGTTACTGGTATGCTTCGTGTATTTCACTTTGATGTATATGTGTTATTGGACCCTTGGTTAAGTTTTTCTTCTGTGTCCCCACTTGTTGCTGTGAATTTTGAGAAGTGTCCTGAAAGTATTTCTGAGCCTATTCTAGTTTCCACTCCAGTAGAGGAGTCTATTGTTGCTAAACAGATGTACAAGAACTGTCCTATTACAGTCTTTTATAGAGTCGTACTTGCTGATATGATAGAGTTAGAGATGGTCAATTTTGATATTATTCTTGGTATGAACTGTCTTCACTACTGCTATGCATCAATAAAATGTTGTACTCGTGTAGTCAAATGTTAGTTTCCTGAAGAACTAGCTTTCGAGTGGTCAGGGAGTTCAGTACTTCCCAAGAGTTATTTTGTTTCTTTTCTCAAAGCAAGAAAGGTTATATCTAAGGGTTGCACTTATCACTTTGTTAGAGTTAAGGATACTAAGTCTGATACTACAAGTGTTGAATCAGTCAGCATTATTAATAAGTTTCCTGATGTCTTTTCAGAAGATCTCTCAAGGGTACCTCCCGATAGAGGGATAGAGATCGACCTTCTTCCTCACACTCAGTCTATATTTTTTCCTCCCTACTGTATGGAACCCGCAGGGCTTAAGGAGTTGAAATAACAACTCAAATATCTCTTAGACAAAGGTTTCATAAGGCCCCGTGTATCTCTTTGGGCACACGTGTCTATTTTGTACAAAAGAAAGATGGTTTTTTGCATATGTTCATTGACTATTGTCAGCTAAATATAGTCACTATAAAAACAAGTATCCCTTTCTGAGAATAGAAGGTTAGTTTGTCCAGCTACAAGGTGAAAGTTATTTTTCAAAGATAGACCCCATGTCTATTTATCACCAACTCAAAGTAAGGGAGTGTAATATCCCGAAAACAGCTTTCTGAACTCGCTATGGTCATTTTGAGTTTCTTGTTATGTCTTTCGGGATAACTAATGCCCCTGCAAGATTCATGGACTTCATGATCTAGTGTTCAAGCCATATCTTGATATGTTCATCATTATGTTTATCGACGACATCCTTGTGTATTCCTGAAGAGAGGGTGACCATGCTAACTATCTTCGAACTCTCTTGCAAACTCTTACAGATGACCAGTTATTTACCAAATTGAGAAAATGTGAGTTTTGGCTAAGGTATATAGCATTTCTAGGTTATATTATTTAAGTTGAAGGTATTAAAGTTGATCCTCAAAAGACAAAGGCTGTAAGAAATTGGCCTAGACAAATCTCTCCGTCTGATATTAGGAGTTTCTTGGGTACTGCTGATTATTATTGTCGTTTTGTGAAAGGGTTCTCTTCTATTGCTTCTCCTATGACTAGGCTAAACCAAAAGAAGGTGAAGTTTCTCTGGCTAGATTTCTATCAGAAGAGTTTTCAGGAGTTGAAGGCTCGACTCACTTTTGCCCCGGTGTTGGCTTTGTCTAAGGGTATAGATGGTTTTATGGTATATTATGATGCTTCAAGAGTTGATTTGGGTTGTGTGTTGATGCAGAGGGGTAAAGTTATAGCCTATGATTTTAGATAGTTGAAACCTCATGAGAAGAATTACCCAACCCATGACTTAGAGTTGGTTGTTGTAGTACTTGCTTTGAAAATCTGGAGACATTATTTGTATGATATGCCTGTTGATGTTTTTACTGATCACTAAAGCCTGCCGTATATGTTGACTAAGAAGGAGTTGAATCTTAGGCAGAGGAGATAGTTAAAATTATTAAAATACTATGATATGAGTGTATTGTATCTTCTAAATAAGGCCAATATAGTGGAAGATGCCCTTAGCAGGATGTCCATGGTTAGTGTCATGCATGTTGAGGAAGGTAAGAAAGAGTTGGCTCGTGATGCACACCGTTTGGCTACATTAGGTGTTAGGCTGCATGATTCCGCTAATGCGAGTATGTTAGTGCAGAGTAGTTACGAATCCTCTTTAGTATCAGAAGTGAAGGAGAAGAAAGACTTAGATGCTAGTCTGGTCAGACTGAATGAGTCAGTTACGAACCAAAAGGTGGAGGTTTCCTCCCAAGGGGGACATGGTGTGTTGAGATTGTAGGGTAGACTATGTGTTCTGGATGTTGATGATCCGAGGTAGAGAATTATGGCTGAAGCACATAGAGCATGATATTCTATTAATCCTGGCACTAACAAGATGTACCATGACTTGCCGGAAATTTATTGGTGGAGTGGTATGAAAAAGGATATAGCTACTTTTTTGGCAAAGTGTGTAACATGTCAACATGTTAAGGTCGAGCACCAAAGACCTGGTGGTGTGATGCAAGAGTTTACTATCCCAAATTTGTAGTGGGAAGAGGTGAACATGGATTTTGTGACTGGTTTACCTCTTTCCCGACACCATCATGATTCCATATAGGTGGTTTTTGATAGGCTGAGTAAGTCAGTGCATTTATTTCTTATGCATACATCCTATTCAACTAAGGACTATGCTAGATTATATATTTGGGAGATAGTCAGGATGCATAGAGTTCCCTTGTCTATCATTTCAAATAGGGGTACTATGTTCACATCTAAATTTTGGAAGGCATTTCAGAAGGGTCTTGGAACCCAAGTTCTTTTGAGTTTCGTGTTTCATCCGCAGACTGATGGTCAAGCTGAGAGGACTATCCAGACATTGGAGGACATGTTGAGAGCGTGTGCTCTTGATTTCAAAGGTAGCTAGGATGAGAACTTTCCACTAATTTAGTTTTTCTATAACAATAGTTATCATGCTAGCATTCAGATGACACATTTTGATGCTTTGTATGGTAGAAGGTATAGATCACCCATAGGTTGGTTTAAAGTGGGTGAACCTACCTTAGCTGGCCCTGACACAGTATTTGAGGAAATGGAGATGGTGAGGTTGATTATAGAAAGGTTGAAGATAGCTCCGAGTCGGATAAAGTCATATGCTGATGTGAGGCGTAGAGACTTGGAGTTTTAAGTAGATGAATTGGTGAATCTAAAAATTTCACCCATGAAAGGGGTGAGGAGGTTTGCAAAAAAGGGGAAGCTTAGTCCCCGTTATATTGTTCTTTATAAAATCCTAAATCGTGTTGGGAGAGTAGCTTATGAAGTTGAGTTGCCTGTAGATTTGTCAGTTGTTTATCCTGTTTTTGGATAAAAAAATCTGGATTACAACTCTAACAAATCACATGAGAGGTTGCATTCCAAACACATATGAAACTAATGTAAAGACATCATATTTTCAGAATTTCAACATAAGGTGGCCAATTGTTACATAAAACATATGCAATTCTTCATTAAGAAACAAGAGCCTTTTTCACTAAGTATTTCTTCTTTGATAAAAAGGCATTAATAACTCAAGAAATATAATCATTCATAAAGAAAACCACAACATTCGTAATACATAAATCTCATGATCAAAAAGGGGACTTATGGTTCATGCTCTCAAACCCAATTCGCAATTCATAACATGTTAAGAACATAAATTTGATCATGGGGAAAGGGAGCTTCACAAATCATACTTACAAAATTCTTTTCAATATCCATACCAAATACGGACATGATTACAATTCAAGTTTACAAAAAAACCCATGATAAATGCACACTTTCATCGAAATGGGTTCATGCTATATCATCTTCAATAGATTTCCAAAATGCTTTTCATATACATAATTATATATTTAAAACTTGTTAAAAACAATATATTTATTCCCTTGAGATTTAGGATAGTCCCACAAACCTTTTGATGGAGAAAAATTGAAGAGAACATAGAGAAATTGGCCGCCTTAGAGAGTAGCATACTCAAACCCAAGGTAGTTTCTCCCCTCTTGCACATGGAATCATATTTGGGAAATTACAGAGGAAATGCAGGGTTTATAAGTCCTTAATTTCATCCAAAGAGGGTTAGGAATGGTTACGGGATGATGAAAGGCCTTTACGCTCTTAAAATAAATCAAAAGGAACACTTTTTGACACCCCAAAAAAGCTTTGTGTCACATGGACAAAGCAAACCTTAGGGCTTGCATCACATGTCTGAAGCAATGCTCATGAAGTGTGCTTTGACGATGCCTCATTCAAACACTCACAACTTTTTACTCCGAACTCGAATTGACTATAATGCCCTGGGAAAGTACCTCAAACGTGACACGATACTTGAACTGAACACCGGAACCTACATTATTCAATAATCTAGCACATAGACGTATATGTGGATCAGGATTTTTGGAATGTACTAATTTTGTGGGGGTGAAGGATTAATTAAAACAATAATGCTATATTTATAAAAAACTTTTAAAACTTCGTGCTAAGTGAAAGTGACCCACCTTGGCTTGAATAATAAAACTGTCAAATCATAAGTCAGAAATAGTAAAGCACAAGAGTAATTCTTGTGAGCCACCACAATTAATTCTATGAATCTATACATTTATTGTTTTTTCGTATTATGTAAGCTAAGTATAGAAGAACTCACCTTTATCATCTGTAAACTGAAATTTGGAATCTCATGGCTAATGTCTTTATGTAAAGCAATATCTTTATAAAATTGTAAGTCTTAACACTTAGTTTCTAAAAGTTGTTTTGAAATTTTGATTTAGGACTTAGGGACTATGGGAGGTTTTTCTAACTAACATAAACTATGTTAGCTATAATAGAGTCTAACGTCGTGTTCCCCTATGGAAAAACCTCAAGATGGGGAGAGGTGTCATACCCTTCACAAGGAGTATAACCCTATCTTAAGTGATTAGTGACATAGACCACTATGGGTACTTAATCTTAATCCAATGGTGGCACGTAGTTCTGGGGAATAATACCTTGAAATCATACCCAACTCGGTGCTAAATAGTACTCCCATGCTTTCTCTCAATATTTTGGAAATACACTTTAAAATAGTACAAGGGTTTATAATGAAAACTAATTATGATTTCCTTTCTTTAAATCTCAAATCATATGAGCAATGTGGATTCCTTATCTTAGCTTAGGATGAAAAGATCAATTTCTTTCTTAAATCTTGTCAAACACTTAGAAAAGAGACTTAATTTATAATATTCTTTAAATATCAATACTTATACTTAGGGCTTAAAACCCATGCTTTAAACTCATTAAAATTCATAGAAAAATGCCATGATCAATATACTTCTTGATATACTTCAACAATATCAAGACAATGAAATCAAGAATCATAATATCATGGTTAAAACTCAAATGGAATTCTGTAAAATCATATCAAACACATAATGATGTTAAAATAGACATACAATTCAACATTCAAATCACTTTGAACATTATAATCTTCATATAATGGTATTGGGTGTGAACCTTAATTTGCAAAATAAAAAAACATAAATAAAGATCATGTTTTGGCCACAATGATGAAGGAGCATCCTTGTTCATAACCCCACATAGCTTAAATGATGAGTTATTGAAGAAATACTTATTTTATTAAGAGAAAAATCTTGAATAATTGTTTTTGGAAAAAGGAGAGGGCTTTTACGCGAGTTGATTTGAAGAATTTGGGCAAATAATGCCCTTTTGGGTGTTATAATTTGTGCTATGGATTCTGGGGTTGAGGGGAATGTACCAAAGTGCCCCTTGGCTATTAAGAAGATAAAAATATGGATGAATAGCCCCCGTGGTACGACCCCTTATTGTTTCAAGCAGCCCTCGCGATCTGACCCTTCGTTGGGTTGAATAGCTAGCACGGCACGGGGCTATCACGATCCCTTACTGCCTCACACTAAAAATGGCATAACTTTTCACTAGGGTATCAGATTAAGGAGAAATTGGTATCGTTAGAATGATAATTAAATTCTATACAATTTTTTTAGGTCTTAAACTGACAAATATAAATACCGTTATACTCATTCAAAGCTTACCCTTGTAAAATCGAACACCAACATTTGGTCGTATCAGAAGCTCTTAGCTCGCCTTGCTCTAAGTGAGTCTTATGAACATGTTTTATACATCACGAGCTCTCCTATCACTAGGATAATGAACATGAGACATGCATTATAATTTGAATTATAGGATTAGAGTTTACACATGCAGGAAAAATGATTCATTATCTATCTTAGAAGGGGTTATGTTACCTCCCCCTTGGGAATATTAGTCCTTGAATGAGACTAACTGAACTGAGAATACTGAGGGGATGAGACTTCATAATAAATATAAATATCTGATAGCATGATTACATAACCGAACTTGTTAGTGAATGCATGCAATGACATAAAATTAATGATATGGCAGAAACTGCATGTGGATGCGATATAATCTAAGGAAAACTTGTTACCATAAGTTGAGTCTGAACTTACGGAGAAAAGATGAGGGTACTTGATTCGTATATATTCTTTTGATTTCAAAGTGTCACCCTCAACAGACTAATTCCGCCAAATAACTTTGACCAAGGGAACTTCTTTGTTCCTTAGTATACGGATATGGTGATCAAGCATCTCAACTAGGATTTTTTCATAAGAAAGGCTATCCTGAATCTCAGTGCTTTCAAAGGGATCAACAACAGTTGTACCACCAATACAATTATTCAATAAGGATATACACATGGAAATCTGGGTGAATGGATGACAATTCTACAGGCAACTCAAGCTCACATGCTACCTTTCCAACACGATAATATTCTGTAAGGGCCAAAATATCGGGGACTAAGATTCCTCTTTTTTCTAAATCTCTCCACCCTCTTCATGGGCAAAATCTTTACAAAAACTAAGTCTTAAGATTCAAAGTCAATGTCTCTTTTTCATACATCAACATATGATTTCTGGTGACTCTTAGCTGTTTTTAACCTTTCTCGAATAACAAGACTTTCTCTATGGCTTCAAACGCTAGGTCTGACCCTACCAAAGCATCCTCACCTACATAGAACAAATCGATGGGTGATCTACATCTCTCCCCCATAAAAACCCTTAAACAGGGGCATCTAAATACTAGAATGGTAACTATTATTGTAGGTGAACTCAATCAACGGCAAGTGATCCTTTCAACTACACTTGAAGTTAAGAACACATGCCCTCCACATATCCTCTAGGGTTTGAGTAATCCTCTATGGCTGACTATCTTTCTGAGGGTGAAAAGCTAAATTGAGATGAACTTAGGTTCCAAGAACCTTCTTAAAGGCTTTCTAGAAGTAAGAGATAAACTGAGTACCCCTATCTGAAATAATGGAAAGAGGAACTTTGGGTAATCTAACAAACTCTCTAATAGATAGCTTAGCATAATTTTTGGCTGAGAAGGATATGTGAACTAGCACGAAATGGGCTGAGTTGGTCATTCTATCTATAATAACCCAAATTGAATCATGATGAAGACGCGAATGAGGTAACCCTATTACAAAGTTTGTGTTTACCCCTTTCTACTTACAAGTGGGAATACTAAACTCTTGTAAGGTTCCACCAGGCCTTTGGTTCTCTACCTTAACCTATTGGCAGTTAGAACACTTAACCAGTAACTCTGTAACATCTTTCTTCATATAACGCCAGCAATAAACTTCCTGCAAGTAACGGTACATGTTGATGGCTCCTGGGTGAATGGAGTAACATGCACCATGTGCTTCTTTTATAATCTTCTACCTCAAACCATAACAATACTACACACATAGTCTACCTTGGTATCTCAATACTCAATCTCCCCCATGGGAGAAAACCTCTACCTTCTGATCTCTAACTGAGTCCTTCAGCTTAACCAAACTGGAGTCCTTATCTTGCTTCTCCTTCACTTTAGAAACTAAATAAGACTCCAAACTACTCTGTACCAAAATATTCCCCTCATCTTAGTCAACCAACACACCTAATCTAGATAACTATTGAACTTCCTGAACTAACTCTTTCTTATAATTCTCCAGATGAGCTACACTACCTATAGACAGTCTACTAAGGGTGTCTGCCACAATAATATCCTTGCTCGAATGGTACAAAACACACATGTCGTAGTCTTTTAATAATTTAACCACCTTCTCTGACAGAGATTTAACTCTCTGTGAAAAAATACATATTGAAACCCTTTGAGTTTGGTGTTCACATTAACATGCACCCCATAAAGAGAGTGCCTCCAGATTTTCAAGGCAAATACAATAGCGGCCAACTCAAGATCATAGGTAGGGTAGTTATTTTCATGATGCTTAAGCTATCCAGAGGCATAGTCTATGACCTTAACTTTATGCATCATAACACAATCCAGACCATGGATAAAAGTATCACAATAAATAACAAATCCATTTGTACCATAAGGTAATGCCTCAACTAGGGATGAAGTTAGTCGAGCCTTCAACTACTAAAAACTCTTCTCAGAAGAATCTGACCACTGAAACTTAACTTTCTTTTGAGTCAATCCTTACATGGGGGATGCAATAGATGAAAGCCACTCAACAAACCATCTATAATAGATAGCTATAACCAATAAAATCTAGATGTCTAATGGAGAGATGGGTCTAGGCCAATTTTTTACTGCTTCAGTCTTTTAGGGATCAACTTTAATGGTATCATCAAAAATAATATGACCAAGGAAAGCTACTGGCCTTAGCTAAAATTCATACTTGCTAAATTTGGTGTACAACTAGTGATCTTGATGAGTTTACAACACAATTCTAACATGGTCTGTATGGTCATCTTTACTATGGGAATAAACAAGGATATCATCGATAAAGATTAAGACAAACATCTCCAAATACTATTTGAATACTCTATTAATCATGTCCATAAAGGCTGTTGGAGCATTCTTTAGCGCAAATGACATAACTAGAAATACAAAGTGACTGTAACGAGTTCTGAATGTTCTCTTTGGGATATCATGTTCCCTTACTTTAGGCTAGTGATAGTTAGATCTAAGGTATATCTTGGAGAAGTATCTTGCACTTTAGAGAGTTTCAAATAAGTCATCAATCTTAGGAAGACGATATTTATTTTTCATTGTGACTTTATTCAGCTGACGGTAATTAATACACATTCAGAGAGAAGGATCTTTCTTATGCATAAATAGGATGGGATCGCCCCATGAAGAAACACTGGGCCTTATGAAACCTTTATCTAAGAGGTCTTTCAGTTACTCTTTTAACTCTTTATGTTCGAAGGAAGCCGTATGATACAGAGGAATGGAGATGGGATGAATATTTGGAAGAAGATCGATGCCGAATTCTATTTCTCTTGTAATACACCAAAAAATCTAAATCAATATTAGAGCCATGCACTAAGATCATGCATAGTGTATAATGGTTTTTTATAGTTTTATGAGTAGTTTATATGAATATTAAGGCTTCAAATAAATCCCAGCAATCAGAGAATCAAAACATTCCTTATCGATTGAATTCTTATGAATGATATTGGTATAGTCAACTTCAAATGAGCATCTCTCTCATCATGACATATCAAAAGATAGATAATTGAATTATATTTCCAATGATACAACTTTATCCTAAATCCGATATCAGAGCAAAGAGTTATTCCTATTTTACTCCAGCATGTTGTGCTGGAAATTATGTGCCAACATTCGTGGTAGCTTACCACATTTGTGACGCCCAACCACAAAGGTCGTCAGCCTTAGGCAGAATCTTCCTCCTGTGTGATAAAATTTTTGGTAGCTTACCACATTTGTGATGCCCTACTACGAAGGTCATCAGCCTTACGCAGAATCAAGCTCCTGTGTGACAAAATTAGTGGTAGCTTAGCTTACCACATTTATGATGCCATACAACGAAGGTCGTTAGCCTTAGGCAGAATCCAGCTCCTGTATGATGAAATTCTTGGTAGCTTACCACATTTGTGATGCCCAACCACGAAGGTCATTAGCCTTAGGAAAAATCCAGCTCCTGTGTGATGACATTTGTGGTAGCTAACCACATTTGTGATGCCCTACCATGAAGGTCTCCAGCATTAGGCAGAAACCATATCCAAAGTGATGACATTCATGGTAGGTTACTGCATTTGTGAAGCCCTACCACAAAGGTCATCAGGCTTAGGCAGAAACTATCAATTCCAGCTCCTGTGTGACGATATTATTTATGGCTTGTAACATTTTTTGCGCCTTGTCACAAATGTCGTTATCTATTATTTTCAGCAATTGGGAATTTATTTTATAAGGGGTATTTTGGTATGTTCCCTTCACTTCCCATGATTTATAACCCTAAAGAGGCATAATTTTTCCCATTTTTCTTTCGTTAAGCATCTTAAAAACCATCTCTTATGCATTTAACCACAAGATTAGGTTTCATCTCAGGATCATCTCCTCAGGAACAAGAACATTCTTTCCCAAAGGGGCTAAAACCCTAGTCAAGAAAAATCAAGCTCAAGTCTAAGGATTTCTTCAAGAACCTTTAGAAACATTAGATCACTTTCAATATCAAGCTTTAAGGTATGCGTAGTGTTCATGCATGGGTCCCTTTCATCCATGGAGCTCAAGATTCATCTTTTAAATTATAAATTATGATTTCCTTGTTGTTTTATGACTATATTCATGTTAATGATTGTTGATTGGATTCAAGGTTGTGTATTGATGTATTTTTCATGAATCATGTGAATAGGTTAGTTGGAAACCCATGAATTTGGGTGGTTCAAGATTTCTAAATTTGTTAAGTACACCTATGCTCAATATTATGCATGCAAGGTGTTTGATAAAATTCTGAGGATGCTAGAAATTCATGTTTACATGGTTCCGTGATATCTAAATGACAAGTCCATGTTAGCTATATACTTCAATATAAATTCCATGCTATTGATGTGTTGCTATTATTGTGGTATGAAGTATGTATGATAATGGAGATATACTATATGTACATTAAATATATCCATGCACTCCCTACCATTCTTAAGATCTTGAAGAACTACATGATGTCTAATATCCCCTACTTATGACTATGTGAATTGTGGACTCCAATCTTATGATCAAGTCAGTCATGTTGTGTCAGTTTTCTTCCATCGAGTGCTGGGGGTATTCGTAGCTAAAAATATAGTTATGTGCCTAGATCCATGTCATGTTATCATGATACTCTCATTCAAGGCATGATCTACAGAATTCAGTCAATCATGTGACTCAGAAAAATCTAGTAACCCCACTAATCTCAGTAGTTCAGTAATATCAGTGATCTCAGTACATAGAAATATCTATAACCTCAGTATTCAAAGTTAATCTCAGTAATTTCAGTACTCTCAACCAGTCCTCAGAACTCAGTAAATTATGTCTTTCATTGGAATTCATTTAAATTTGTTTAGCTCCGCTAAACAATACCACTAGTATCAGTCTAGTTATTCAGTATCAGTTCAGTTATTCAGTATAGCCTAGTTATTTAGTTTAGTGTCTTTCAGATGGTAGTAAGATTCAGCACCGAGTAAGCTGAGGGATGGAGAATCACCCGCTAGATTCAGAATGAGATCCTTAGAAGCAATCCATAAGTTCCAGAACTACAAAGCCAGTGCATGTATGAGATGTCACCCATTAGATAGGACTGACATACTCAGGGGTCAGCCGTTAGGACATTTATATATGTAGGACTAATCTCAGGAGTCAGCCTCTAGATTAGGACTGAATCCATACCAAATGTCTTTACTGGTGGCACGGTACTGCCACCTTTCCAGTCAGGGCAGAGATTGGACCTCAGTCAGCTTAGCTTGGGGAATGTCCGTTAGATGAACACATCCGACAGTTTCAGTTATAGATTCAGGGCTGTCAGACACAGTCAACTCATCTTAGTAGTACGGATTCAGTACTGTCAGATACAGTCATTGCTTATCATTGTAAATAGACTTCAAGATCACCCATTAGCTAGGGTTGACCTCAACTATGATTAATTTGTATCAAAATCATTAGATTTAAAGATCACCTGCTAGATAGGACTGATATCAGATAAGTCAAATCATCTATATTATCATTATACTCATGATCACCCTTTAGATAGGACTGATCTCAAATTTAGTTACTCCAAGTAGAACAAAACTCAGATAGTTCCTTTAGAACTTAAAATGTCAGATACAGTCTATCAGTATCAGTTATATCGGTTAGGCCAATCATTACAGTTATATTAGTTATATCATTTTTCTGAACTTATGTATCAGTTGTATCAGTTATCAAAATTCATGATATCAGTCAACCAAAATTCATGGTAAGCTTTAGGACTATTAGACACAGTCAACCAGACTAGTGCTTCATAATTCAAACTATCAAAAATAGTCGTTCATCTATTCAGTATCTCAGTATCAGTACACTGATGTTTTCAATATTCAGACTCAGTAGTCAGTATCTCCACGAGTTCAGTTACAGTTATGAATGCATGTATGTATTCTCACGTTCATATTAGTTAGCATTGTCCATGCATATAACCCTTTGCATTTAGCTTACCTCACTCGTATACTCACTACATTCAAATGTACTGAAGCATTTGCACTATGGTGCTTTCTCTGATGTTACACCATAGGTTTAGAGGCACGAGCTCTAGATCAGCAGTAGCATTCCAGTGTTCAGAGTTTGCAGTGAGTCCTTTTCATTTGAGGATGATATGATTATTGCTTCATTTGCTATTTTAGTTCAGTTGTTAAATGGAGTTAGTTGGGGACATGTCCCATCAACTCCTTATTCAGACAGTTTAGAGGCTTTCTGGACTATAGCATCTCAGACAGTTATTTCAGATTTGTTTTGGTATTGTTATACCATTTTCAGACATTGTCTTATCAGATGTTTATTCAGATTTGAACCTTATGGCCATTCAGCACATGTTTCCACATTTTCATGTTATATTATGTAGTGTATAGGTATAGATATCAGTCATGGGTTAGCTTTTGGTCCTTCAAGGTCATGAGCACTATGTAGCATTCTGGTGAAGAAAATCAGGGTGTTACATCTCTATTGGGAGATAACCAAGGCAGATCTTCAGGAAAAAATTTGGGAAACTCATTGACTATTTGATTCAATGAAATGTTGGAGTCTCAGACTTGGTGTCTTCGACTCGAACTAAATGATAAATACACCCTTTTAATATCAACGTTCTAACTTTAAGATAGAATATGAAGAGACTTTTGGGAGATAATGATTTACCTTTCCACTACAAGATTGTCTCATCAGGAAACTAAAACTTCACTACTTGAGTGCGAAAATCTATAGATGAATAACAGGAATGGAGCCAATCCATACCCAGAATAATGTTAATGTTTACCATGTTTAACTTTATCAAGTCTGCTAATATGATTTTATGAAGGACAGTGATAGGACACTTTTTATAAACTCGTTTGGCGACAACTGACTCACACACCTTGGTGGAAATTGAGGAAAGTTTAGAGAGTTTTTCAGGAACTATCCCTAAATTTACATTCACTAATGGGGTCACAAAAGAGATATTTGACCCAGGGTCTAATAACACATAATTATCAAGATGAAAGACACAAAGCATACTAGTAATAACATCTGGTGAACTCTTCTGCTCATGATGGAATGGTAAAGCATAGAACTAATATGGGCGTTGACTCCCATCGGTAATGGATGATGTTCCCTAAGGAGAGACTGGGTGACCTAGAGGAGCTGATGTGCTAGTAGACTGAGTCTTGGGATTAACATCTCTGCTTCTTGCTTAGCATACAGACACTCTTTGATTTTGTAACCCAACTGACTACCTCCATAATAACCTTTATATCCCAACAAACCCTCTCCAGGATAATTCTTAGCAACCTAAAAACATGCTGGAAAATTGGACCTTCCACCCACACTATTCTAAAATTTAGACGTGGAAGTTACACCCCACTATGGTTCTAGGTGTAGGAGCACTGGCTAAAGATGGATTTGGCATATATGATTAACCCTGAAACTATGAATCATTTTCCCCTCTAAAACTTGTCTGGCCATATTCAAATAGTTTGATTCTAGTCTTCTTCTTTCCTCTCTCTCTCCTCTTCAAATTCTCTTCCAGAATCTGTTGATCATGAATCATCAGTCCTGCAAGATCCATATCCCCAATCAGTATGGCAGTCCTACACTCCTTAACTAAAAAACCAAATACTCCAGTAACGAACATACTCAAACTCGACCAAGGATAACCAATCATGTTAGGGGCATACGTAGATAACTGATTAAACTTAAGGTAGTAATTATTTACTATCATCAAGCCTGCCTCAGGCTCATGAACTCCTCTACCTTAGCTTCACTCAATTTAAACAAAAAGAACCTGACTAGAAACGCATCCTAAAATACCTACCAACTCCAGTGAGTTGCATTCTCACCTCTACCATTCTTTAACATAACCACACAATCATACGCCATATCTTTCTGCCTATAGGATTTTAACTTTACACTCTCCTTCTCAGTAATATAAATAATTTTGGTGATCTTCCTCACCTTATATAAGTACAAGTGTGGTTCATCACTTGCTTTTAATTAAAAGAACTCAAGCAAATTCATTCTCATTAAGTCACGAATTTTGGATGCAACTAAATCACTATTCTACTTAACCGGGATAATATCCTGATGCTTGCCCTGAAAATTGGCAGTCACAGCTTGGGCTAACGCCTGAAAGGCTGCCTGAAAATTTGCATGGGATGTATTCTCATTCAAAGGGTCAGTAGTCTAGGATGGCTTGTTATCATATGTGCATGTATTAGCTCGACAAGGAGGCATATTAAACTATCACATAAGAGCATGAGTTAAAAGTAGATAAAGGCACTATAATCACGATATATCATGAAACAGATGGATGATTTCCTAAGACATCCCATAGCCTCTTGCATATAAATGTGTCACGCTTTACATCCATGATCAAGACTCTATGTAACGCAGCTTGCCTGTCTCCTTAGGACTCTTTAAACCTTAGGCTCTAATACCAAGTTTGTTATGCCCTAGGAAAGTACCCTTAATGTTACATGGTGCACAAGATTATCAGTAGTCTTAAGCTAACCCTATAAGCTTTCTGCTAAATCTAAAACTCTTAATAAAGAGATTTGTGCGTGCGAAAATATTGAAATACTAAATACTATCAGAATTGAATTAGATTTAACTGAACATATTGTCTGATAATACTCAATTTAAAGTCTAAACAACTAACACTGGGAAATCTAAAATGTAACTAATAGTCGCACAAGCTTCTACTTCAACTAACTAGAGAGTTGTTGGGACAAACCCTGGCTGACTCAAACTGAACTGAAAACAACTAATCAAATACTGTATAAAGATAAAAATCTTGATATTTGGGTCGTTAGATTATGAGGAATCACCAACTATCGGGATGTATATACAGATGCTCGTGGTCAATCATGCTGCTAGAACTGGGCACTTGAACCTACATTATTAAACAATCTAGCACATAGATATATATATGTCGATTAGTACTTTTCAAATGTACTGAGCATGTAGGGGGAATGCATAAGTAAAACAATAATATAATATTCAAACAAACATTCAAAACCTCGTGCTAAGTGTATGTGACCCACCTTGGCTTGACTAATAAAACTATCTAATCATAAGTCAGAAGTAGTAAAGCATAAAAGTAATTCTTGTCAGCCACCACACTTAATTATATGAAGTTGTACTTTTATTCTATTTTCAAATCATGCAAGCTAAGTGTAGAAGAATTCACCTTTACCATCTATAAACCAAAAGTTAGAATCTCATGGCGGATGTCTTTATGCATAACAATATTTGTATAAAATTGTGAGTCTCTACATTTAGTTTCTAAAAGTTGTTCTGTTATTCAAATTCAGGACTTGGGACTCTGGGAGGTTTTTATAATTGACATAAATCATGTAAGCTATCATGGAGTCCAACGTCCTGTTCCCCTCTGGGGAAAACCTCATAATGGGGAGAGGTGTCATACTCATGTTAAGGAGTATAACCTTAAGTGATAACTGACTTATCCCACTAAGGGCATTTAATCTTAATCCTATGGTGGAAGGTATATCTACGGAATAAGACCTTATAAATATACGAAACTTGGTTCTAAATACTGCTTCCATGCTTTTGCTCAGACTTTAGGAAATCCACTTTAAAATAGCACAAGGGTTTATAATGAAAACCAATTATGCTTCCCTTTTTTTCAATCTCAAACTATATGAACAATGTGGATTCCTTAGCTTAGCTTAGGATAAAAATATCAATTCCTTTCTTAAATCATTGCTAAACTTATAAAGGAGACTTAAAATCTTAATCTTCTTTAAATATCAATACTTAGACTTAGGACTTAAAACCAAAACTTTAAATCCATGCAAATTCATAGAAAAATGTCATGCTCAATATACTTCTTGAAATACTTCAATAATATCAAGACAATGAAATCACAAATCACAATCTCACACTTAAAATTCAATTTGAAATATGCAAAATCCTATCACATATATAAAGATATGAAAATAGATATGTAATTCAACATTTAAATCACATGTATCATTATAATCTTCAAATAATGGTAATTGGGTATGAACATTAATTTACAAAGTATGAAATCTTAAATAAAGATGAAGTTTTGGGCGCAAAAATGAATGGAGTATCCTTGTTCATAAACCCATATACCTTAATTGATGAGCTCTTGAAGAAATCCTTGTCTTCTTGACACGAAAATATTGAATTATTGTTCTTGGAAAAAGGAGAGTGTTCTTACGTGAGTTGATTTGAAGAAGATGGACAAGTAATGCCCTTTTTGGTATTATAATTCTTGCTATGGATGTTTCGGATTGAGGGAAAGGACCAAAATGATCCTTAACCCTTAAGAATCTAAAACTGTTGGGGAATAACCCCGGTGGCGCGACCACAATTAGGTCAAGAAGCCTTTACGACATGACCCCTAGTCGTGTTGAATAGCCATCACGGCGCTGGGCTATCGTGATCCCTTACTGCCTAACACAAAAAATGGCATAACTTTTCACTCGGATATCGGATTAAGGCAAAATTGGCATAGTTGGAGAGCTAATTAGATTATCTATAATTTTCTGGGACTTAAACTTACAAATTCAATAAATATATATATATAAAGTTATACTCATTCGAGTATTACCCTTGGAAAATCAAACACCAAAACTTGGTCGATTCAAAATCTCTTAGCACGCCTTGCTCTGAGTGACTCTTATGAACATGTTTTATACATCACAAGCTCTCCTCTCACTAGGATAATGAACATGAGACATGCATTAAAATATTAATTATTTGACTAGAGGTTACACGCGCAGGAACAACGGTTAGTTTTTTAGCTTAGAAACAAGCAAGGTTTTACATTGATGAACGGTCAGTGTCTTTGGAAAGAAAACACAAAGGGATTTAGGTTGACATATTAGGGCACATAACTCTTTATATCCTAGGACAAATGGTCACTAAAATTTGACCCAAGCAAATTATAACACCACACATTTTTTGGCTAGACTTTGAAGCATCATTATTATGTGTGTAAACTCTAATACCATGAATTTCTTTTGAATGTACATGTATTTATTTTGAATATAATTCTTGAAATACTTCAACAATATCAAGACAATAAAATCAAGAATCACAATATCACGGTTAAAACTCAATTAAAAATATGTAAAATCCTATCACACGCATAATGAAATGAAAATAGACATGTAATTAAATATTTAAATCACATGTACCATTATAATCTTCGAATAATGGTAATTGGGTGAGAAGCTTAATTTACAAAATATGAAATCTTAAATAAAGATCAAGTTTTGGGCACAAGAATGAAAGGAGTATCCTTGTACATAAACTAACATACTTTAATTGATGAGTTCTTGAAGAAATCCTTGTGTTCTTGAGAGGAAATTTTTGAATTAATGTTCTTGGGAAAGGGAGAGTGTTCATACGTGAGTTGATTTGAACAAAACGGACAAATAATGCCCTTTTGGGTATTATTATTCGTATTGTGGTTGTTTGGGATTGAGAGGAAAGTAACAACATAATCCTTAATCCTTAAGAAGCTAAAACTATTGGGGAATAGCTCCCACGGTGCAGCCCCCAATTGGGTCTAGCAGCCCTCGCGACGTGACCCCTAGTCGGGTTGAATAGCGATCACGGCACAAGGCCATCGCGATCCCTTACTGCCTAACATAAAAAATGGCATAACTTTTCACTCAGGTATCGGATTAAGGAGAAATTGACATTGTTGAAAATCATATTCAATTATCTATAATTTTCTTGGTCTTAACGTAACAAATTCCATATATAGATAAAGTTATACTCATTCAAGCCTTACCCTTGGGAAATCAAACAAAAAAACTTGGTCGATTCAAAAGCTCTTAGCTCGCCTTGCTCTAAGTGACTCTTATGAACATGTTTTATACACACAATCTCTCCTATCATTTGGATAATTAACATGAGACATGAATTAAAATATAAATTATGGGGTTAGAGGTTACACGCAGGAACAACGATTGGTTTTTTAGCTTCAAAACATGCGAGGTTTTACATTGACGAATGGTCGATGGCTTTGGAAAGATGACTCGAAGGTATTTAGGTTAACATAGTAAGCCAAATAACTCTTTATATCCTAAGATAAAATGTCACTGAAATTTGACCAAAACAAAATGTAACACCACATATTTTCAGGCTAGACTTTGAAGCGTCGTTATTACAACTGGAAACTCTAATACCATAAAATTTATTTTAAATATATATTTTACGATATTTATACTAGTGTGTGAAGTGATTTTGAGGTGAAAAATATTCATAAGAATCATTCAGAACAAAGTTGAGCTAAGAGCCTTTTATGCGTCCAAAGTTTGGTATTTGATTCTACAACGATCAACTTTGAACAAGGATAACTTTTGATATATGTAGAATTTTGCATCTTAAGACCCCAAAATTGTATATAATTGAGTTAGGTTTCCAACGATACCAATTTCTCCTTAATTTGATTCATAAGTTAAAAGTTATAGCAATTTTCATGAGAGAGGCAGTGAGGGTAAGTGATTAGGCCGTGGCGGATACTCCATCGCCTGCCCCTATTTTACAGCTTTTGGTTTAGCATTTTTAAGGGCAAATGGGGCATTTTACCCCACCCCATTCATCCATAACACATAATTAAATATCTCAAGGAGAATTATTTGCCTCTTTATTCATAATTTCTCCCCGAGAAAACCTTCCTCTCCAAGAACAAACCCTAACCTCCTCCCAAGAACTTCAACTTCAAGTTACATTTAGTACAAGATAAACAAGAATTTAAGTTATCTACTCCAAGAATTCCATGAAATGCTTTCAATATCATCTCCAAAACTTTCAAGGTCAAGATTTCTATATCAAATCAAGACTATTAAGTTATGTGGGGTTATGAATAAGGATATCATTTCACCCTTTTGCCCAAATTCCATGATTTTAGGATTTTATTTAATTGTTTTGAAGTAGGTTTTATACCCAAGTATTTATATTCTTAAAGCATTTGATTTTCATGAGATTTAAAGTTATAAGTATTTCAAGAAGTGCTTATGTTTATGTATCTAACTTATGAGATTTGTATTATGAATGAGATTGCTCTATCTTGTATTGTATTGTTGAAATATTTCAAGAATTATTTTGAGTATGAAACTTTAGTATGCACTACCATGAGTTTATAGCATGAATTTTAAGCCCAAAGTTTAAGTGTTGAGATTTCAAGAATTTTATGCTTTTAATCATTCTATGATAAGTTCTTTTCAAGATTTAAAACAAGAATTGATCTTTTGATCCTCAGCTAAGAGATGGAATCCACATTTATTTATTTTAATTAAAATTTAAAGCAAAGGGGAGCATAACTGGTTTTCATTATAAACCCTTATGCAATTTTAAGGTGGATTTCTTAAAGAGAGCGCATATAAGTAATATAAGAGTAGTATTTAGCACTGAGTTGGGTATGAGACCAAGGTAACATGCCTCAAAACTTTGTGCCACCACAGATTTAAGTCCTAATAAATGTTTAGCATAGAGATAACTCTAGCTTAGGTTCTATTCCGATTGAAACGGTAGGAAAACCCTACCAATGTGGATGCAAGATGTTGAACTCTGTAAGAGCTCATATGGTTTATGTTGGTTAGAAGAACCTCCCAATATAAAGAGTAATAGTACAACGTTTAGAACTAAGTGTTATGGCTCACAAAGATTATACAGTATGTTTTATTATTCAAGATTGATTTTACAACTTTTGTTTTATTCAAGCACAAGGTGGGTCATTTACATTTTGCATGCATTGTTTAAAGGCTTATATGTACATTAAGTTATTGTTTTTGTTAGAGTTTGTGACTCAAATTTTGTTGATCCAGACCTAAAAAGTTTGTGGTGAACCCATGTTTGCGATTTTTCATGGGGTTTGTGGTGGTAGCATAGGGATCGGGCCAATAGGCCTAATACCGAAGCCCACTATTAATCCCATTGGGGAGACAGGAGAGAAACCCCAATGGTACGGACCTGTATGTTTTTGGGCCTAAGACCTATTTGTATGCATGTATTAAATAAGTGAGTTTAGTGAGCTATTTCGGGTTGTTCTTATATACACTAAATTGATATTATTGTCTCCATATTGTACTCCTCTCCATTATAGTTAATTTATTTATCTCTACCCATGGTTTTTCCCGCAAGAATTTCCACGTAAATCTATGTGTTCTTGTTTTTCCTTTGACTTGTGGTTTCCTTATTTTATTCTATCCATAACAATTTTTAGTTATGCATTCACCCAAGAACTGATCCACATATATGTCTATGTGCTACATTGTCTCATAATGTAAGGACCTGTTGTAACCCACACATCTTAATCAAATAATTTGTAGCTTCCAATCAGCAGGTGATAAGTTCTTTTGATTCGAGGGCTCGAGTCAACCACAGTTCGAGTAGCATCTTGCTTACTTTATTCTGTTGTAATGATTTAGGATAGCTGGGGGTCATGTCATGGGTACGTATATTCAATAATAGTAGAGGCTTAATACACAGTTAGTATAATTGATGCATTTGATTTTAGTTTTGTCTTGTGTAACCAGTGTTGTAATTGTTTTAATAGTTTTGTTTTGAAGATGTTCAGCTAAAGACTTTTCTTTTGATTATTACTTCAAGTTTTATGTGTTTCATCCAGTTGCTCACGAGTTATGCCAGTACAAGGGTTAGCTTAGGATCACTTGTGGTCCTAACCACCGTGGGGTAGTCTCAGAGAGTTACATAAAATGATTTACTAAAAGTCAATCAAAAATAAAGTTCTAAACTTAACTTTTGAGCTATGAGATTTTTATGAAAAATATTCATCTCCAAGGATATTTCCACACTACGAAAATTTTAGTCACTCTTTTATCTAAATAGAAATCATAGGGTTCAGATCTATATACATCGAAACGATGGTTCAACTTTAGCCCAAAAAAGTAGGGTGTTAAAAAAACAAAAAAGTACTAAGCATTGAAAGTTTACATGAAAAACGTTGGGATTGAATATGATGTCTAGGGTGTCATTGCTGAAACTAAAAACATACTAAATTCAAGACTAAAAACAGCCAAGATGAAAAACTGAAAAGCACTAAGGTTTGAAACTTCATGTGCAATCCTCGGGATAGAATATGCATTGGAAAGTAAAAAAGATAAAGTAATACATAATGTCTAGCGTGTCATTGCTTAAACTTAAAAAGCACAAAATTCAAGACTAAAAAGGCCAAGATAAAAAACTAACAAGAACTAACCTTTGAAAGTTCACGTGCAAAACTAGGGACTGAATGTGCATTGAAAACTATAAAAGAAATCGTGATACATGATGTCTAGCTTCTCGTTGCTCAAATTAAAAAAACTCTAAATTCAAGAACAAAATGATGAGGATAAAAAAGGTAAAAACACTAAGCATTGAAAGTTCACGCGAAAAACATTGGGATGGAATATGTGTTGGAAACTAAGGAAGGAAAAGTAATACATGATTTCTAGCGTGTCATTGCTCAAACTAAAAAAGCACTAAATTCAAGACTAAAACAACCAACATAAAGAAACTGTAAAGTACTAAGCATCCAAAGTTTACCTGACAAACCTCGGGATTGAATATGCATTGGAAACTAAAAAGGAAAAGTAATACATGATGTTTAGCACGTCGTTACTCAAACTAAAAACGTACTAAATTTATGACTAAAACAGCCGAGATAAAAAAACTGAAAAGCACAAAGCTTTGAAAGTTCACGTGCAAACCTTGGGACTGAATATGCATTGGAAACTAAAAAAGAAAAAGTGATATATGATAATAGCATATTTTTGTTCAATCTAAAAAGGCACTAAATTGAAAACTAAAATGGCCATGGTAAAAAAAATTGAAAAGAACTAAGCATTGAAAGTTCACGTTATAAACGAAATTGAATATGTGTTGGAAACTAAAAAGGAAAAATTAATACATGATGTCTAGCGTGTCGTTGCTCAAACTAAAAAAGTATTAAATTAAAAACTAAAACGGCCATGATAAAAAACTGAAAAGCACTAAGCATTGAAAGTTCATGTGAAAAATGCCCGGATTGAATATGAATTGGAAACTAAAAAAGAAAACTGATACATGTTGTCTAACGTGTCATTGGTTAAACTAAAAAACCACTAAATTCAAAACTAAAACAACCAAAATAAAAAATTTAAAAGTAGAAAGCATTGAAAGTTCACGTTAAAAAGGTCGTGATTAAATATGCATTAGGAAAAAAATAAGAAAAATAATAAATGATATCTAGCGTGTTGTTACTCAAACTAAAAAAGCACTAAATTAAAGACTAAAACGGCCAACATAGAAAACTGAAAACCACTAAACATTGAAAGTTCACGTGAAAAACATTGGGATTGAATATGCATTGGAATCTAAAAATGAAAAAGTTAAACATGATGTCTAGCATATCGTTGCTCAAACTAAAAAACACTAAATTCAAGACTAAAACAGCCAAGATGAAAAAAAAAAAAAAGCACTAAACTTTGAAAGTTCATGTGCAAACCTTGGGACTGAATATGCATTGGAAACTAAAAAAAATAATACGTGATGTCTAGCATGTCGTTGCTCAAATTAAAAAAGCACTAAATTCAAGACTAAAATGGTCAAGATAAATTTTTTTAAAGAAATAAGCTTTGAAAGTTCACGTGCCAACCTTAGGACTAAATATGCATTGGAAACTAAAAAAGAAAAATTGATACATGATGTCTAGCATGTCGTTGATCAAACTAAAATAGAACTAAATTCAAGACTAAAACGCCAATATAATTAACTGAAAGGCTCTAGGCATTGAAAGTTCATGTGAAAACAACAAGATTGAATCGGTAGTGCGAACTAAAAAAAAAAAGTGATACATGATGTCTAGTGTGTCATTTCTCCAACTAAGACAACACTAAATTCAAGACTAAAACGGCCTAGATAAAAAGATCAAAAACACTTAATATTGAAAGTTCACATGAAAAACGTTGGGATTGAATGTGTGTTAGAAACTAAAAAAGGAAAAGTAATAGATGATGTCTAGTGAATCGCTAGTGAAACTAGAAAAGCACTAAATTCAAGTCTAAAACGGTCAAGACAAAAAAAAACTAAAAAGCACTAATCTTTGAAAGTTCACATGCAAACCTCGGGACTAAATATGCATTAAAAACTAAAAAAGAAAAACAGATGCATGATGTCTAGTGTGTCGTTGCTCAAACTAAAAAACACTAAATTCAAGACTTAAATGCCAAGACAAAAAACTAAAAAGCACTAAGCATTGAAAGTTCACGTGAAATATGATAGGATTAAATATACGTTTGAAACTAAAAAAAAAAAGTGATACATTATTTCTAGCGTGTCCTTGCTCAAACTAAAAAAACACTAAATTCAAGACTAAATTGTTCGAGATAAAAAACTGGAAAACAATAAACTTTGAAAGTTCATGTGCAATCCTCGAGACTGACTACGCATAGGAAACTGACCAATAAAAAGTGATACATGATGTCTGCCGTGTCGTTTTTCAAAGTAAAAAAGCACTAAATTCAAGAATAAAATGGCCAGGATAAAAAATTGAAAAGAAATAACCATTGAAAGTCACGGGAAAAACGTGGGGATTGAATATGAATTGAAATCTAATAATGGAAAAGTTATACATGATGCCTAGCGTGTCGTTGCTCAAACTAAAAAAACACTAAATTCAAGATTAAAACGGCCAAAATAAAAAATAAAACTGAAAAGCACTAAGCTTTGAAAGTTCACGTGCAATATGTCGGTACTAAATATGCATTGGAAACTAAAAAAGAATAAGTGATACACGATGTCTAGAGTTTCGTTGCTCAAACTAAAAAAGCACTAAATTCAAGACTAAAATGCCAAGATAAAAAACTGAAAAGCACTAAGCATTGAAAGGTCACGTGAAAAATGTCGGGATTGAATATCCATTAGAAACTAAAAAAAAAAAGTAATACATGATGTCTATTGTATCAATGTTCAGACTAAAAAAACACTAAATTCAAAACAAAAATTGTCATGATAAAAAACTTAAAAGCACCAAGATTTGAAAGTTCACGTTCAAACCTCGAGAATGAATATGAATTAGAAACTAATAAAGAAAAAGTGATACATGTGGTCAAGCATGTCATTTCTCTAAATAAAAAAGTACTAAATTCATGACAAAAACAACAAAAATTGAAAACCAAAAAATAGTAAATTCAAGAAAGAAATGACAAAAATCGAAAACTGAAAAACACTAAATTAAAGAGAGAAACGCCAAAAAATCAAAAAGTAAAAAAGCACTAAATTCATACAGAAAAGACCAAAATTTTAGAGGCACTAAATTAAATACATAAATGACCAAAATCGAAACCTAAAAAGGGACTAAATTCAAGACAGAAACAGTCAAAATTGAAAAATAAAAAAGCACTAAATTCAAGACAGGAACAATGAAGATTGAAAAATCTAAAAGAACTAAATTAAAGCTAAAAGCAACAAAAATTGAAAATAGAAAACATACTAAATTCAAGATAGAAACAACCAAAATTAAAATTTTAAAAAGCACTAAATTCAAGTAAGAAAAGACCAAATTCAAAAATTGAAAACACTAAATTCAAGATAGAAAAAACCAAAATCGAAAACTGAAAAAATACAAAATTCAAGACAAAAACGACCAAAATCAATAACTGAAAAGACACTAAATTAAAAACAAAAATAATCAAAACTGATAACTGAAAAGGCACTAAATTTAAGACAGAACGACCAAAATAGAAAAGTAAAAAGGTACTAAATTCAAGACAAAAATAACCCAAATCAAAAAATTAAATGGCACTAAATACAAGACAGAAACTACCAAAATAAAAAACTGATATTGCACTAAATTCAAGGCAAAAATGACTAAAATTGAAAATAAAAAAGGACTAAATTCAAGACAGTAACAAAAGAAATTGAAAACAGAAAAAGCACTAAATTCAAGAAATAAATAAAAACATTGAAAACTAAAAAAAGCACGAAATTCAAGATAGAAACAACTAAAATTGAAAACTGAATAAGCACTAAATTCAAGAGAGAAATGACCAAAATTGAAAACTAAAAAAGTACTAAATTTAAGACAGAAATGAAAAAAATTGAAGACTAAAAAGACACTAAACTCAAGCCAGAAGCGACAAAGATAAAAAATTAAAAAAAGAAATAATTTCAAGACTAAAACAGCGAAGATAAAAAACTGAAAAACACTAGGCATTGAGAGTTCATGTGAAAAATATCGGGAATTAATATACAGTGGAAATTAAAAAATAAAAAGTTAAATATGATGTCTAGCGTGTCGTTGCTCAAACTAAAATTGAATTAAATTCAAGACTAAAACAACCAAGCTAAAAAACTGAAAAGCACTAAGTATTGAAAGTTCACGTGCAAACCTCGTGACTGAAAATGCATTAAAAAATAATAAAGAAAAAGTGATACATGATGTCTAGCGTGTCGTTGCTCAAACTAAAAAAAACTCTAAATTTAATACTAATACGGCAAAGATAAAAAACAAAAAAGCACTAAGCATTAAAATTTCTTGTAAAAATGGCTAGATTGAATATGTGTTAGAAACTTAAATAGAAAAAGTTATAAATGATGTCTATATTTTCATTACTCAAAATAAAAAAACACTAAATTCAAAACTAAAACCGCCAAAATAAAAAACTGAAAAGCACTAAGCATTGCAAGCTCACGTAAAAATATCGGGATTGAATATGTGTTGGAAACAAAAACAGAAAAACTAATACATGATTTCTACCATGTCATTACTCAAACTAAAAAAGAGCTAAATTCAAGATTAATATGACCAATACAAAAAAATTGAAAAACTTTAAGCATTGCAATTTCAGGAGAAAAATATTTGGATTGAACATGCATCGGAATGTAAAAAAGAAAAAAGTAAAACTTGATGTCTAACATATCATTGTTAAACAAAAAAAATACTAAATTCAAGATTAAAATGGCCAAGATAAAAAACTGAAAAGCACTGAACTTTGAAAGTTCACGTGCAAACCTCGGGACTGAATATGCATTGGAAACAAAAAAAAATGATAATTGATGTCTAGCATGTTATTGCCCAAACTACAAATGCATTAAAATTCAAAACAAAAAGGTTCAAGGTAAAAATGTGAAAAGCAGTAAGCTTTAAAAGTTCACGTTGGAACTGAATATGCATTGGAGACTAAAAGATAAAAAGCTATACACGATGTCTATCATGTCTTTGTTCAAACAAAAAAATCACTAAATTGCAGTCTAAAATCGAAAACTGAAAACCACTAAGCATTAAAGTTCACGTGAAAAACTTTGGGATTGAATATCCAGTGGAAACTAAAAAAGAAAAAGTGATATATGATTTTTAGGCTATCATTTCTCAAACTAAAAAATCACTAAATTGAAGAATAAAACGGCCAAGATAAAAAAATTAAAAGAACTAAGCATTGAAAGTTGTAACACCCCACATTTTGGGCTAGAATTCAAACCGTTGTTCTGAAGTATGTAGATTGAAACTCAATGTTTTTATGTCTATTTATGTGTGATTATCAATTCTATATTGTGAAAATGTCCTTTTATATCAGTCGAGGTCACAAAAATCTCCAAACTCAAGGACGAGTTGAGAATACTTTATTAAGTTCTAGTGAAAGATTCAGCTTTGGTCAACATTACACAACAATTACTTCTTGCATCTAATGAGTTACGTGTCCTACCCAATATCAAAAAA
>JAPEIP010000006.1:19061295-19094453 GCA_026120095.1 Capsicum chinense
AAGCACTAAATTCAAGAGAGAAATGACCAAAATTGAAAACTAAAAAAGTACTAAATTTAAGACAGAAATGAAAAAAATTGAAGACTAAAAAGACACTAAACTCAAGCCAGAAGCGACAAAGATAAAAAATTAAAAAAAGAAATAATTTCAAGACTAAAACAGCGAAGATAAAAAACTGAAAAACACTAGGCATTGAGAGTTCATGTGAAAAATATCGGGAATTAATATACAGTGGAAATTAAAAAATAAAAAGTTAAATATGATGTCTAGCGTGTCGTTGCTCAAACTAAAATTGAATTAAATTCAAGACTAAAACAACCAAGCTAAAAAACTGAAAAGCACTAAGTATTGAAAGTTCACGTGCAAACCTCGTGACTGAAAATGCATTAAAAAATAATAAAGAAAAAGTGATACATGATGTCTAGCGTGTCGTTGCTCAAACTAAAAAAAACTCTAAATTTAATACTAATACGGCAAAGATAAAAAACAAAAAAGCACTAAGCATTAAAATTTCTTGTAAAAATGGCTAGATTGAATATGTGTTAGAAACTTAAATAGAAAAAGTTATAAATGATGTCTATATTTTCATTACTCAAAATAAAAAAACACTAAATTCAAAACTAAAACCGCCAAAATAAAAAACTGAAAAGCACTAAGCATTGCAAGCTCACGTAAAAATATCGGGATTGAATATGTGTTGGAAACAAAAACAGAAAAACTAATACATGATTTCTACCATGTCATTACTCAAACTAAAAAAGAGCTAAATTCAAGATTAATATGACCAATACAAAAAAATTGAAAAACTTTAAGCATTGCAATTTCAGGAGAAAAATATTTGGATTGAACATGCATCGGAATGTAAAAAAGAAAAAAGTAAAACTTGATGTCTAACATATCATTGTTAAACAAAAAAAATACTAAATTCAAGATTAAAATGGCCAAGATAAAAAACTGAAAAGCACTGAACTTTGAAAGTTCACGTGCAAACCTCGGGACTGAATATGCATTGGAAACAAAAAAAAATGATAATTGATGTCTAGCATGTTATTGCCCAAACTACAAATGCATTAAAATTCAAAACAAAAAGGTTCAAGGTAAAAATGTGAAAAGCAGTAAGCTTTAAAAGTTCACGTTGGAACTGAATATGCATTGGAGACTAAAAGATAAAAAGCTATACACGATGTCTATCATGTCTTTGTTCAAACAAAAAAATCACTAAATTGCAGTCTAAAATCGAAAACTGAAAACCACTAAGCATTAAAGTTCACGTGAAAAACTTTGGGATTGAATATCCAGTGGAAACTAAAAAAGAAAAAGTGATATATGATTTTTAGGCTATCATTTCTCAAACTAAAAAATCACTAAATTGAAGAATAAAACGGCCAAGATAAAAAAATTAAAAGAACTAAGCATTGAAAGTTGTAACACCCCACATTTTGGGCTAGAATTCAAACCGTTGTTCTGAAGTATGTAGATTGAAACTCAATGTTTTTATGTCTATTTATGTGTGATTATCAATTCTATATTGTGAAAATGTCCTTTTATATCAGTCGAGGTCACAAAAATCTCCAAACTCAAGGACGAGTTGAGAATACTTTATTAAGTTCTAGTGAAAGATTCAGCTTTGGTCAACATTACACAACAATTACTTCTTGCATCTAATGAGTTACGTGTCCTACCCAATATCAAAAAAATATCTTTGAATCCTCTTTTCAACGTATTTAGATTCATCTTAATCTGATATAGGATCCAAAAGTTATTCTTATTTTACACTAGCATGTCAGCCTATCCCGAAAGTGACGATCTTAGCTGATGGGCCATCACCTATGTGATGAATTATCAGCCCAAATCATCAGCATTAGGTAGAAAACACCTACTCCAGCCTCCAAATAACGACTTGGGGTGATGGGTCGTCACCTAAGTGATGACTTATCAGCCCAAGTCGTCACCCACAATCCGTATGTGATAAATTCAGCTTCAAGTGATGACTTGAGGTGATGGGCCATCACCCAAGTGACGGCTTATCATTCCAAGTCATCACCCATTACCATACCGGATCTAAAACTAGCTTGGAAGTGATGACTCAGGTGATGAGTCATTACTTATGTGATAGGACATCAACCTTGATCGTCAACTAAGAATTTCAGCAATTTTGATATGGTTTTGTAGGTGTATTTTGGTCTTTTTCCTTACTCCAAACCTTACTCCCATGGCATAAATAACCTAAAATACATACTTAGCTATTGTGAATTAGTTTCAAAAGCTCTTAACCACCTTATTTTTTCAAGAACAAGATTAGGGTTTCTTCCCAATAACTTTAAGACTCAATCACATTCTCCACAAGATAATCATGAGTTAAGGTTCCCAATCCAAGAACATTCGAGAAGAGTTAACTCTCCTTAAAGGTAAAGCTTCAAGGTATGTTAAATGTTCATCCATGGGCCCTTTTCACTAATGGAGTTCAAACCCAATATCAAATTCAAGGTTATGAATTATACAAGTTATTGTGATTTTAACCATGAATCCCCATGAATTTCAATTCTATATCATGGAAACATGATTTTTTTTACTAAACCCTACATGTTTTGAATGGTGTTGTTCGCTGATTTAAGCCTTATTTTGGGGATTTAGTTTCAAAATCATGCTAATATTAGTTTCTTTAAAAATAAAGTTATTCTCGTGTTTAAGTCATGCATTGCAAGGGTTTGATAAAATGTCTTAAAGATAGAGTTTTCAATATATGCATACACATCATGTCCCTAAAGTGTTAGTATGGTCAGTTACTTGTCCAGTTAAGCTTAGCTCATGTCATCACCCAAACCAGGGCCTGGCCATGATAGACACCCCGAACCATAAAGGCTCAGATGTCCTACTCTAAAGGTAATCATGCACAATATTCACACAATAATAGAAGATGCGGAAACATAATGTAGTACGGAAACATGGTAAAATTGTGAAATTCAACATAATGATAGAAAACTGTAATTCAACAACAACTAAATAACATCTGACTCAGTCTGTGAAATATCTACTATATTTCAAAAGCAACACTGTCTTAAATGAAGGACAAGGCCTCCAGTAGACCAAAACTATAAAATGATAAATAACTATAAGACAATAGGCCTTCTAGAATATAGAAGGCTCACCACTGCACAATCTGTTCTGCTGTTCGAATTATCTACTTCTTATCTGGACCCCTAGATTATGCCGCAGAACTTAAGAGGTAGAAGGGCAAGGGGGTCAATACAAATGTACTGGTATAAAAAGAAAATCCAAAATAATCATTTATATTCAACATATATCAAAGAAATTTCAAAACTGTTCATAAACATATCATATTGTAAGAAAACACATAGGCACTTTTTAAAAAACTCTGAAAAATCATCTGAACTCTACACTCTTTGTTTTACTTCTGTGCTAGGTGGTATACCCTACATCTCTGTTATTCTATAGGCTATATGGAATCAGCTACTAACTCGGAAATGAATCCCCCAACCCAAATTTTTCATAAGGGTCGGAGTCTCTACTTAGTAAGCCACAGGGCACAAGGCTAGCGTAAAAATCCCTCATAGGGAAATAATTTACCCGTATCAACAAAACATGGTTTCTGGCTATGATTCACTTGAACTCAACCCTTCTTCGAGAAACCACCTAACCATATTTAAGCACACTTTTAACTCTTTAAAACATGAAATCTCTTAAATTAAAACTATGAGTACTCTAGTTCCATTGTGGCATAAATTTTTATGGTATCGTTATACCATTGACTTGTAAGTCACATATCGTAACACCCCGAGCCTGGTGCCCAAAATTCTACATAGTGCTTATAACCCCGAAGGAGCCTCAACAAATCCATGACAGATATATGTACTTGTACACTACATAATATAACTTAATAATGCAAAAGCATGCACTAAAAGGCCATAACGTTCAAACTAAACAAAAAATGAATCATATGACATCTGTGTGGGATAATGAAATACCCAAAACAAAACTGAAAATATTGAAGTCTGAAATGTAATAGTCTAGAAAGCCTTTAAACATGACTGAAAATGTTTGAGAAATCTGAATAGGGAGTTGATGAGATATGTCCCCAACTAACTACGTCTAATAAACTGACTAATGATATAATAATAATATAATCATCTTGTCCTTGAATAATGAGGACTCACTTATACTGTGATTGCTAAAACTGGAATCTACTATTGATCTAGAGCTTGAGTCTCTGAACCTATCGTATGAAAAAACATAGCGTAAATGTGTCAGTATGATTGAATGTATTGGTAAGCATGTGAGGTAGGCTAAATGCATGGGGTTCTTATGCATGGATACTAATGATAATATCTGACTGACTGGCATGAGCATGAGAATACATACATGAGACATAACAAATAACACTAATACCTTGAATACATGATGACTGATATAACTGATAACATGAGTGGCTATAACTGACAGTCCTGAATCTGAAGGAGCTATTTGAGTTCTATACTAAACTGAGTTGACTGTATCGACAACCTTGAAATCTAAAGAACTATTTGAGTTCTTTTACTGAGACTAATACTGACACTGTGGGAGGTAGTATTTAACCGACATGCCCCTAGTACACCATTATGGCTGAGTTGGGTTCCAATCTGTAATCCCAATTTGAATGGTGTCATTACCGTGCCACTAGTAAAGACAAGCTGTGAGTGACCCTTATCTGATAATTTCCTAAAAAGAGAATGATGGGGCCCTTACATAATAGTGCTTATCTACCTCATCAACCCTCATTAGACAGTGTTGATGTCTCGACCTATGTTGGTTACATAGTTCTGGAATGCAAGGATGACTTTTAAGGATCACACCCTTATCTGATAGTATGTGTCCCCATCCTTTGGTTCGCTCAATGCTAATTCCTACTCCCATCTGATTAGACTCTGAACACAATTAACTAAACTAAACATGGAATAAGTTACCAAATTCTGTTGACTGATGAAATACTAATGATATCTGACAACTGACTGAGTTCGTGAGATCATGGAGATTTTTGGGACCATAAGACTGTTTGAAGTCTAAGGATCATGGCTTGACTAAGAGTATCATGAAAACATGACATAGCTCTACGCACACAGCTAATGATTCTGGTACAAGTACCCGTAGGACTCAATGGAAGGAATATAATTTAGCATAACTTACTTTAACATATGACTAACATCATAATTCATAATACTTTTATTGAAGCATTTCATCGAACATGTAATAGGCATAAACTAGTACATACTTGGGGATTTCATGATATCATGCTAGTTAGGCATTTTCCTTCATCTAGGTATTTAATCAAACATATTGTGGGCATGACACATGTAAAGCACATTATACAACAATTAAACACCATGCTTCAATTCTAGTTTCATATTTTGAGGGTTTAGTCATAGGGTTTCATGAATTTAGGTCTATAATAATCAAGCCCACATAGGAATTATCACCCAACATGGAGTAGAAGTCAATTTATCATTTATCAACATGAAAGAGAACATATAAAGCATGAAAACATGAAGAAAATCCATAACTTGTAGTTGAAAAGGGATTCTTGGATTTCATGGATGAAAGGATTCCATGAATGAACACTATGCATACTTTACTTCGTGATTTTGTAAAGATTGACGATGAAACCTTCTTAAATTCAAATCCTCAATAGAAACCCTAGCTTGTTCTTGGGAGAAAATTGAGAGAAACTAGTTTATTTTGGGTGAAAAATGGTTGAATCACATGTTAAAGGGCTTAAATAGGGGTAGAAAATTGACCCTTTTAACCCTGGACGCGTCATTCAATTTCAGTAAAATTTTCCCGAATTGGATTTTGACAATTGGGAAATTGAGGGATGGTGTGACGCGGTGCCATCGCGTTGCCCCTTTCTTAGTGACATGAAACTTTGGCGCAACGTAGAATTAATTGCACAATTGCCATTGTAACTTGTGGCATGGCACGCCACTGACAAATATGATGCTATTATACGATGGGCACTTGAAATAATCATAACTTTTTACCTGGTTATTGGATTTGGGTGAATCTTATATTGATGGAAAACTTATTGACTTTCCCACATGTCTATAAATTAAAATCTTGAAAATTCCTCATGGAATAGTAATCATTTAATTTATAAGATAATACTAGGCTTTCTTGAGAGAAAATTAGCTAAGAAAAATAAGCGGTATTACAATATCTCCCCCTTGAGGACATTCGTCCTCGAATGAGACGGACTGAGAGGGAAATAATAAGCTGAACATGAATAGATCATGGATAACTAGAACATGATTTAGTGACTTACAAGTTGAAAGTAACATACAAAACATGCATATCTCATACAGGTATTACTGATTTGTAAATGCATAACTTAGTGTTCTGAGGAACAAATTTTCTCACAATGAAGAGGCATGACTGATGCACAATTATATAACTGGACTGATATATGAATGCATGACTTAATATGCAATATTACTTGATACCGAGTTTGTGATAAACACTGAACATGACACTGAGTAAGCTTAAGGAGAACTATTACCTTAAGCTCGATCTGACTTGGTGGGGAAGGGGTGAGGATACTTGGTATGCATATATGATTCTGCTTCCCAAGAAGCTCTCTCGATGGACTAATTTCGCCACAGAACTTTAACTAAAGGGACTTCATTGTTCCTCAATCTACCAGTCTGATAGTCAAAGATTTCAATTGGAATCTCTTCATAAGAGATGCTTTGATTAGGGACTGCAAATGCAGGGTCACCTATGCACTTCTTGAGCAAAGATACATGAAAGACTAGATGATCTGAGGCTAGATCTGAAGGCAATTCTAGATCATAAGCTACTTTGTCGAAGTGACTAAGAATTTTGAAGGGACTGATATATCAGGGACTAAGCTTTCCCTTCTTGACAAACCACTTCTCTCCCTTAATGGGAGAGATATTTAGATAGACATAATCACCAATCTCAAACTTGAGATCTTTTCTATGAGCATCTTTATAAGACTTATGTTGGCTCTGAGCAGCCCGGAGTCTTTCTCTGAACAACTGGACTTTCTCTAACGCATCGAATACTAAGGCAAGACCTATGATTGAGGCCTCAATAACTCTGAACCAACCAATCAGAGATCTACATCTCCTACCATAGAGAGCTTCTTATGGAGCCATCTGAATACTTGAATGATAGTTGTACTTATATGCAAATTCAATCAAAGACAAGTGGTCATCCCAACTACCATTGAAATCTATTGCATACATACACCACTCTCTGAGGAATCGACTAAGTGAACACCTAGTCTGGTAAGCTGGTGGACTTCCTGGAATAACTTCTTCTTACTGTCTTCAACATGAGAAACACTACCCATTGATAGTCTACTGAGAGCGTTGGCCACTACATTGGCCTTGCCCTTATGATAGAGGAAACTCAGGTCATAATCTTTTAAGAGCTCTAATTACTTTCTTTGACAAAGATTGAGATATTTTTGAGAAAAGACATACTGAAGGCTCTTGTAATCTATGAATACATCTACATGAACACAGTATAGTTAATGCCTCCAAATATTCAAGGCTAATACTACGACTTCTAACTCAAGATCATGAGTAGGATAATTCTTCTCAAGGGGTTTAAGCTGTCTGGAGGCATAGGCTATGACCTTACCATGCTGCATGAGGACACAACCCAAACCTACTCTGAATGTATCATAATAAATTTTGAGCTCATCTAAAATATCTGGAAGAGCTAAAACTAGAGCTAAGGTGAGTCTACTCTTAAACTCCTGAAAACTATTCTCGGAAAGATCTGACCACTGAAACTTGACTTTCTTCTGAGTCAATCTGGACATAGGGGATGCAATAGAAGAAAATCCTTCAATAAACCATATGTAATAGCCATCCAAACCAAAGAAATTTCTAATATTTGATGGAGAGATAGGGCGAGGCCAGTTTTTTACTGCCTCGGTCTTCTGAGGATCTACTTTAATGCCATCATCAGAAATGAGTTACTTAAAGACTTGACTAACATCATAAGACTTACTACATTCATAGGAGAATTTCATGATTCCATGCTAGTTAAATAAAATCCCTTCATCTAGTAATTTAATCAAACATATTAAAGGCATGGCACATACAAACATCATTATCAAATTCTAAATTTCCTCATTCAAGGGTTTAAATATTAGGGTTGCATTAACTTATGGCTATAGTAGTTAAACCCACATAGAAATTATCAAAAATCATGGAGTAGAATGCAATTTAATATTTATTAACATAAACATGAGCAGCCAAATCATGAAAGCATATAGAAAAATCCATAACTTGTGTTTAGAAAAGGATTCTTGGACTTTATGAAAAAAAGGGGTCCGTGAATGAACCCTATGCATACCTGGGATAATGTTCTTAAACTTGGAGAAGTGAAAATCCCTTAATTCTTGAAGAGGATTGTACTGGGTTCTTGGAGATTAAATTTAGAGAGAAACCCTAATTGTATTTGTGAAACAATGATGGATAAAGTGGTTGAAATCGTGAATAAATGGGTATATATAGACGAGTGTGAAATGACAAAAATACCCATATTAAAATGACCTGGAATAGCTTAACGTATCATTCGATGGTGGACTCCGATGGTCCATCAGACCTGCGATGGTTCGTCTGGCCATACCGTCAGACCTGGCAAGAACCATCTGTCACTAGACATATCCAATGGTGGACTCTAATGGTCCGTCGAACCTGTGACATTCCATCGGGTCTTGTCGTCAGACAGGAACAAAAACTAGATCCATTGACTCCGTTCAAAAGCAATGTCTGACGGCCAGTTGGACTACTAACGGAACGTCAGGTTCTGCCGTCGGAACGTCGTAACCTGATTATTTTTCATAAAATGTCCATAACATTCTCATCTGACACTAGATTTTGATGAAATTGGAATCGATGGAAAGCTTAAAGAATCTCCCACGTGTTAGAAAGTTAAAGTCCATAAAATACCACGTGTATAAAAAATTAAGTTTATATTTCAAAGAAAATTCAAACATCCTAGTGATGATTTCAAGCTGAGATAAAGCACGGGTGTTAAAACTATATTCCAGAAAGTCAATTTAGTTGATATTGAAGAGTTATAGATGACTGATTTTGATGTCATTATCGGTATGGAGTTGATTCACTCATGCTACGCATCAGTTGATTGAAGAAACCGACTTGTTCATTTTCAGTTTTTGAATGAACCAGTTCTTGAATGGAGGGGTAGTACTTCGGCACTTAGGGGTCAACTTGTTTCGTACCTTATAGAGAAAAAAATAATATCCAATAGGTGTGTCTACCATCTTGTTTGAGTTAAAAACTATAACGCCCCGCATTTTGGGCTAGAATAAAAACTATGATTTTGATGCGTTGCTAATCCCAAAGCCATAAAATCCTATGCCAATACAACATATTAATTATTGTGTACCATGTGAATCCTATCAATCTTGAATTTATACCATAGAGGTCCTTCAACTCAAGGACAAGTTGAAACTATTTTGATCAACTAAGTTTTAGAAGACATTGTAAAGTGTGTCAACTTCCAATGACCATAACTCTCCATGTATGTTGAATTAGGAAGTCTACTATGTGTCAAATGATAGGTATTCGAATTATCTTTCCAACAATACTAATTTGGATAAAATCCAACACCCGAGCAAGAGGTTATGGCCCTTTAAACTGATAAGCGACACCTAACCAATTGCCCATGGCCACTGGAAAGCATAGGTGATAGCCTTGGTGGTTCCTATGTAATTATAGGCAATAGCCTAGGAGGCACCTATGTAAACATAGGCGATAGCCTAGGCGGTGCCTACGTGAAGATAGGCGATGGGATAGGCGGCGCCTATGTGAATATAGGCGATCGGATGGGTGGTGCCTATTTAAGGAATTTTGGTGAATTAAAAACTCTGTGTTAAGGACCTAAAATACTTATTCTTTCATCAATAGTGCTCAAGATTCTTCTTAGGGTTTCAACATGAAAAACCCAAATAGTTCAAGATTTGACCGTAGGTCTTCAAAAAATATTGCATATTTGGAATCCTCTCAACGTAGGCTTCGAGAAGCATCTAATATTAGCAGTAATAGAGGTACATGAGCTTATCCAAAAATCTCATGGGTGTAGTTTTTATGAACATGCATGCTTTTAAATGAGGGTTTTCAATCAAATGCTAATATCTTGCTTTCAATATGATTTCTAAGAAATTTTCTTTATGTCATGGGAATTGTTTTCCTATTTACCTCAATGGTTGAAACCATGCATATATGATTTTAGATTTTCCAAGGAAGTTTGATAAATATGAATGATGAATTGTTTTCAAATTCCCATGATAATGTTTCGATACTCCATATTGTATTGTGACAAATAAAAGAGAGCATAAATTTGAAATAAATATTGTTCACCACTCGTAAATTATGAAGCACCTTGGTTTTTACCTAATTATACATATGTGGATGTGATATTGAAGACTTGCAAGTTAGGTATGACGATACCCTACAGAATACGATATGCGATTGAATAAGATGAAGTTTCAATGCATTGATTTTTTATGAGAAAGGTGGATGCCTGAAGAAGGCATTTGAGACACAAGTGACTCATCGCTGGAAGAACGTGTTTGGCAACACGAAATATTGGTGCCATGCTTTGTGGTCTTGTGTGTCTCTCCTTCACTTATACTTTAATCTCAGCGGCAACTGAGGTTTGACAATTGGTGTAAATTATGTAGAGTGTTCCACCTAGCTCAGTTGCATTTCATTATTGTTGAGAAAAACCATTGTATTACACCCATGTTTTTTCAAATAATTTGATATGAAATTTCTTTATAATGGCTCTCAACTATGTTTTGTAAAAATATTATGTTTTGTTTTGATATCTTGCATGCCAGTACTTTTTTGCTGACCTCTTCCCCTCTCCAACCTCTCAGGTTCAGAGGCCCAGTCTAGGGGTCAAGAGAATCAGTAGACCTTTTAGACAGAGTTGCAGAGACAAGTGGTGAGCCTTCTATGATTTGGAAGGTCTTATGTCCTGTAGTCCTTTTATCTTATATTCAGTTTTGGGGGTCTGCTAGGGGCCTTGTCCCTGTTTTCAGATAGACATTGCTTCAGTCATGTAGTATAGATTTCACAGATGGTTTTAGAGATGTTAATTTAGATTGTGGGACACTATTCCCTATTTTCTTTTTCATATGATTCTTGACCATGTTTCTATTATATTGTGCTTCTTCCACATTACTTTGATCATTATATGCATGATTATCAGATAGATAGGGGTGTTTTAGGCCTCCATTGTTTGAAATACTCATCACGGTCAGGCCCTAGTTTGGGTCCGACAAATATGGTATGAAATCATGGTTCATTATGCTAGGGTGTCTGCAAAATTGCATCGAGTAAAGTCTTATTTATGGGTATGTAGCACGCCACACTTATAAGCAGAGGGCTGCTAGGCGTTTTGGAAATATTTCCCTTCTTTGTGATTTAATTCATGCTACAGAGTATGAATTGTCCCCTAATCAATGATTACTTCTGTTTCAAAAACACAGTTATGCCTCCACGTCATATCATCGATCAGAATGCTCAAACAGATGAGGTATGTCCTACCCATGGGATGCGGATCCATAATAGGGCTCATACTCTAGAATTTATCCCTACTCCAGGAGTCCCTCCAGTCCTAACCAGTCTACCTTGAGCTCCGTGGACTAATGCCAACCGTCCCTCAACTACTCAGGGAGATATTTCTAATACAGAATTCAGATGGTCTATTCATATGCTGACACACTTGGTAGCTAACTAGGCTCAACGATTGAAAAATGTTGGGTCTGCATCTATTACATCTGAGGCTACTAGAGTCGGACATTTAATAAAGATGAACCCACCTAAGTTCATTGGAACCAAGGTGGAGGAAGATCCACAGGAGTTTATGGATGAGATGGAAAAAATCTTTAAGGTGATGCATATGGATGAGGTTGAAGGGGTGGAGCTAGTAACCTAGCAGCTCAATGATGTTGTGAATCAGTGGTATGATGACTGGGAAGATGAAAAAAATGAAAGTACTGAGCCCACAATTTGGGGAGAATTTGTGGAAGCTTTTCTTGATCGATTATTTCCTCTGGAGTTGAGGGAGGACAAAGAGGAAGATTTTATGAATCTGAAGTAGGGCAGTATATAGGAGTACACTTTGAAGTTTAATAAACTAGCCCGCTATGCACCATAGTTGACTAGTAATATGAGGGCCCAAATGAGAAAATTTGCATCCAGCCTTACTGATAACCTGGTACTTGAGTGCTAGGGGGCTATGTTGAATAAGGAGTTAGACTTTGCTCGATTAACCATTCATATGCGTCAAGTGAAAGAGAAGAAGAAAAAGATTACTAAATTTAAAGAGAAAGGGAAACATGCTAAAAGAGCTAGATCTGTGGATCAGCACGAGGTTTAGTCGCAAAGTGGTAAATAGGGTAATAAGTGGTCGAAGAAGAAGATGTTTTGGAATAATGCACAGTCAACAGCCAACGCCCCAGCACTCAGAACACCCATAGACAGAGAAAATCAAAGTTTTTCAGACTCCTTATGGGTCCAAAGCTCTAGGTATATAGTGTCAGGGCAGTGTGGCCTAGTAGCGGCATACTCGTCTGTAATGTGAAGTTTGCAAATGGAATCATCTAGGGAAGTGTTTGTTTGAGGGGAGAAACTGCTATACTTATGGAAAATTGGGTTACCTTCAAAGAGATTATCCATCTGCTGAAGTAAAGGTAGGGGGAGGGGGGGGCTATGTCCCAAGTCGCCTCTATAGTTCCTTTTCCTAAGGATGCCCCTTCAGCTACCGAAAGCGGTCGCAACCGATTATATTCTTTGAATTACCGCTTGGCAGCAGAAGCTTTACCTAATGTTGTCACCGGTATGTTACGAATCTTTTTTGGTAATGTTTATGTATTGCTTGATCTTGGGTCTACTTTATCTTATCTGACCCCTTATATGGGTGTTGGTTTTGAGTTTGAGCCCAAAGTTATAGTAGAACCCTTCTCTGTTTCTACTCAAGTAGGTGATGTTGTTGTTGCTAGAAGGGTATTTAGGAATTGTGTCATGTCTGTTCATAGTAGGAAAACTGTGGTAGACCTTATAGAACTGGATATGATAGATTTTGATGCCATCCTTGGGATGGACTGGCTCCAATCATGTTATGCCACCCTTGATTGCAGAACCCGAAAGGTCTTTTTTATTTCAGGAATGAAACACCAGTTATATGGGTCGGGAGTTCTGTGGAACCTAGAGGTTACTTTATCTATTATCTTAGAGCCCAAAAGCTTATCTCTAAAGGTTGTATGTATCATGTAATCCAAGTAAAAGATTCAAAAGTTGGAAACCTTCCTCTTCGGTCAGTCCCTGTAGTGAATGTATTCCCAGAAGTCTTTCCCAAAGATCTCCCAGGGATACCCCCTGATAGGGAGATAGATTTTGGCATTGATGTGTTGCCAGACACTCGTCCTATTTCTATTCCACCATATAGAATGGCTCCCACGGATCTAAAAGAGTTAAAGGAACAACCTACAAACCTCCTAGACAAAGGTTTTACTCGTCCTAGTGTTTCCCCATGGGGTGTACCTATGCTCTTCATGCGAAAGAAGGATGGGACCCTTCGGATATGCATAGACTACCATCAATTGAATACAGTCACGATTAAAAATAAATATCCTCTTCCTAGGATTTACGACCTTTTTTACCGGCTTCAGGGTGCCAAGGGCTATTCAAAAATAGACCTTCATTCGGGTTATCATCAGTTGAAAGTTAGAGGGCAAGACATACCCAAGACAGCCTTCCAAACCCGATATGGTCACTATGAATTTCTTGAATTGTTTGTCATTGTATTTATTGATGATATTCTGATCTATTCTAAGAGTAAAGAGAATCACGCCAGTCACCTCCGAATCATCCTTCAAACCCTTAAGGATCTTCAGTTGTATGCCAAATTTTCTAAATGTGAATTCTGGTAAGACGCTATTGCCTCCTGGGGCATATTGTGTCCAGTGATGGGATAAGAGTGGATCCCTAGAAAGTTAAAGCTGTGAGAAAATGGCCCAGACCCACGAATCCAACTGATATTCGGTGCTTCTTGGGTTTAGTGGGGTATTAAAGAAGTTTCATAGAGATTTTTTCTTCCATAGCTGCTCCGCTTATGAAATTGACTCAGAAAAAGATAAAGTTTGTGTAGTCTGACTTATGTGAAAATAGTTTTGAGAAATTGAAGGACAAGCTGACTACTGCTCCTATTTTAACCCTTCCCGAGGGTGTAGATGATTTTGTGGTTTATTGTGATGCGTTCAGTGTGGGACTTGGTTGTGTATTAATGAAGTGTGGTAAGGTGATAGCTTATGCACCTAGGAAGTTAAAGGTGCATGAGCGCAATTACCCCACTCATGACTTAGAGTTAGCAGTCGTGGTGTTTGCACTTAGAATCTGGAGGCACTATCTCTATGGAGTGCATATTGATATTTATACTGAATATAAGAGTTTACAGTATGTTTTCTCATAGACAGAATTGAACATCAGGCAGAGGTGTTGGATGGAGCTTTTGAAAGACTATGATATGAGTCTGCATTACCATATGGGCAAGGCAAATGTTATAGCCGACGCCTTTAGTAGGTTGTCTATCGGAAGCCTTTCTCATGTAGAAGAAGGAAAGAAAGAGATGGTGAAGGATATTCACTACGTTGTAAATCAGGGAGTGCGACTCTTAGATTCCAAAGATAGAGGGGTGATTGTTCATGAGTTAGCTAATTCATCTCTTTCTATTGAAGTTTAGGAGAAGCAGGTTAAAGATCTCAACTTGATGTAAATCAAGAAATATGTGGGTCAACAAAAGGTTATGTTGTTTGAAATCAGTGGAGATGGTATTCTAAGATTTTACGGTAGGTTGAGCGTTTCGAATGTCGATGGGCTATGGGAAAGAATCCTTAATAAGGCGCACACTTTGAGGTATGTCATTCACCCAGGCTCTACTAAGATGTACCATGATCTGAAAACCTTGTATTGGTGGAATAACATGGAACGTGATGTAGCTGATTTTGTGTCCAAGTGTTTAAACTGTCAACAAGTGAAGGTAGAACACATGAGGCCAGGTGGTACTTCCCAAGAGATAGCCCTACCTTTATTAAAGTGAGAGATGATAAACATGGACTTTATTACTGGACTTCCGAGATGTCGAAAGAAGTATGATTCTATATGGGTGGTTGTAGATCGGTTAACAAAGTCAGCCCACTTTTTACCTGTGAAGACTAACTATTCGAGAAAGGTTTATGCTAAGATTTACATTGAGGAGATAGTTCGATTGCATGGGGCACCAGTGTCCATTATATACGATAGAGGTATGCAGTTTTCTTCTCAGTTTTGTAGATCCTTTCAGAAGGGTTTAGGTACACAAGTGAATTTGAGAGAAACTTTCCCCCCTCAGAAGAATGGGCAAGCTGAGCGTACCATTTATACCCTCAAAGATATGTTGAGGGAATGCATCGTTGATTTCAAAGGTAGTTGGTAGATCACCTGTAACTGGTTGAATTCGCTTACAATAATAGCTACCATGCCAGCATCAAGATGGCTCCTTTTAAGGCTTTGTATGAGAGGAGATGTAGGTCTCCGATAGGTTGGTATGAAGTGGGTGAGGCTCAGTTGTATGGTCCTGATCATGTTCATCAGGTGATGGAGAAAGTGAAAATCATTAGAGAATGACTCAAGACTGCTCAGAGTCGTCAGAAGTCCTATGCCGTTGTTCGGAGAAGAGAACTAGAGTTTCAAATTAGTTATTGGATGTTTCTCAAGGTTTCTCCTATGAAAAGGGTTATGTGGTTTGGAAAAAAGGGTAAATTAAGCCCTATTTATGTAGGGCCATATCAGATTTTGAAGAACACTGGTACAGTTGCATATGAGTTAGAATTGCCTTCATGTTTGGGTTTCATTCATCCGGTATTCCATGTATCCATGTTGAAGAAATTCATTGGAGATGCCTCTATGGTATTGCTAGTAGAGGGTATCAAAGTGACAAACTCCTTGTCTTACGAAGAAGAGCCCATTGAAATTTTAGATCGCCAAGTTCTAAAGCTGACGAGCAAGGAGGTAGCCTCAGTAAAGGTACTATGGAGAAATCAGAAAGTCGAAGAAGCAACTTTGGAGTCAGAAGATGACATGAGAATTAGATATACCAATTTTTTTTCTTCGATGGAGGAGGATACAAAAGGTACTATTCCTATCTTATCTTTCCTAGTCCATTATTATGCTTGAAATAGTGTCTTTTTGTGTCCCGCATCATCATTCAGGGACGAATGATCCTAAGGGGGGGATAATGTAATGCCCCACATTTTGGGCTAAAATAAAAACCATGATTTCAATACGCTGCGAATCCTCAAGCCATAAAATCCTATGCCAATACGGTATGTTAATTATTGTGTAGCATGTAAATCTCCTCAAGCATGAATTTAGACCATAGAGGTCCTTCAACTCAAGGACGAGTTTAAACTATTTGGATTGACTAAGTTTTAGTAGACGTTGTAAAGTGTGTCAAATTCTATAGACCATAACTCTCCATGTATGTTGAATTAGGAAACCTACAATGTGTCAAATGATAAGTATTCCAGTTAGCTTTCCAACTATACCAATTTGGCTAAAATCCAACACCCGAGCAAGAAGTTATGGCCATTCAAAGTTATAACTGACACCTAAGTAATCGCCCATGGCCACTAGAAAGCATAGGCGAAAGCCTAGGCGGTGCCTATGTGAAGATAGGCGATAGCCTAGGCGGCGCCTATATAAACATAGGCGATAGCCTAGGCGGTGCCTATGTGAGGATAGGCGATGGGATAGGTGGTGCCTATGTGAAGATAGGTGATAGGATAGGTGGCGCCTATGTAAGGAATTTTGGTGAATTAAACAGTCCGTGTTATGGACAATGTGGTCATTTTCCACCCTTACTTAGCCCTAAAACACGAGATTTAGTTCCAAGGACCCCAAAATACTTATTCTTTCATCAAAAGTGCTCAAGATTCTCCTAAGGGTTTCAACATAAAAAAACCCAAATAGTTCAAGATTGGACCGTAGTTCTTCAAAACAAATTGCATATTTGGAATTCTCTCAACGTAGGCTTCGAAAAGCATCTAATTTTCATAGTAATCGAGGTACGTGGGGTTATCCAAAAATCTCATGGGTGTAGTTTCTATGTATATACATGCTTTTAAATGGGGGTTTTCAATCAAATGCTAATATCTTGCTTTTAATATGATTTCTAAGTCATTTTTTTTATATCATGGGAATTGTTTGCCTATATACTTCAATGGTTGAAACCATGCATATGTGATTTGAGAATTTCCAAGGAAGTTTGATAAATATGAATGATGAATTGTTTTCAAATTCCCAAGATAATGTTTTGATACTCCATATTGAATTGCGATCAACAAAAGAGAGCATGAATTTGAAATAAATATTGTTCATCACTTGTAAATGATGAAGCAACTTGGATTTTACCTGATTTTGCATTTGTCGATGTGAGATTGATGACTTACAAGTTGAGTATGACGATACCCTACAGAATACGATATGCGATTGAATAAGATAAAATTTGAATGCATTGATTTTACATGAGAAAGGTGGATGCCCAAAGAAGGCATTTGAGACACAAGCCACTCATCGCTGGAAGAACGTGTTTACCGACACGGAATATAGGTACCATGCTTTGTGGTCTTGCGTACCTGATATTATATTATTCGAAATTGGGATTATGGTTAGGAGCCATGCTTTGTGGTCTTGTGCACAACCATATTTGGTTTGGGTAAAGACACCAAGCTTTGTGGTCTTGTGTGTCTCTCCCTTACTAATACTCTAATCTCGACGACAACCGAGGCTTGACAGTTGGTGTAAATTATGTAGGGTATTCAACCTAGCTCATTTGTATTTCATTATTGTTTAGAAAAACTATTGCATTACACCCATGTGTTTTCAAATGATTTGATACAAAGTTTCTTTATAACGGCTCTCAACTATATTTTATAAAAATATTATGTTGTGCTTTCATATCTCTACGTGCCAGTACTTTTTTGCTGACCCCCTCCCCTCTCCATCCTCTCAGGTTTAGAGGTCCAGTCTAGGGGTCATGGGAATCAGTAGATCTTTCAGACAGAGTTGCAAAAGTACTGGTGAGGCTTCTATGATTTGGAAGGTCTTATGCTTGCAGTCCTTTTATCTTATATTCAGTTTTGGGGGTCTGCTGAGGGCCTTGTCCCAGTTTTCAGATAGACATTGTTTCAATCATGTAGTAGAGATTTCACAGACGGTTTTACAGATGTTGATTTCGATTGTGGGACACTATTCCCCATTTTTGTTTTCATATGATTTTTGACCATGTTTCAGTTATGTTGTGTTTCTTCCGCATTACTTTGATCATATGAATTATGTGCATGATTATGAGACAAATGGGGGTGTTTCGGGCTCCATGGTTTGAAATGCTCGTCACGGCCAGGCCCTATGTTGGGTCGTGACAAACTTGGTATCAAAGCGAGGTTCATTGTCCCAGGGTGTCTTTGAAATTGCGTTGAGTAGAGTTTTGTTTATGGGTGTGTAGCGCGCCACACTTATAAGCAGGAGGTTGCTAGGAATTTAGGAAATGTTTCCCTTCTTTGTGATTTATTTCGTGCTTTAGATTATATTGTTTGACTAACCGCCAGGAGGCGAAAGCTTCACCAGATATTGTCGTCGGTATGTTACGAATATTTTCTTGTGATGTTTATGTATTTCTTGATCCCGGGTATACTTTATCTTATATAGCCCCTTATGTGGCTGTTGGTTTCGGGTTTGAGCCCGAAGTTATTGTAGAACCCTTCTCTATTTCTACTCCTGTAGGTGATTCTGTTGTTGCTAGAACGGTATATAGGAATTTTGTTGTGTCTGTTCATAGTAGGAAAACTATGGTAGACCTTGTAGAACTGGATATGATAGATTTTGATGCCATCCGTGGGATGACTGGCTTCATTCGTGTTATGCCACACTTTTTCTTTCCCGAATGAGACACCGCAGGGAGTTTTGTGGAACCTGGAAGTCACTTTATCTCTTATCTTAAAGCCCAAAAGCTTATCTCCTAAGGTTGTATGTATCATCTAATCCGAGTAAAAGATTCAAAAGTTGGAAACCTTCCTCTGCAGTCAGTCCCTGTAGTGAATGAATTCCCAGAAGTCTTTCTCAAAGATCTCCCACGGATACCCCTGATAGGGAGAGAGATTTTGACATTGATGTGTTGCCAGACACTCGTCCTATTTCTATTCTGCCATATAGTATGGCTCTTCCGTAACTAAAGGAGTTAAAGGAATAGCTTGCAGACCTCCTAGACAAAGGTTTTATTCATCCTACTGTTTCCCAATGGGGTGCACCCATGCTCTTCGTGTGAAAGAAGGATGGGATCCTTCGGATGTTTATAGACTACCGTCAGTTCAATAAGGTCAGGATTAAAAATAAATATCCTCTTCCAAGGATTGACGACCTTTTTGACCAGCTTCAAGCGGCCAAGTGCTTTTCAAAAATAGACCTTCATTCTGGTTATTATCTGTTGAAAGTTAGGGAGTCAGACATACCCAAGACAGCCTTCCAAACTTGATATGGTCACTACGAATTTCTAGTCATGTCCTTCGGGTTGACTAATGCCCCTTCAGCCTTCATGGATCTTATGAATAGAGTGTTCTGTCAGTTTCTTGACTTGTTCATCATTGTATTTATTAATGATATTCTGATCTATTCTAAGAGTAAAGAGGATCACACCAATCACCTCCGAATTATCCTTCAGACTCTTAAGGATTATTAGCTGTATGCCAAATTTTCTAAGTGTGAATTCTGTTAGATGCTATTGCCTTCCTATGGCATATTGTGTCCAGTGACGGGATAAGAGTAGATCCCTAGAAATTTGAAGCTGTGAGAAAATGGCCCAGACCTACGACTCCAATCGATATTTGAAGCTTCATGGGTTTGGCAGGGTATTAAAGAAGGTTCATAGAGAGTTTTTCTTCCTTTGATGCTCCGCTTCCTAAACTGACTCAGAAAAATATAAAGTTTGTGTAGTCTGACTTGTGTGAAAATAGTTTGGAGAAATTAAAGGACAAGCTGACTATTGCTCCTGTTTTGACCCTTCCTGAGGGTGTAGATGATTTTATGGTTTATTGTGATGCATCCCGTGTGGGACTTGGTTGTGTATTGATGTAGCGTGGTAAGGTGATAGCTTATGCATCTAGGCAGTTAAATGTGCATGAGCGCAATTACCCCACTCATGACTTGGAGTTAGCAGTCGTAGGCACTATCTCTATAGAGTGCATATCGATATTTATACTGATCATAAGAGTTTACAGTATGTTTTCTCACATAAAGAATTGAACCTCAGGCAGGGGCGTTGGATGGAGCTTTTGAAAGACTCTAATATGAGTCTGGATTACCATCCAGGAAAGGCAAATGTTATAGTTGACGCCCTCAGTAGGTTTTCTATGGGTAACCTTTCTTATGTAGAAGAAGGAAAGAAAGAGATGGTAAAGGATATTCACTGCATTACAAATCTGGGAGTACAATTCTTTGATTCCGAAGATGGAGGGGTGATTGTTCATGAGTTAGCTAAGTCATCTCTTTGTGCTGAAGTAAAGGAGAAGCAAGTTAAAGATCCTATCTTGATGCAAAACAAGAAAGATATGGGTCAACAAAAGGTTATGTCATTTAAAATCGGTGGTGATGGTATTCTAAGATTTTAGGGCAGGTTTTGCATTCCTAATGTCGATGGGCTACGGGAAAGAATCCTTAATGCGGTGCACACTTCGAGGTATGTCATTCACCCAGGCTCTACTAAGATATACCATGATCTGAAAACCTTGTATTGGTGGAATAACATGAAACGTGATATAGTCGATTTCATGTCCAAGTGTTTGAATTATCAACAAGTGAAGGTATAACACATGAGGGCGGCTGGTACTTCCTAAGAGATAGCCCTGCCTTTATAGAAGTGGGAGATGATAAACATGGATTTTATTATAGGACTTTCGAGATCCTGAAACTAGTATTATTATATATGGGTCATTGTAGATCGGTTTACCAAGTCAGCACATATTTTGCCTGTGAAGACTAATTATTTGGTAGAGGTGTATGCTAAGATTTACATTCAGGAGATAGTTTGATTGCATGGGGCACCAATTTCTATTATATCCGATAGAGGTACGTTGTTTTCATCTCAGTTTTGGAGATCCTTTCAGAAGGGTTTAGGTACATAAGTGTATTTGAGTAAAGCTTTCCAGCCTCAGACGGATGGTAAAGCTAAGCGTACCATTCAGACCCTCGAAGATATGTTGAGGGCATGCATCATTGATTTCAAAGGTAGTTAGGTAGATCACCTACCACTGGTTGAATTCACTTATAATAATAGCTACCATGCCAGCATCAAGATGACTCCTTTTGAGGCTTTGTATTGGAGGAGATGTAGGTCTCCAATAGGATGGTATGAAGTGGGTGAGATTCAGTTGCATGGACCTGATCTTATATATCCGGCAATGGAGAAAGTGAAAATCATTAGAGAACGACTCAAGACTACTCAGAGTCATCAGAAGTCCTATGTCGATGTTCAGAGAAAAGAACTAGAGTATAAAATTGGTGATTGGGTATTTCTTAAGGTTTCACCTATGAAAGGGGTTATGTAGTTTGGAAAAAGGGTAAATTAAGACCTCATTATATAGGGCCATATCAGATTTTGAAGAAGATTTGTACAGTTGCATATGAGTTAGAATTGCCTGCAAGTTTGGGTTCCATTCATCTGGTATTCCATGTATCCATGTTGAAGAAATGCATTGGAGATCATTTTATGGTATTGCCAGTAGAGGGTATCAAAGTGACAGACTCCTTGTCTTATGAAGAAGAGCCCATTGAAATTTTAGATTGCCAAGTTCAAAAGCTGAGGATTAAGGAGATAGCCTCAGTAAAGCTACTGTGGAGGAATCAGAAAGTCGAAGAAGCAACTTGGGAGTTATAAGATGACATGAGAATTAGATATCCCAATTTGTTTGCTTCGATAGAGAAGGAGACAGAAGGTACTATTCTTATCTTATCTTTCCTAGTCCATTATTATGCTTGAAATCGTGTCTGTCTGTGTCCCATATCATCATTTGTGAACGGATGATCCTAAGAAGGGGATAATGTAACACCCTTATTTTGGGGTAGTATAAAAACCATGATTTTAATGCATTGCTAATCTAGAAGCCATAAAATCCTATGCCAGTATGGCATGTTAATTATTGTGTAGCATGTGAATCTGCTCAAGCTTGAATTTAGACCATAAATGTCCTTCAACTCAACGATGAGTAGAAGCTATTTAGATCGGCTAATTTTTAGTAGACATTGTAAAGTGTGTCAGCATCCATCGACCATAACTCTCTGTGTATGTTGAATTAGGAAGGCTACTCTATATCAAATGATATGTATTTGAGTTATCTTTCCAACGATACAAATTTGGCTAAAATTCAACACCCGAGCAAGAAGTTATGGCCCTTCAAAGTGATATGTGATGGCTAATCAATCGCCTATGGCCACTGGAAAGCATAGGCGATAGCCTAGGCGGCACCTATGTGAACATAGGCGATAGCCTAGGTGGTGGCTATGTAAACATAGGCGATAGCCTAGGCGGTGCCTATGTGAAGATAGGCGATGGGATAGGCGGCGCCTATGTAAAGATAGGCAATAGGATGGGCGGCGCCTATGTAAGGAATTCTAGTGAATTAAACACTCCGTGTTAAGAACAAAGTGGTCCTTTTCCACCCTTACTTAGCCCTAAAACACGAGATTTAGTTCCAAGGACCCCAAAATACTTATTCTTTCATCCAAAGTGCTGAAGATTCTCCTTAGGGTTTCAACATAAAAAACCTAAATAGTTCAAGATTTGACTATAGGTCTTCAAAACAAATTCCGTATTTGGAATCCTCTCAATGTAGTCTTCGAAAAGCATCTAATATTCATAGTAATCGAGGTACGTGGGGTTATCCAAAAATCTCATGGGTGTATTTTTTATGAACATGAATGCTTTTAAATGGGGGTTTTCAATCAAATGCTAGTATCTTGCTTTCAATATGATTTCTAAGTCATTTTCTGTATGTCTTGGGAATTGTTAGCCTATATACATCAATGGTTGAAACCATGCATATTTGATTTGAGCTTTTCCAAGGAAGTTTGATAAAAATGAATGATGAATTGTTTTCAAATTCCCATGATAATGTTTCGATACTCCATATTGTATTGTGATCAACAAAAGAGAGCATGAATTTGAAATAAATATTGTTCACCACTTGTAAATGATGAAGCACCTTGGATTTTACCTAATTATGCATATATGGATGTGATATTGATGACTTGTATGTCGGGTATGAAGATACCCTACAGAATATGATATGCGATTGAATAAGATGAAATTTCAATACATTGATTTTTCATGAGAAAGGTGGATGCCCGAAGAAGGCATTTGAGACATAAGTCGCTCATCGCTGGAACAACGTGTTTGCCGACATGGAATATTGGTACCAGTCTTTGTTGCCTTGCATACCTGATATTATATTATCCCAAATTAGGATTATGGTTTGGAGCCATGCTTTGTGGTCTTTTGCACTACCATATTTGATTTGGGTCGAGACACCATGCTTTGTGGTCTTGTGTGTCTCTCCTTCACTTATACTCTAATCTCGACAGCAGCTAAGCTTTGACAGTTAGTGTAAATTTCATTATTGTTGAGAAAAACTATTGCATTACACCAATTTGTTTTCAGATGATTTGATACGAAATTTCTTTATGATGGATCTCAACTATAATTTGTAAAAATATTATGTTTTGCTTTGATATCCCTGTGCGCCAGTACTTTTGTGCTGACCCCGCCCCCTCTCCAACCTCTCAGGTTCAGAGGCCCAGTCTCAGGGTCAAGAGAATCAGTATATCTTTTAGACACAGTTGCAGAGACAAGTGGTGAGCCTTCTATGATTCGGAAGGTCTTATGTCCTGCTGTCCTTTTATCTTATATTCAGTTTTGGGGGTCTGCTGGGGGCCTTGTCCTAGTTTTCAGATAGACATTTTTTCATTCATGTAGTAGAGATTTCGCAGACAGTTTTAGATATGTTGATTTAGATTGTGAGACACTATTCCCTATTTTCATTTTCATATGATTCTTGACCATGTTTTCGTTATATTTTGTTTCTTCCACATTACTTTGATCATATTAATTATGTGCATGATTAACAGAAAAATAGGGGTGTTTCGGGCCTCCATGGTTTGAAATGTTCGTCACGGCCAGGCCCTGGTTCAAGTAGTGACAAAAACTCCAATTCCAAGAATCCTATCTTTAGTCAATTTAATTAGTGAGGGAATTTCTAGATGACTTCCCTAAAGATCTCTCCTATGTTCCTCCGAAAAGAAAAACTGACTTTGGGATAGACCTTCTCGCAGATACCCAGCCCATCTCTTTTCCACCATCAAAATTAGCTCTAGCTGAGCTAAAAGAACTTAAAGAACATTTGAAAGACCTCCTAGAAAGGCCCAGTGTTTCCCTCATGGGGCGATCCTATCCTTTTAGTGCAAAATAAAGATGGATCCCTTAGGATATGCATCGATTACCGTTAGCTGAACAAATTCACAATCAAGAATAAGTGCCCACTTCCCAGAATCGATGATTTGCTCAACCAACTTCAGGGTGCTAGTTATTTCTCTAAGATAGTCTTTAGATCCGACTTTCATCAGCTCAGATTCAGAGAATGTGCCATTCCAAAAATAGCTTTTAGAACTCGAGATAGTCACTTCAAATTTTTTGTCATGTCTTTCGATCTTACAAATACCCCTCCATCTTTCATAGACTTGATGAATAGAGTGGGCAAGTAGTACTTGAATATGTTCATCATAGTCTTCATAGATGACATCCTTTTATATTACCATAATGAAAATGATCATGTAGATCACCTCAGAATAGTATTTTAGACTCTTAGAGCCCATCAGTTGTTCACTAAATTCAATAAGTGCAAATTTTGGATAAGATCAGTAGTTTTTCTTTGCCATATCATTTCCAGTGATGGCATTAGAGTTTGACCCTCAGAATACCAAGGCAGTGAGGAACTATCCCAAACCCATTCCTCCCTCAGATATCTGGAGTTCCTTGGATTTGGCTGGCAATTACAGAGGGTTTTTTGAAGGATTTACATATATTGTATCCCTCATGTACAGATTAACTCAGAATAAAGTTAAGTTTCTATGGTCAGATTCATGTGACAAAATGAAGAATTGACTTATCACAACCCCAATTTTGACGCTACCAGAGGGTTTAGATGGGTTTGTTGTGTACTGTGATGCCTCCAAAGCTATTTTGGATTGTGTTTTTATGAAAAAAGGTAAGTTCATAGCCTATGACTCTAGACAACTTAAGCCTCATGAAAATAATTACCCTACCCATGATCTAGAGCTTGCAACCACTGTGGTTACCTTAAATATTTGGAGGCACTATTTGTATGGGGTTTATGTTGATGTGTTCACACACCACAAAAGCTTCCAGTATGTGTTTTTGTAGAAGGATTTGAATCTGCGATGGAGGAAATGGTTAGAATTGTTTAAAGATTATGACATAAGTATTCTACTTCATCTGAGTAAGACAAATGTAGTGGAAGATTCCCTTAGTAAACCATCTTTGGGTAGCAATGTTTATATTGAGGATGATAAAACTGAGCTTGTTAGGAAAGTTCATCATCTGGCCAGATTAGGTATCCCTTTGGTTGATTCAGTTGATGGTAATATTTGGGTTCAAAATGGTTTGGAATCTTCTTTGGTTTCTAATGTGAAAGAAAATAAATATAAGGATCCCTATCTAGTAAAGTTGAAAGAGTCAATAAGAGATTAGAAAGTAGTTGTTTTCTCCTAAGGGGAAGATGGTGTGTTGCGTTGCCTGGGTAGGCTGTGTGTGCCAGACATAGATAAGTTGAGATAGAGAATTCTTGTAGAAGTGCATGTGCACATTACTCTATTCACCTAGGGGCCACTAAGATGTACCGTAATTTGCAGGAAATCTATTGGTGAAACAATATGAAGACGGCTACTGTAGAGTTTGTAGCTAAGTGCTCCAATTGTAAGTAGGTTAAGGTTTAGCACCAAAATCCTAGTGGTTCTATGCAGGAGTTCAGTATTCCAACTTGGAAGTGGAAGGAAGTGAACATGGAGTTTGTGATGGGTTTACCTCGTACTCGTTGTTACCGTGATTTTATTTGTATCATTGTGGATAGGATGACCAAATTAGCCCATTTCTCGCCAGTCCATACTTCTTATTCATCCAAGGACTATTCTAAGCTATACCTTAGAGAGCTGTTTAGGCTACACAGAGTGCTATTTTGCATCTTTTCAGATAGAGGTACCCAGTTTACCTCACTTTTGGAAAGCGCTCTTCAAGGGTCTTAGTACCCAAGTTCATCTCAACACAACCTTTCATCCTCAGAAGATTGTCAAGAAAAGAGGACCATTCAGACCTTGGAGGATATATTGAGAGCATGTGTTATTGATTATAAGGGTAGTTGGGATGATCAATTTCCTTTGATTGAGTTCACTCATAATAACAGCTGTCATACCAATATCCAAATATCTCTATTTGAGGCTCTATATGGGTGGATATATAGATCTCCAATTAGTTGGTTTGAGGTAGGTGAGACTTCCTTGATAGGGCCTGAATTAGTATATGATGCATTGGAGAAAGTTTAGTTGATCAGAGAGAGGTTTAAGACCACCCAAATTCAGCAAAAATCTTATGGAAATGTAAGACCCCACAAAATTCATTGCTTAATTCATTCCTTGAAGCTTGTTAAGGGGGTCCTAAATTTTTGCTATGTATTAAGACATAGAATCTTTTTAGCCTTCCAAATTTGGAGAATTTTATTTCTAACCTTCCCTTCCTTAGTTAGTCAATTTTTAAATTTATTCATGATCAGGGTCACTTGTAGGTCATCTCAGGAGAGTTTTAGATTTTCAAGACTAACGTAAGGGTGAATTTAGATGCCCAAAATAATGAAGGGTCATGATAGCCCCGTGTCTCGAGGGCTAGTCAACCCATGTAAGGGTCCCGCTGTGATGGGTACTTGACCCAAGTAGGGGTCATGTTGCGAAGGTTACTTTACCCAAGCAGGTATCGCAACGCAAGGGCAGTTATTTTCACCACCTTATTCAGCCTTAACATAAAATTAATTATCCTATAGGTCAAAATCTCATTCTTTACTAATAAACTCTCTCAAAAGTAAGCCCTAGACTAGTCAAGTACAAGAATTCAAGTCTCAAGAACTCACTTCAATCTTCTAAAAAGTAGTAAGCAAGGTATGTGAAGTGTTCATCCAAGTGTCCATTCCTCCCTTGGATTCCAAGAAACTATTTTTAAACATCAAGTTCATGGATTTCGTGAATTCCATGTTGTGTTTGATTATATTAATGTTTATAATGATTAATTGGGATTCTAATCCATGTTTTATGATACACTTCATGTGAGGTTAATTGATATGTATGTAATATCATGAGAATCCATGTAAAACCCTTGAAATTGTTAATGGGGATTTGAATTATGATGTCTACTTTATTTTAGTGTTATGTGCATATGTATGCTCTCCAAGTGCTTGGTGAATTACTCATGTGAACTAATAAGGGAAAGAGATGGTGTCATGTTAGCTTATTGCACCATATAAGTGTTTGATAAAATATTTCCATGAATGAGTTGTGAACTAGTGCACATGATTATGCTTTTCAAGCTCATGCTATGATTTACCTTTCATGTTATCGAGTCCGGGGGGTATTCAAAACCCATAAACTTAGTTGGTTACCTAGATCTTCGGTCAGTTACATAACTTAAGAAAATCTCTGTAGTATTCATAAGTCAATGACAATATTTAGTTCGGAATTCAGTGGTACTCAGTCAGTTATTACAATTAAGTAGTATTTTGTAAGTACACGGAACTTAGTGAACTCAGTTCAGTTTAGTTAGATAGGACGATCAGTCACAGTTTAATCAAGCCTAGTATGAACAAGGAAATTAGTTCAGTGTCCATTCTGTTAGGAGTAGGATTAAGGACCGAGTGAACCAAAGGATGGGGGCTCACCTGCCAGTAGAGGGTATGGTCCTTAGAAGCAATCCTTGCATTTTAGAGCTATGTAGCCAGCGTAGGTTGTGATATCTCACTGCAAGACTAGGGTTGATATATCTCATTTGAGATTTTCTACTAGCAAGGGTTGATGGAAGAGTTTTCTGTCAGAGAGGGCTAACATATAACTTTTCTTTACTCGCGGCACGGTGTTAATACACTTCCAATTGGGTTACATCTTGGACCCCTATTAGTTAAGAAAGGGGCAGGTCAGTAGATGATTATATCGTACAATCTTAGTTTCAGATTCAGTCTCAGTGTACAATTCAGTTAAGTTTTACAGATTCAGCACCATCAGATATAGTCAATTAGTTAAGTTCTAAAGATTCAGGACTGTCAGATAAAGTCAGTTTAGTTTTAAACTCAGTACAATTCTATCAATTCAGGACTGGCAGATGAAGTAATTCAATTATCAATAATTTAAAATTAGAATTCTCAAATATCAGTTAATTAGTATTTGGATTTATTACCCAGTGTTATCATTATTTCAGTTACAGTATACGTATTCATGCATGTACTCTCATTCAATCATCTTCTTGATATTCAGTTAGTATTATTCATTCATATGAACCCATGAAATTTTAGGCTACCTTACTGAGCTTACTAGAACATTCAAAGAACTGACGCATTCCTTTATTTTGTGTTATGATGTCTTATATCATAGGTTCAAATGTACGGGCTCCCGATCACCCTTAGCAGTTCAGACTTTCAGCAGTTAGAGTTTGCGGTGAGTCCTAATATTTTAAGGACATGTTTGTTTTATTTTTGTATTTCAGTTATCAATTCACTTTCAGTAGTTGGAGTTATTTAGGGGCTTATCCCATTAACTCCACAGTTTAGACAGTTTAAAGGCTTTTTAGACTAGAGTATTTTTGGACAGATATTTCAGTTTTTGTATTGTTATACCGTTTTTAGTTTTATCTATAGATTTGAACCTTATGGCAAGTTTCTGCCTAAATACCGCATATTACATTATTATTATTATTATTCAATTATTGTAGCAGCTACCAGTCATGGGTTCGCTTGTGGTCCTTTAAGATTATGAGCATCGCACAGCGTCTGGGCTATAGAATGAGGGTGTTACAAAATTGGTATCAGTTCCTAAGGTTCAACAAAGTCCTAAGAAGTCCGAAAGCCATATCTAGTAGAGTCTTGTGCATGGGCTGTAACGCGCCACACTTATAGAGTCTTTCAATATTCATTTCGTGAGAGTATGCATGAGATGCAGTAAAACTATAAGTCTAATCTGCTTCTTCCTTTGGCTTTAATAACATGCCTCTCGAAAGGACTAACAAAAGAAGAACTAGAAATCAGTCAGCACCTAAGTCCATTCAGGCAGATCCCCTGGATTAGCACGTCTTTCCTGCAAAATTCAGGGTTGTATTTACTACTTTAGCGAATTCAGTCGAAGCATAGAATAAAAGGCCAGATGTTGTACTACCTAACCTAGTGGCTAATTGTAACACCCCATAATCAAGTACGTGTATTGGGGTATTCAAGTACGTGTATTGGTCTTATTTATATGGAATTAATTTTTTTATTTTATTTATACCAGAATTTTCCTGTCAATGGTTCCATACGAAGGTTATTGAATAAGCATTCCAACGATATAAATATTTCCAAAAACGGATAGGTTTAGGATATAATCGAGTACGTTTGAAACTATAAAACAGTGGTCGGGATATTTGGGAATATTAAATGTGCAGGAAAATTTCCTGCACACAAACTACTAAGGCCGGCTGAATTTGTTGGTCAACATCAAACCATCATAACTACATTAATTTAATGAACTGGGAGAGCAAATGTAGTAGCTGATACGTTAAGTCGTAAGGCTATGATGGCGCCTATAAAAAGGCAAGGGATGATTAAAGATCTTCACCAGTTAGCTAGTTTGGGAGTTCGCCTTCTTGAAACTCTGGATAAAGAGCTAATCATACATAATGCTGTGGAATCTTCATTAGTAGCTGAAGTGAAAGAGAAACAATATGTAGATCCTATTTTATTATAGCTTTAGGAGAACATTCAAAGTAGTGCGACCAAGGCATTTGAGCTTACGCGAGAAGGAGTACTTCAGTGCCAAAACCGATTGTGTGTGCCCGATGTAGACGGTCTAAGAAAGAAGATTATGACAGAGGCACATTGTTCAAGGTATTCAATTCATCTAGGATCAACTAAAATGTATCAAGATTTGAAAGATATGTATTGGTGGAATGACATGAAGAAAAGCATTGTAGAATTTGTAGCTGAATGTCCAAATTGTCAAAGAGTTAAAGTTGAGCACCAAAAACCCGGAGGTTATATGCAATGCATTAATCTTCCAAGATGGAATTGGGACATGATCAACACGGATTTCATTATTGGTTTGCCTTGTACATCCTGGAATTTTGATTCTATATGGGTGATTGTTGATAGGCTTACCAAATCCGCACATTTCCTACTAGTTAGGATCACTTACACAGTTGAAGAGTATGCGAAGCTATACATTAAAGAGATAGTCCGATTACATGGAGTGCCAATCTCTATTATATCAGATCGGGTAACCCAATTTACCACAAACTTTTGGAAGTCTTTTCAGAGGTGTTTGGGAACAGAAGTAAAGTTGAGTACATCTTTTAACCGTCAAACAGATGGACAAGCATAATGTACTATCCAAACACTTGAAGATATGCTGCAAGCTAGTGTAATAGATTTTATGGGCAACTGGGATGATCATTTACCTCTTATTGAGTGTGCCCACAATAATAGTTATCATTCGAGTATCAAAATGGCACCATATGAAGCTTTATATAGAAAGAAGTGTAGATCATCAATAGGATGGTTGGAAGTGGGTGAAACTCTTTTGTTTGGACCAGATCTTTTTTATTAAGCCATAGAGAAGTTTAAAGTAATTCAGCAATGACTGAAAAGAGGACAAAGTCGACATAAGTCATATGCGGATAGTAGAAGGAGAGGGCTAGAGTTTTCAATAGGTGATTGGGTATTTTTGAAGGTATCACCAATGAAAGGGGTAATGAGATTTGGAAAGAAAGGGAAGTTAAGTCCACATTATATAGGCCCTTACAAGATCACTCGAAGGTTTGGACAAGTTGCATATGAATTAGAGCTACACCAAGAGCTCTCATCAGTACATCCGGTATTTTATGTGTCAATGCTTCGAAAGTGCATCGGAGATCCATCACATATTACTTCTACTGAGGATGTGCAAGTTGCAGAAGATCTTACCTCTGAGGAAGTACCTATTGCTATTCTAGATCGCCAAGTTAAGAAGATGAGAAATAAAGAGATAGCATCTGTGAAAGTACGTTGGACAAATTGTCAAGGGGAAGAGATTACATGGGAATATGAGGAAGCAATGAAATCTAAGTATCCTCATTTGTTAAAACATGAATAGGAAGTGCAAGAAACGGAGTTAGAACATTAACAAGTAAATTTTTTTTTATATATGCATAGTATTTATCTGATGATGTGAATATTAATGATGGACTTGAACTTGTTTCGATTTAATAACTATGCTAACATTCGAGGACGAATGTCCAAAAGGGGGGAAGGATGTAACACCCCATATTCAAGTACGTGTATTGGCGTAAATACGTGTATTGGTGTTATTCATATAGAATTAATTTTTTATTATTTTATTTATACCATAATTTGCCCGTCGATGGATCCATGCGAAGGTTATTGAATAAGCTTTCCAACGATATAAAAATTTCCAAAAATGGATATGTTTCTGATATAATCGAGCACGTTCGAAACTATAAAACGGTTGCCAGGATATTTAGGAATAGTAAATGTGCAGGAAAATATCCTGCACACAAGGCCAGCCAAATTTTTGGGTTAACTTCGAATGATCATAACTCCATTAATATAATTAACTGGGAGATCTGAAACCTATGAAAAGAAAGATCTTTGAGTCTTATTTCCAATGCAATTGGTTTCATCCATATCAAACATCTGAGCAAGGAGTTATATTCGTTTTACTTCAGCCAATCAAAACAGATTTTTAGGGTCAAATTCAAACGACCATAAATCATTGTACAGAACGAACTGGGAGGTCTACTTTATATGAAATGAAATCCCTTTGAATTATCCTTCCAATGATAATAATTTCACCACAATCCGATATCGGAGCAATGAGTTATGGTCGATCTACTTTAGCTTACCAAAACAACCCACCAAAGGACAGATTTGACATTATTTAAATTTTAAAGGCATTTTGCTCATTTCCTATTATATTATGGACGGGAATATGCATATATATACATGTATATGAGTTCAAAAACTCATTTTCATCATCAATCATTGAGAAATAACAAACCTTAGCCAAATTTGATCTTTAAATTACTTTTGATTCAACCGTAGAAATTCCAAAGTAATCGGATAACTGTATTTGTCATCTTGAGATCTTCGAACGGCACATATTATTTGTGCTAATAGGATTGCATAATCACGAGGAGAATTCTAAGGTATGAATATTGTTTTCCTTTGTTCTTTTCCATAGGTATATGTATGATAGAGGATTATATGTATTGATTGTTACTGAAAGGTGATAGAAATAGGGTTATGGACTTTTTTTGCATGGTTTAGTTGTATTGAATTGTGGAAGGTGGATATGAAAATTGAGTTATGGAAGGAGGATATGGTAATTGAGTTATGGAAGGTGGATATGGTGATATACTATTGAATTGATGATTATTTATGTCTATGGCTCAATTTGGTCTAATGGATTGGTTGGAAGGATAAATGAATCCAAACTTGATATTGGAGGATGTTGTATGAATATGCATGGCATATGAATGTAATTGGAGTATAAGAGGGTTAAAGTGACACCCTTTATGGTGTAATTAAGGCTTACTACTTGACCACTAGTTTGGTGAATTCAAATAATTGAATTGTGACGTTTCGTTGCTAATACTAGATTGATATATATATGTTCATTGTAGATAAGTAATCCAAAATGATGGGAAGTCCATTAGGG
>JAPEIP010000006.1:19095024-19108768 GCA_026120095.1 Capsicum chinense
TGTGCTATTAATGACTCCAAAACATTTCATTGATATACCAATAAGTTCCTACTTCATTGTTATGGCATTGATGACTCCAAAACACTTCATTGATGTGCGAATTAGTTTTTACTTAATTGTTATTACATTGATGGTCAATTTATATATCTCTTATTAATGTATCATTGTTTCAAAGTATCAAAAATGTGGTGGCGACTGAAATAACTATCTCACAGATTAATTGAACTAAGTGATGGAAGTTCTCTCTTATCGGGTGGTATCCCAGGGGCATAAGCCCATCATGGGTCGATCCCTATTTATGTGTTTATGGGTGGTATCCTAGGGGCATAAGCCTGTTATGGGTCGATCTCAGTTGATATGTACTGGAGGTAGCCTAATGGAAACAGTACTGTATAGTAATGATTACAAAGATGATAAGAATGAAGGTAAAGTGATTGAATAAATACAATGTATAGGTTGTCACAAGTTATAGTAAGTGTGGTCCACTCCTATTTCAATTTATTCACTTGTTTCTGATTTCTATAGAGCTCCTATATCATATGTGATTATCTATAGCTTTAAATACTCAGTACATATTTTGTACTGACGTCCCCCACGGGTAGACCTTTATTTCATGCTACAGACACAAGTACCTCAGCTCATACACTGCACAAGTAGGAGCTAGGATATCCAGCTGCTTTTGGTGAGCTCCAATTTGATTTGGGGCTTTTCATGTCATATTCACTCACTTTTGGTGTTGTATTGAAGTTATTTATATGGAGGGGTCTATCCCGACCTTAGTTAAACTCTGTGTATTATCTAGAGTCTTCGTAGACCTAAGGTACAGTCAAGGTGGTGTTTTGTTAATAGATGTGATGGCTCCAACGGCCAAGTATTGTATATACATATATATATGTGTGCTTGAGCTTATACAGGTGATTATTTCCTTTTATATGTGGCATAATGTTGTCCGAATTTTCGGTTGTATAGAGGTATGAATGGGAAGTACAAGGTTATGAGCTGGTTCTTCCGGGCCTCCTCAGTTACGGGTGCTAGTCCTCCCTAATTGGATTTGAGGCGTGACAGTAATAGTTCTACAGTTAGAATTCAGGACTTCACCTGAATGAATCCTCCCTTATTCTCAGGTTTTAAGTATAAAGAGAATCCACAGGAGTTCCTCAATCGGGTTCAGAACGTCATAGATATCATGGGAGTGACTTCTAGTGACAGTGCTGAGTTAGCTGCCTATCAGCTATAAGATGTAGCCCATACGTGGTTTACACAATGAAAGTTAGACAGCAGTGCATAAGCAGAGCCCATATGTCATGACCCAAACTAAGGCCCTGGCCGTTACAAGCATCTCGGACAATGAAGGCTCGAATACCCTTCTAACTTAAAATCATATACACCATTCATACAAAAATAAGAAAATGCGGAAATTACAGTAAAATACAATCATGGTCATAAATTTGACTAAAGTTTAATAATAGAAAAGTACAATCCAAAACCATCTAACAACATCTAGAAACCGTCTGCGAAATCTCTACTAAATGATTTCTAACAAAATCTGAAAACTGAGACAAAGCCCTCACTAGACCAAAAATCATGTCTAATAATAGTCGTCAGAATGTAAATAGGCCTTCTTGAATAAAGAAGGATCACCAAAAACCATGTTTACTAAGTTACTTCAGATTATTCAGTTAGTTATTACTTCATGTTTAGTTATACCATGTTATTCATTCAGTTGGTTATCATTAATGCAAATAAACCCATGCATCTCAGACTTACCTTATTTAGTATACCATTATATTCAAAATACGGATCGCATACTCCTTTCTTGCACGATGATGTTTCATATTATAGGTTCGAACACTTAGGTTCCCGATCGTACCTAGCTATCCCAGTGAACCAGTAGCAACAGTAGTGGTGAGTCCTCATGTTTTGAGGGACAGTTATGTTTATTTTAGTTTCGTAGTTTTAATAGACAATCAGAGTTAGTTGGGGTCTTGTCCCATCAACTCCCCAGTTATTTAGTTAGAGGCTTTAAGAATAGTACAGATAATTAGTTAGTTTTCAGTATATTTTGAGACGTTAACATCTTATGTCCCTATTGATTACAATTTTTAAGATCTTATGGCATTTTATTTAAATTCCACACATGTTTTCTTTGTTATGTTATTCAGTGCTCATAGCAAGTACTAGTTCAAGAATTAGCTTGTGGTCTTTCAGGACCATAAGAACCGTGTGGTGACTAGGGTGTATTTTTGTGTCATTACAAACATAGTAGCAGAGCCTAAGTTTTTAATGTATCCAAGGAACTTTGAAAGTCATGTCAAGTAGAGTTTTGGGCATGGGTGTGAAGTGCACCACACTTATGGGAAAGAGGCTACAAGACATTTTAGGAAAAGTTTCCATTTTTTCATTATACATGTCGTGTGAATGAGCATGAACTCAAGTTAAGTTCCTTGTCTAATTAAATATTTATTCCATTTATAGAACATGCCTTCTATAAAGACTAATGGAAGAAGGAACAAAACCTAGCCAGCATATACGCCCATTCACGCCCATTCAGGAAGATCCCCTAAATGAGCATATTTTTTATTCTGAGTTTAGAGTTGCATTCACTACTCTAGCTTACTCTGTAGCAGTTTGAAACACTTAGCCAGCTACTTTTCCAGCCAACCCAATGGCCAATACTGTTATATTTAGGTTTTAGGACTTCAACCGAATGAATCCTCCTTCATTTTTAGGATTCAAGTCAGAAGAGGATCCACAAAAAGTCCTTGACATGGTCCAAAAGGTAACAGACATTATGGGGTTTAATTCTAGTAAGAGTACTGAATGGTTGCTTATCAGCTGCAGGATGTATCCAATATCTAGTTTAAATGGTGGAAAGGGGATAGGGGCGCAGTTACAGCACCTATAGAATGGGTGAAGTTTGCTACAGCCTTCTTAGATAGATTCTTTCCACTATAGCTGAGTAATGCTAAGGTGTTAGAATTCATTAATTTGAAATAGGGAAACATGAGCGTGAAAGTGTATTCCCTCAAGTTTACTAAGCTAGACAGTTATTCTACTAATGTGGTAGCTGATAACAGGTCTAGGATGAGTAAGTTCCTATTTAGTGTATCTAACTATGTTGTCAAGGATTGTAGGACCGCGATGTTTATTAAGGAGATGAACTTATTTAGGTTGATTTTTTATGCATAGAAGATTGAGAAGGAAAGAAATAAGGAAAGAGAAGGGGAGAACAAGAAGGCCAGAATAGGTAGCTTCAATTTTATACAGCCAAAATCACAGGGTGGTAACCATCCTAAGTTTTATTAGAAATCTTTCGTCCCATCTTCATATTTGGCTAGTGCACCAGTGCCCAAGTTTAGAAATGATAATAGGGATAGAGTTTCAGGCTCTAAGTCTCAGGGTAGTTGAACAGTGCTCAAACTAATCCTCTTTTTCAGAAATATGGTAGAAACCATCATGATGTTTGTAGAGCCGGTGGTGATGTATGTTTTAGGTATGGAAAGAAAGGACACCAAATCAGGGATTGTCTAAACAGTGATCATTAGGGTCAGTCTTTTTATCCCCTAGTTCCATTCGGTCACCCAACTCAGTAGCATGCTACTTTTAATGCCACCGGTGGCCGGCGCCCAAATAAACTATATACACTTCAATCCCGAATGGATTAGAAAAATTCTACTAAAGTGGTTGTTGGTACATTAAAGGTCTTTCGTTTACATGTTTATGCTTTGTTAGATCTCGAAGCTTCCCTCTCTTATGTGACCCCCTATATAGCTCTAAATTTTAGAGTCAATCCAAAAACCTTAGTAGAATTATTTTTAGTATCTACCCCAGTAGGTGTTTATATTGTAGCTAGGTAGTTATACAGGAGCTATCTAATCACTATTGTAACACCCCGATTTGCAAAACCGGAATGCTACATGGTGCTTATGACCCCGAAATACCACAAGCTAATCCATGATTGATATTTGTACTCGTATACTGTATGATATAACATAAAAATGCAGAAACATGCACTGAAAGGCTATAAGGTTCATAATTGAACATAATCAGAATAAAGTTGTATCTCAATACCAAAACAAAACTGATGTCCAAATCAGATAATATTGTAATTGTCTGATAGCGTCTAACTATCTGAATAATTTGAATAAAGAGTTGATCGGACATGCCCCAATCTAACTCCATCTAATAAACTAATCTATGCCATAATGAAGAAATAATATTGTCCTCGAAGGATGAGTACTCACTTCTGACTCTAGCTGCTAAAAAATTGGGACCTACTATTGATCTGGAGCACGTGCCTCTGAAACTATTCAACACCATAGCGTAAATGAGTTAGTACACATGTACTGAGTATACATGTGAGGTAGGCTAAATGCAATGGTTTACATTCATGAATAATTCTAATTGACTGTTTAACAGGAACATGAGAATACATGCATAAATACGTAACTATAACTAACAAAGTGATATCGTGATTTACTGAGTCTGAGTACTAATAACATAACATAACTGATAACATAAATGACTAAATCTGAATATGACTGATGACATGGTTTACCATATCTGACAGTCCTGAATTCGGTGAAATTATCTAAGTTTCGTCCCGTATCTGAGTTGACTATATCTGACAGTCCTAAAATCTAAAGAACTATCTGAGTTCTACTTCTGAGACTGATTGACTGTGACTGACTGTCCTGATCCTGTAACATAAAACTTTGGGAAGTACTACCTAACCGACATGCCCCAAAGGTGCTATAATAGCTGAAATGGGGACCAATCTATGCCTTGAATGGAAGGGGTGTCAATACTGCACCACTGGTAAGGACAAAATGTGAGTAACCCTCATATAATAGGTAAATCTACTGTGAACAGTGGAAAACCTCATTTAATAGGTTAAGCCACCTCATCTACCCTCATATAACAGGCTACGATGTCTTAACCTATGCTAGCTACATGTTCTGGAATGCAAGGATTGATTCTAAGAGTCACAACCTCATATGACATGTGAGTTCCCATCTTTGGGTTCACTCGATGAAAATTCTTACTCCCATCTAAATAGACAATAAACTTGACTTACTAAACTGATAATGAACTAAGTTACTGAATTCCACTGACTGACGGAATACTACTAATATCTGAAACTGTGTAAGTCATCAGATCATAGAGATGTTTCCTGAGTCTTTAGACTATCTGAAGTCTAAGATTTCTTAGCTTGACTGAAAATATCATGAAAACATGTCATGGCTCTAGGCACACGACTAATGTTTCGGGTACAAGTACCCCCAGGACTCGATAGAAGAAAACTGACATAGTATGAGTTACTTGAAGACTGGACTAACATAATAATACATATTATATTCATAGGAGAATTTCATGGTACCATGCTAGTTAAACAATATCCCTTCATCTAAGCATCAAATCAAACATATTGTAGGTATGGCACATATAAACATCGGTATCAAATTCTAAATTTTCTCATTCAAGGGTTTAAATCTTAGGGTTGCATGAACTTACGGCTATAGTAGTTAAACACACATAGAAATTATCAACAATCATGGAGTAGAATCCAATTTCACATTTATCAACATAGACATGAGCAGTCAAATCATGAAAACATAAAGAAAAATCCATAACTTGAGTTTAGAAAAGGATTATTGGACTTTATGGATGAAAGGGGTCCATTAATGAACACTATGCATATCTAGGATAATGTTCTTGAACTTGGAGAAGTGAAAATCCCTTAATTCTTGAAGAGGATTGTATTGTGTTATTGGATATTAAATTTAGAGCAAAACCCAGATTGTATTTGTGAAATAATGATGGATAAAGTGGCTAAAATCGTGAATAAATGGGTATACATAGACGGGTGCTAAATGACCAAAATACCCCTGTTAAAACAACCTGGAACAGCTGAATGTGTCATTTGACAGTGGTCTCCGATGGTCCGTCAAACCTGCGATGATCCGTTGGGCCATACCATCGGACCTGGGCAGAACCAACAGCCACTGGATGTATCCGATGGTGCACTCCGATAGTCTTTCAGACAGGAACAGAAACTGGGTCCACTATCTCCATTCGACGGCGGTCTCAGACGGCCAGTTGGACTGACGACGGCATATCAATTTCTGTTGTCGGAATGGCGTAACCTGACTGTTTTTCGTAAAATATCCTTAACTACCTCATCTGACACAGGATTTTGATGAAATTGGTATCTATGGAAAGCTTAGACAATTTCCCACGTGATAGAAAGTGAAAATCATAAAAATACTATATGTATAAAAATTTAAGTTCATATTTCTAAGAAAGTTCAAACATCCTTGTGATGATTTCAAGTTGAGAAAAAGCATGGGTATTATAATATCTCCCCTTTGAGAACATTCATCCTCTAATAAGAAGAACTGAGAGGGGAAAAATAACAAAACATGAATAACTGGAACATAATCTCATGACTTAAATAACTGAACATAGCATACTGAACATGTAAGACTGAAAATGCATATCTAATGCATCCGTAACTGATTCATGAATACATAACTGAGTATTCTAAAGAACCAAGTCCTTATAATGAGAATACATGTCTGGTGCATAAATATACAACTAATCTGATATATGAATAGATAACTGAATATGCAATGGTGGTTGATACCAAGTTTATCATTGGAACATGAACATGATTTTGAATACTAGGTTAGTGATGCATACTAATCGTGAAATTTAGTTAGCTTAAGGAGAATGTTACCTTGAGCTTGATCTAAATTGGCGGAGAAGAGGTGAGGATACTTGGAATGCATATTTTTTTCTGCTTCCCAAGTAGCTCCCTCAAGGGACTGATTTTGCCAAAGAACTTAAGGACTACGACTGATGAATCACCAATACACTTCTTGAGAAAAGACACAGGAAATACTGGATGAACTGAGATTAAATCTGAAGGAAATTTGAGCTCTTAAGCTACCTTGCCGAAATGATTGAGAATCTTGAAGGGACCGACATATCGTGGACTGAGCTTTCCCTTCTTGCTAAATCTCTTCACTCCCTTCATGGTAGAGATCTTGAGGTAGACATGATCACCGACCTCAAACTCGAGATCTTTCCTATGAACATCTGGATAAGACTTTTTTCGGCTCTGAGCAGCCCTGAGTTTTTCTTTGATTAGATGAACTTTCTCTAAGGCATCAAATACTAGGTCAGGACCTATGACTGAGGCCTTACTAACTTCAACCAATGAATTGGATATCTACATATCCTACCATTGAGAGCTTTGAATAGAGCCATCTAAATATTAGAATGATAGCTATTGTTGTATGCAACTCAATCAAAGGCAAGTGGTCATCCCAACTACCCTTGAAATCAATTACACACACCCTTAGCATATCTTCTAAAGTATGAATGGTCCTTTCTACCTGACCATCTGTCTGAGGATGAAAGGTTGTACTATGATGAACTTGGGTGCTAAGACCCTTTTGGAATGATTTCCAAAAAGGAGAGGTGAACTGGGTACCTCTTTCTGAGATAATGGATAAAGGAACAGCGTGAAATCTATCCAGCTCCTTGATATAGGGCTTGCGTAATCCTTGGCTAAATAAGAAGTATGAACCAAAAGGAAATGACCTAAACTGAATCATGATGATGATGAGTTTAAGGTAAGTACATCACAAAGTCCATCTTTCCAACTTCCCACTTCCAACTAGGAATATTAAAATCCTGCATAGGACCACTAGTCTTCTGATGCTCTATCTTCACTTGTTGACATATAGGAAACTTAGCCACAAACTCTGCAACATCTCTCTTTAACCCACCCTACTAATAGATCTCCTGTAATTCGCGGTACATCTTAGTGGCTCCTGGATGAATTAAGTGGCATGCACCATGCACTTCAGCAAGAATTTGTTGCCTTATGTCATCTACACCTGGAACAGATAGACAACCTTGAGAAAGAAGGAAGCCATATCCTCCTTGGGAGAAAACCTCTGTTTTCTAATTCTTAACTGACTCTTTAACTTGACAAAGCTAGGATCTCTATCATACTTTTCCTTTATTTCGGAAACTAGAGATGACTCTGAGCTACTCTGAACACATATGCCACCCTCTGAGGAATCGACTAAGAGAATTCCTAGTTTGGCAAGCTGGTGGACTTCCTTGGCTAACTTCTTCTTACTATCATCAGCATAACAAATACTACCCATAGATAGTCTACTGAGAGCATCAGCCACTACATTAGCCTTGCTTGTATGATAAAGGACACTCATGTCATAATCTTTCAAGAGCTCTCACCACCTTCTCTAACGAATATTTAGATCTCTCTAAGAAAATACATACTGAAGACTCTTGTGATCTGTGAAAACATCTATATGAATACTATACGAATAATGCCTCCAAAGTTTCAAGGCAAATACTATGGCTGCTAACTCAAGCTTATGAGTAGGATAATTCTTCTCATGGGGCTTTAACTATCTGGAGTCATAGGCTATGACCTTACTATGCTGCATGAGGACACAACTAAACCCACTCTAAATGCATCACAAATACTACGAAACCTTCTGAACCATCTGGAAGATCTAATCCTGGAGCTGAGGTGAGTCGAGTCGTTAACTCTTGAAAACTCTTCTCACAAGAATCTGACCACTGAAACTTGACTTTCTTTAACAAACCATCTGTAATAGCCATAGTCTTCAACTCTTGAAAACTCTTCTCACAAGAATCTGACCACTGAAACTTGACTTCCTTTAACAAACCATTTGTAATAGCCATCCAAACCTAAGAAAATCCTAATATCAAATAGAGAGATAGGTCTAGGCCAGTTTCTTACCACTTTGATCTTTTGAGGATCTACTCGAATGCCATCACCGGAAATAATATGACCAAGGAACGCTACTGACCAAGGAACAACTAATGATCTCTAAGAGTCTGAAGTACTATTCTAAGATGGTCTGCATGATCTCGCTCAGTGCAGGAATATACCAGAATGTCATCTATGAAGACTATGATGAATATGTCCAAGTACTTCCTAAACACGAAAGATACTGGGGCATTGGTAAGACCAAATGACATAACTAGGAATTCAAAGTGACCATACCGAGTACTAAAAGCTGTCTTTGGGATGTCACATTCCCTAACACTGAGTTGATGATAGCCGATCTGAGGTCTATTTTAGAGAAATAACAGGCACCCTAAAGTTGGTCAAATAGGTCATCAATTCTTGTTCTTGACCATGACCTTATTGAGTTCACAGTAGTCTATATATATTCTTAGTGAACTATCTTTCTTGCGCATAAATAATACTGGAGTGCCCCACGGGAAAATGTTGGGCCTGAAGAATCCCTTATTTAAGAGATCCTTTAATATTTTTTTTAGCTCTCTAAGCTCTAATGATGCTATTCTATACGGTGGAATAGAGATAGGTTGCATATATGGGAGAATATAAATATCGATGTCTATTTCCTTTTTGGTAGGAATTCCTGGAAGATCTTCGGGAAAGACGTCTGAATATTCATTTACAACTAGGACTGATTCAAGACTATGAGTCTCAGAATTGGAATCTCTAACATGAACTAGATGATAAACACATCCCTTGGATATCATTTTCCTTACCCGAAGGTAAGAAACAAGCTAACCTCTAAAAGCAGATACACTAATCTTTTATTCTAGGATGGGTTATTAGGGAACTAAAACTGAACTATTTTTTTCTGCATTCAACTATGGCATAGCAGGAATAAAGCAAATCTATGTCTATAATGATGTCAAAATTAGTCATCTCTAATTTGACTAAGTCTGCGGAAGTGACTTTCTGAAATATCATAACCAGGCAATACCTGTATACCCGCCAGGCTGTGATGGTTTTACCAACTGGGGTAGAGACTGAAAAGGGCTATGCTAGAATTTTGGGACTAATTCTAAAATTGACTTTTATATAAGGAGTAACAAAAGACAATGAAGCTCCTAGAACTAACAAAGGATAAACATGCACATAAAAGACCTAGAACGTACCAGTAACTATAATAGGAGAATTTTCCTCATCTTGTCAAGTCAGAAAAGCATAAAGACGATTTAGGCATTGCCCACTGGTAGTACTAGAAGTGGCACCCAGCTGATTTGGGCGACCGGACTGAGCTGAAGAGCGATTCTATTAGCCCTGAGGACCTGGCTGAGGGTACTCTCTAACTCTGTGGCCTGGCTTGCCATAACCAAAAAATGCCACTACATGCTATACAAATACCCTGATGGTTCTTACTACAAGTCTAACACTGAGGATAAGTGTGGGAACTTCTAACACTGCCCTAAAACTTAGAGCCTAGCGCTTTATCTTTGTTATCCTCTTTAAACTTAGGAACTGAAGCACTGGCTGTAGAGGAAACTAGAAAGGATGACTTAGGATGAAACAGAGAATGCTTTCCTCCTTCTGACTTAGGCTGACTAAAATTGAATCTACCTATCCTAGCTTTTTTTTCTACTTTTCGCTCTGCTTAATTTTTGGCTCCTCTATCTACTAAGCATGGGTCATAATTCTAGCTAAGGTCATGTCATTGATTAGCATGGCAGATATGCACTCATTAACGATGCTATCATTCACCCAGGAAGCAAACTTACTCATTTGGATCTGCTATCTGCAACCATAAGAGGCGTATATCTGGCTAATTGAGTAAACTTTAGTGAATACTCCTTCACTGTCATGTTGCTCTACTGAGGTTGATGAATTCAAGCACCTTGGATTCTCTAAGTTCTTAAGGAAAGAACCTATCTAAGAAATCAGTGACAAACTCTTCCCACTCTATAGGACCTGCATCAACTAGGCTCTCGAACTTCCACTGTTTGAACCAGGCATGAGTCACATCCTATAATTGGTATGTAGCTAGCTCAGCACTCTCAACAGTAGTTACCCCCATGGTGTCTATACACTTTTTCAACTTGATCTAGGAATTTCTAAGGATCTTCATCCACCTTACACCCGAGGAAAATTAGAGGATTTATTTGGGTAAAGTCTTGAATCCTCGCTACAGTTGAGTTGACCACTGGGTTGGCTGGAATAACTATTGGTCACTCATTATAAGCAGCTACTGACTGACCAAGAGTGGTAAATACAGTCTTGAACTCCGCATGAGAAAGATGCTCACCCAAAGGTTCTTCGGCCTAAGGGGCTGACAGATTTTTCTCTTAAGAGGCATATTCTAAAATAAAGAGAAGAAGCGGATTAGACTGAGAGACTAACTTGTGAGTATGCTCACTGGCACGACATGAATATTGAAAGAGGGGAAACTATTCATAAACATATCATAGTCTACTGTACATAGATGTGGCGCACATAACACCTATGTACAAGACTTTACTAGATGCAACTTTTAGACTTCCTAGTACACTATTGAACCTTAGGATCTGATACAAAGTTTATAATGCCCCAATTTTCTAAAATTGAACAATACATGATGCTCATGACCCCAAAGGACCAGAAGTTAACCCATGACTGATATCTTCGCCTGTATACTATATAATATAACATGAAAGTGCGGAAACATGCACTGAAAGGCCATAAGGTTCAAAACTAAACATAATCTGGATAAAGTAGTATCTAAATACCAAAACAAAACTAATGTCTAAATCTAATAATACTGTAATTGTCTGATATCCTCTAAATGTTTGAATAATCTGAATATGGAGTTAATGGTACATGCCCCCATCTAACTCCGGCTAATAAACTAATCTATGCCATAATAAAGAAATAATCATGTTCTCAAAGGATGATGACTCATTTCTGACTCTAGCTGCTGAAAAATTGGGATATACTGCTGATCTGGAGCACATGTCTCTGAACTTATGGTGTAACATAAAAGAAAACACCATTGTGCGAATGCGTCAGTACATATGTACCAAGTATACATGTGAGGTAGGCTAAATGCAATTGTTTAGATGCATGAATAATGCTAACTGACTGCTTAACATGAACGTAAGAATACATGCATAAATACGTAATTGTAACTGACAACATGATATCATGACTTACTGAGTCTAAGTACTGATAACATAACATGACTGATAACATAAATGACTAATTCTGAATATGACTGATGACATAGGAGACTGTATCTAATAGTCCTAAATCTAATGGAACTATCTAAGTTCCGTACTGTATCTGAGTTCACTGTATCTGACAGTCTTGAAATTTGAAGAACTATTTGAGTTCAGCTTTTGAGACTGATTGATTGTGACTGAAAGTCCTGATTCAGCAATATGAAACTGTGGGAAGTAGTATCTAACCAACATGCCACAAAGGTGGTATAAAAGCTGAACTAGGGTCCAATCTATGCCTTATTAGAAGGGTATCAATACCGTGCCACTGGTAAGGAAAACATATGTGTAACCCTCATATAATAGGTAAATCTAGTGAGAATGGTGGGAACCCTCATATAACTGGTTAAGCCACCTCATCTACCCATATATAGCAGGCTACGATGTTTTAACCTATGCTAGTTACATAGTTCTGGAACGCAAGGATTTCTTCTAAGAATCAGACTCTCATATGATAGGTTAGTTCCCATCCTTGGGTTCACTCGGCGCTAATTCCTACTCCCATCTAAATAGACACTAAACATGACTTACTGAAATGATCATGAACAAAGTTACTGAATTTCGTTGACTGAGGGAATACTGCTGATATCTGAAATTGTCTAAGTTATGAGATCATGGAGATATTTCCTGAGTCATATGACTATATAAAGTCTAAGAGTTCATTGCTTGACTGCAAATATTGAGAAAACATGACATGGCACTAGGCACACGTCTAATGTTTTGGGTATAAGTACCCCCAGGACTCGATAGAAGAAAACTGACATAGCAGGAGTTACTTGAAGACTTGACTAACATCATAATACATACTATATTTATAGGATAATTTCATGATACCATGCTAGTTAAATAATATCCCTTTATATCGGCATTTAATAAAACATATTATTGGCATGGCACATATAAAAATCATTATCAAATTCAAAATTTCCTCATTCAAGGGTTCAAATCTTAGGGTTACATGAACTTATGGCAATATTAGTTAAACCCACATAGAAATTATCAATAATCATGGAGTAGAATCCAATTTCACATTTATTAACATAAACATCAGCAACCAAATCATGAAAGCATATAGAAAAATCCATAACTTGAGTTTAGAAAAGGATTCTTGGACTTTATGGATACCTGGGATAATGTTCTCGAACTTCATGATGTGAAAATACCTTACTTATTAAATTTGATTGTATTGTGTTCTTGGAGATTAAATTTAGAGAGAAATCCTAATTGTATTTATGAAATAATGATGGATAAAGTAGCTGAAATTGTGAATAAATTGGTAAATATACACGGGTGATAAATGACCAAAATAACCCTATTAAAATGACCTAGAACAGCTGAACGTGTCATTCGATGGTGGCCTCCGATGGTCCATCAGACCAGCGACGGTCAATCTGGCCATACTGTCAGACCTGGCAAGCACTTGCTGTCACTGGATGAATCCGATGGTGGACTCTGATGGTCTATCAAACCTAGGATGGTCAGTTGGGTCATGCCATTGGACAGGAACAGAAACTGGGTCCACTACCTCCATTCGACAGCGGTCTCCAACGGCCAGTCGGACTACCGACGGCACGTCGGGTTCTGTCAAAATGCCGTAACCTAATTATTTTCCATAAACTGTCCATAACTTTCTCATCAGAAATTGGATTTTGATGAAATTGGTATTGATAGAAATCTTAAACAATTT
>JAPEIP010000006.1:19108868-19134178 GCA_026120095.1 Capsicum chinense
GGGTGATAAATGACCAAAATAACCCTATTAAAATGACCTAGAACAGCTGAACGTGTCATTCGATGGTGGCCTCCGATGGTCCATCAGACCAGCGACGGTCAATCTGGCCATACTGTCAGACCTGGCAAGCACTTGCTGTCACTGGATGAATCCGATGGTGGACTCTGATGGTCTATCAAACCTAGGATGGTCAGTTGGGTCATGCCATTGGACAGGAACAGAAACTGGGTCCACTACCTCCATTCGACAGCGGTCTCCAACGGCCAGTCGGACTACCGACGGCACGTCGGGTTCTGTCAAAATGCCGTAACCTAATTATTTTCCATAAACTGTCCATAACTTTCTCATCAGAAATTGGATTTTGATGAAATTGGTATTGATAGAAATCTTAAACAATTTCCCACATGATGGACAGTGAAAATCTTAAAATACCATGTCTATACAAAATTAAGTTCATATTTCAAAGCAAGTTCAAACATCTTGGTGATGATGTCAAGCTAAGAAAAATCATGGGTATTAAAACTTTATTCTAGAAAGTCACTTTAGTTGATATTGTAGAGTTAGAGATGACTGATTTTGATATCATTATCAGTATGGTGTGGCTCCACTAATGCTATGCACCAGTTGATTATTTAAATCGAGTTGTTCATTTTCAGTTTCTTAATGAACCAGTTCTTAAATGGAGGGGTAGTACTTTAGCACTTAGGGGTCAACTTGTTTTGTACCTTAGAGAGAGAAAAATGGTACCTAAGAGGTATGTCTACCATCTTGTTTGAGTTAAAGACTCCAATTCCAAAAATCCTATCTTGAGTCGATTTGAGTAGTGAGGGAATTTCTCGATATGTTCCGTGAAGATCTCTCCAGTCTTCATCCCAAAAGAAAAATTGACTTTTGGATAGACCTTATCGCATATACCCAGGCCATCTTTTTCCCACCATACAAAATGGCTCTAGCTGAACTAAAAAATCTAAATGAACATTTGAAAGACCTCCTAAATAAGGGGTTCATTAGGCCTAGTGTTTCCCCATGGGGTGCTTCTATCCTTTTCATGCAAAGTAAATATGGCTCCCTTAGGATATGTATCAATTATCATCAGCTGAACAAAGTCACAATCAAGAATAAGTACCCACATCCCAGAATCGGTGATTTGGTCGACCAACATCAGGGTGCCTGTTATTTCTCTAAAATAGTCCTCAGATCCGACTATCATCATCTCAAATTTAGAGAATGTGTCATTCCAAAGATAGCTTTAAGAACTCAATCTTACCAATGGCCCAACAAATTTCATGGACTTGATGAACAGTGTGGTTAAGCAGTACTTGAACATGTTTATCATAGTCTTCATAGATGACATCCTTTTATATTCCCATAATGAAAATGATCATGCATACCACCTCAGAATAGCATTGTAGACTCTTAGAGCCGATCAGCTGTTCGTCAAATTCAATAAGTGAAGATTTTGGATAATATCAGTAGTTTTTCTTTGCCATATCATTTTCAGTGACACCATTAAATATTGACCCTCAGAATACAAAGGCAGTGAAGAACTATCCCAAACCCATTTCTCCCTCAGATATGAGGAGTTCCTTGGATTACAGATGGTTTGTTAAAGGGTTTACATCTATTATATCCCTTATGTCCTAATTAACTCAGCTGTGGTCATATTCCTATGAGAAGAGTTTTAGAAAATGAAAAATCGACTCATCACAACCCCAATTTTGATACAACCAGAGGGTTTATATGGGTTTGTTGTGTACTGTGATGCCTCCAAATTTAGTTTGGGTTGTGTTTTTATCCAATAAGGCAAGTTCATAACCTATGACTCTAGACAACTTAAGCCTCATGAAAATAATTACCCTACCCATGATCTAGAGCTTGCAACCACTGTGTTTCCCTTAAATATTTAGAGGCACTATTTGTATAGGGTTTATGTTGATGTGTGCACACACCACAAAAGCTTATAGTATGTGTTTTTGTAGAAGGATTTGAATCTGCAATAAAGAAAATAGTTAGAATTTTTGGAAGATTATGACATGAGTATTCGGTATCATCTGAGCAAGCCAAATGTATTGGAAGATTCCTTAGTAGACCATCTTTGGGTAGCAATGTTTATATTGAGGATGATAAGACTGAGCTACCTAGGAAAGTTCATCATCTTGCCAGATTAGGTGTCCATTTGGCTGATTCAGCGGAGGGTAATGTTTGGGTGCAACATAGTTCCGAATCTTCTTTTGTTGCCGAAGTGAATGAAAATCAAGATACGGATCCCGATATAGTAAAGTTGAAAGAGTCAGTAAGATATTAGAAAGTTGAGGTTTTCTCCTAAGGGAGATAAGATGTGTTGCATTGCCTGGGTAGGCTCTGTATGTCGAGCATAGATAAGTTGAGACAGTGAATTCTTGTAGAAGTGCATGTGCACAATACTCTATTCACCCAGGGGCCACTAATATGTACCACAATTTATGGGAAATCTATTGGTGAAACAGTATAAAGAGGGCTACTGCAGAGTTTGTAGCTAAGTTCTCTAATTATCAGCAGGTTAAGGTTGAGCACCAAAAGCCTAGTGGTTCGATGCAGGAGTTCAGTATTCCAATTTCGAAGTGAAAGAAAGTGAACATAAAGTTTGTAACGGGTTTGCCTCGTACTCATTGTCACCACAATTTGATTTGGGTTATTATGGATAGGATGACAAAATTAGCCCATTTCTCGCCACCCCATAATTCTTAATCATCCAAGGACTATTCTAAGCTATACCATAGATATATGGTTAGGGTACACGAAGTCCCATTTTCCATCATTTCAGATATAGGTACCTAGTTTACCTCTCACTTTTGGAAAGCGCTCTAGAAAGGTCTTAGTACCCAAGTTCATCTCAACACAACCTTTCATCCTTAGAAGATTGTCAAGAAAAGAGGACAATTAAGAACTTGGAGGATATGTTGAGAGCATGTGTTATTGATTATAGGGTAGTTGGGATGATCAATTGCCTTTGATTGAGTTCGCGCATAATAACAGCTATCACACTAGTATCTAAATATCTCTGTTTGAGGCTCTATATGAGAGGATATATAGATCTCCAATTAGTTGGTTTGAGGTAGGTGAGACTTCCTTGATAGGGCCTGAGTTAGTATATAATGCATTGGAGAATGTTTAGTTAATCAGAGAGACACTTAAGAAAACCCAAAGTCGGCAGAAATCTTATGCAAATATAAGACCCCGCAAAATTCTTAGCTTAATTCAGTCCTTTAAGATTAATAAGGGGGTCCTAAATTTTAGCTAAGTATTAAGACATAGAATCCTTTTAGCCTTCCAAATTTGGAGAATTTTATTTCTAACCTTCCCAGCCTTAGGTAGTTAATTTTTAAATTGATTCATGATCACGGTCACTTGTACGACATCTAGGCGAGTTTTGGATTTTCCAGACTAGTGTAAGGGCGAATTTTGATGCTCAAAATAGTGAAGGGTCATGATAGCCCCGCGTATCAAGGGCCAGTCAACCCAAGTAAGGGTCCTACCGCTATGGCTACAGGACCCGAGTAAGGGTTCAAAATTTTATCCTATAGGGCAAAATTTCAGCCTATAGGGGTTCAGCCTTAACATGAAATTAATCATCCTATAGGGAAAAATTTCATTCTTTACTCATAAACTCTCTCGACAGTAAGCCTTAGCCTCATCAAGTTCAAGAATTCAAGTCTCAAGAACTCACTTCAATCTTCTCAAAAGTAGTAATTAAGGTATGTGAAGTGTTCATCCAAGTGTCCTTCCACCCTTGGAGTCCAAGAAACTATTTTTAAACTTCAAGTTCATGGATTTCATGAATTCCATGTTGGGTTTGATTATATTAATGTTTAAAATGATTAATTGGGATTCTAATTCATGTTTTATGATACATTTCATGCGATGTTAATTGATATGTATGTAATATCATTAGCATCCATGTAAAACTCTTGAAATTGTGAATGGGGATTTGAATTATGATGTCTACTTTTTTTAGTGTTATATGCTTATGTATTCTCACCAAATGCTTGGTGAATTACTCATGTGAACTAATAAGGGAAAAATATCGTGTTATGTTAGCTTATGTGCAAGTTGTAGCATGCAAATGTTTGATAAAATATTTCCATGAATAAGTTGTGAACTAGTGCACATGATTACGATTTTCAATATTATGCAATGATTTACCTTTAATGTTATCGAGTCATGGGGGTATTCATACCCATAAACTTAGCTGGTTACCTAGAGCTTCAGTCATTTACATAACTCAGGAAAACCTTTGTAGTATTCATAAGTCAGTGACAATATTTACTTCAGAACTCAGTGGTACTCAGTCAGTTAACAGAATTTTTGTCAGTACACAGAACTCAGAGAACTCTATTTAGTTTAGTTAAACAGTACTTTCAGTAACAGTTCAATCAAGCCTAGTATGAACTAGGAAATCAGTTTAATGTCCATTCAGTTGGGATTAGGATTCAGCACCGAGTGAACCCAAGGATGGGGGCTCACCTGCCAGTAGAAGGTGTGGTCGTTAGAAGTAATCCTTGCATTCCAGAAATACGTATCCAGCGTTGGTTGAGATATCTCACTGTAATACTAGGGTTGATATATCTCATTTGAGTTTTCCTACTAGCGAGGGTTTATGGAAGATTTTCCTGTCAGAGAGGGATAACTTAAAGCTTGTCTTCACTTGTGGCACAGTCCTAATACCCTTCCAACTAGGTTACAGGTTGGACCCATATTAGTTCAGAAAGGGGAAGGTCGGTTAGATAATTATATCCCACAGTCTTAATTTTAGATTAAGTCTCAGTATAGAACTTAGTTATGTTTTACAAATTCAGGGCCGTCAGATACAGTCACTCAATTCAGTTCTACAAATTCAGGACTGTTAGATACAGTAACTCAGTTTAGGTTGAAACTCAGTATAGTTTCACAAATCCAGGAAATGCAGATACAGTCATTCAGTTATCAATAATTTAAAATTAGTATACTCAGATATCAGTTACAGTATACATATTCATGCATGTACTATCATTCAGTCATATTCATGATATTCAATTAGTATTATTCATCATATGAACCCATGAAATTTTATCCTACCTCACCGAGCATACAAGCACATTCAAAGAACTGACGCATTCCTTTCTTTTGCGCTATGATGTCTAGTATCATAGGTTCAAACATGCGGGCTCCCGAGCACCCTTATCAGTTCAGACTTTCAGCAGTTAGAGTAAGCGGTGAGTCCTCATAGCTTAAGGACATAGTTATTTTCTTTTAGTATTTCAATTATCAGTTCACTTTCAATAGTTGGAGTTAGTTGCGGGCTTGTCCCATCAACTACATAGTTCAGACAGTTTAGAGACTTTTTAGACTGGAGTATTTTCAGAGAGATATTTTGTTTTGGTACTCTCTTCTTTGAATATTCATTTTTTGTGAGTGAGAATGAGCTCCAGTAAAACTCTTAAGTCTAATCCGCTTCTTCCTTTCTCTTTAATAACATGCCTCTCAAAAGGACTAACAAAAGAAGAACTGGAAATTAGTCAGCACCTTAGCCCGTTCAGGTAGATCCCCTTGATGAGCATGTCTCTCATGCAGAATTCAGGGTTGTATTCACTACTCTAGCCAATTCAGTCGCGACATAGAATAAAAGGGCAGCTGCTATACTGGCTAAATTAGTGGCTCATACTGCTAAAGTCAGAATTTAGGACTTCACCCGAATGAATCCTCCCTTATTCTCTAGTTTTAAGTCTGAAGAGGATCCATCGGAGTTCCTCAATCAGGTTTAGAAATTAATAGATATCATGGAAGTGACTCTTAGTGAGAGTGCTGAGTTAGCCGCCTATCAGCTAACAGATATAGCCCATACGTGTTTTAAGCAGTGAAAGGTAGACAGGGGTGCAGATGCAGAGCCCAAATGTCACGACCTAAACCAAGGCCCTGGCCGTGACAAGCATCCTAGACCACGAAGGCTCGAATGCCCTTCTAACTTGAAATCATATACACAATTCATACACAAATAAGGAAATGCGGAAATTGCAGCAAAACAAAATCATGGTCATAAATCAGACGTAAGTTCGATAATAAAAAAGGACAATCCACAACCATCTAACAATAGTTGGAAACCGTCTGCGAAATCTCTACTACATGATTTCTAACAAAATTTGAAAACTGGGACAAAGCCCCTATTAGATTAAAATACATGTCTAATAATAGTCGTCAGAATGTAAACAGGCCTTCTGGGATAAAGAAGGCTCACCAACTTCACACTGCAACTCTTTCTGATAAAATCTACTTTTTTTGGACCCCTAAACTGAGCCTTAGAACTTGGAGGGATGAGGGGATCAATACAGATGTACTGGTATGCGGAGAAAATCCAAAACAATCATTTATACTCAACATATTTGAGAGAAATATCAAAACTGTTCATAGTCATATCATATAGTAAGAAAACACATGGGCTTTTTAAAAGATTTTGTGAAAACATCTGAAATCTGTGACACTCTTTGGATTTCTTCTACGCTAGGTTGTATACCCTACAACTCTGTTATCCCACAGGCTATATGGGATCTACCATTAACTCGGCAGCCAAACCCCCAACCCATGTTTGCTGCAAGGGTCAGAGTCTCTACTCTTTACGCCATAAGGCACTAGGCCAGCGTCAAAAAAATCACTCATGGGGAAAATAATGTACCCATATAGGCAAAACACGGTTTCTGGCTACGAGTTACTAGAACTGAGGCCTTCTTTCGGAAACCACCTAACCCTCTTTAAGCTCACTTTTAACTCTTTAAAAACATGCATTCTCGGAAATACATACTCTGAAAACTCTAACTCTAATATGGCATACAAGCATATGGTATCATCATACTATTGACTTGCAAGTATAATTCTCTAAGCCATTTAAAGAGTATCAACATATCTTCTTTAAAACATGAATTTTAGGACCACCATGTCAATAAATCATTTCAAAGAAACTCTTTCTCAAATTTCATGTAAACGCATGCAGGGAACTCATCTTTGTCAAGAATTTCAATAGTACAATGTGGTCATGTCAAAGTTCTCAATTCACATGTAATTCTTTATCTTAAACCCAAGAACATATTTATATCAAGAAACACCCTCTCAACAATTTCAAATAATGCTCAAATGCTATAATATTGTAAAAGCAACTTTCAAATGAGAAAATCCTAATCTTTAATTCAATACATGAGAGGGAGTTCATAATTTATGCTCTCAATGATCTTAAATCTCAAATTCCATACATATATGTATTCATGTAAGTCAAGTTTGGTGATAGGACCACAAAGTGACAGCTATACTGACATTTAAACTTTGGAATACGAAATTTAAACGTACATTTCAAAACCCCTTTGAAAATCATGCATAAAAATCTAAAGAAAACATGCTCTAATGGTTTCAATCTCATGTAGCTATTAACATCAACCCGACGTACCTCTATTTCATAAATTAACGGATTCTTCATGAAGCCTATGATGTGAGGATTCCAAATCTCCAATTATCTTCTAAAACCCACGGTTAAATCGTGAGCTATGAGAATTTTTAGTTAGGAACCGTAATGGAGTTTCTTGAGTGATTTTGATGATAATACTCTTACTTTGGTGTTCTTAGGATTAAATCCCATATTAGAGATGATAAGGGGCTGGAGAAGTACCATTACACTAAATGAGGTGGAATAAGGTGCTGGAAATTGGTCGGGCACGATACCCAGGGAGCATCCCGACTTGCGCACTAGAGTACCCAGGGCATCCGCCCTGCCTATAGTGCTGCAAGGACCCGGGCGGCCCCCCGCTTACAGTGGCGGAGTACCCCAGATGGCCTCCTCAAATCTCCTTGAGCTACTAGAATTGGGCACTAAATATGCCGCTAGGCTTGTCTTAAAATTCTTAAACTCCCCCGAGATGTACTACGACCTTTATTCATCGCAACAAAACAAGAAAATCTAAAATAAGAGATCGGGAAGGTTGAAATTAAACGTCCCGAAGATTGAAAGCTAAAAATGACTCTAAGTCCCCTTCTACACTTAGAAATTTTTTCAAGATTTTAACTCAACAAGCATGAACTACGATATAACATATGAAGGATTTTACATGGTGTTACATCATCCCCCTTGGGATCATTCGTCCCCGAATGATGACGCGGAAACACTGACAAGCACGATTTCATGCATACTAAGGCATAATAAAGAATAAAACAAGGTTTGTACCTTCCATTTTGTCACTTGTCGGATCAAATAATTTTGGGTATCTATTCCCCATGTCATCTTCTAATTTCAAAGTTGCTTCTTTAATTTTCTGATTTCTCCACAACACTTTGACAAAGGCTATCTCATTGCTCCTCGATCATCTAACCTAATGATACGAGATTACTATAGGCTCTTCTTCATAAGACAAGGAGTTTGTCGCTTTGACCTCCTCAATAGGCAAAACTAAAGAATGGTCTTCAATACATTTCTTCAATATGGATACATAGAATACCGGATAAACAGAACCTAAACTTGCTATAAACTCTAACTCATACGCAACCCCACCTATCCTTCTGACAATCTGGTATGGACCTATGTAGCAAGGACTCAGCTTACATTTCTTCCCAAACCGCATGACTCCCTTTATGGGAGAAACATTGAGAAACATCCAATCCCAAACCTCAAACTCTAAATCTCTTCTCCTAACATCGGTATAGGATTTCTGATGGCTTTGGGCTGTCTTAAGTCATTCTCTAATGACTTTCACGTCCTCCATTGCCTGATGAACAAGATCAAGCCCAAACATCTATGTCTCACTCACTTCATACCATCCTATCGGTGACCTACATCTTCGCCCATACAATGCCTCAAATAGTGCCATCTTAATACAGAAATGGAAACTATTATTATACGCGGCCTCTATTAGGGGCAAGTGCTCTACCCACTTCCTTTAAAATTAGTTACACAGGCCCTCAACATGTCCTCAAGGGTTTGAATGGTGCACTCACCCTGCCCATCAGTCTGAGAGTGAAAAGCAGCGCTTAGGTTTACTTGGATACCTAAACCTCTCTGAAAAAATCTCCAAAACTAAGAAGAAAACTGTGTAGCTCGGTCAGAAATGATGGACACAGGTGCCCCAAGCAAATGAACTATTTTTGCAGTGAACAGTTTGGCATAATACTCTCCCGAATAGTTAGTATTGATAGGCAGATAGTGGGATGACTTAGTCAGCATATCTATAATTACCCAAATGGGATCATACTGGTTTCAGGACCTCGAAAGTCCTGTAATGAAGTCTATATTAATCATCTCCCACTTCCACAAAGGTAAAGCTTTCTCTTGAGAAGAACCACTTGGTCTTATATGCTCTACTTTAACTTGTTAGCAATTCAAACACTTGGAAAACAAAGTTAGCCACACCACGCTTCATATTATTCCACCAATACATAGATTTCAGATCATGGTACATACCTTGAATTGTGAGCTTCATCAAGGATTTTCTTCCTCAGACAATCTATATATGGAACGTATAATCTACCATGATATCTCAAAATGACATCACCACCAATCTCAAATGACATCAATTTCTGTTGACCCACATCACTCTTTATCTACATTAAGATAGGATATTCGTCCTACTTTTCTTTACCTTCTGCACAAAGGGATGATTTAGTTATCTCATGCACAACCACCGCTCTATCTTTGGAATCTAAGAGTCACACTCCAAAATTTGAAATTTGGTGAACATCCTTCACCATTTCTCTCTTTCCTTCCTTAACGTGAGAAAGACTGCCCATAGACAATCTACTGAGGGCGTTGGCTACATCATTTGCCTTACTCGGATGATAGTGCAGGCTCATGTCATAGTCCTTTAGTAATTCCATCCAGCACCTTTTCTTGAGATTTAATTCTTTCTATGAGAAAACATACTGCAAACTTTTGTGGTTAGTGAAAATGTCAATATGCACCCCATAGAGACAATGCTACCAGATCCTAAGTACAAATACCACAGCCGCTAATTCCAAGTCATGGGTAGGGTAATTATGCTCATGCACTTTTAGCTGCCTAGATGCATAAGCCACCACCTTACCATGGTGCATAAGAACACACCTAAGCCCCACTTGGGATGCTTCACAGTATACAACAGAACCTTTTGTACCTTTCAGAAGAGTCAGCACAGGTACAGTAGTTAATTTGTCTTTCAACTTCTCAAAACTATTCTCACATGAGTCAGACCAAACAAACTTTACCTTTTTCTGAGTCAACTTAGTAAGTGGGGCATCTATAGAAGAAAAACTCTCTACGAACATTCTATAATAACCAACCAAACCTAAGAAGTGCCAAATATCGATTGGAGTAATGGGTCTGGGCCATTTCCTCACTGCCTCAACCCTTTGGTGATCAACCTAAATCCTCTCTCTAGACATAATATGCCCCAAGAAAGCAATAGAATTCAGCCAGAATTCACACTTGGAGAATTTGGCATAAAACTTATGATATTTGAGGATCTAAAGATTAATTTGGAGGTTATTGGCATGGACCTCTTCATTTTTGGAGTAAATCAAGATGTTATCAATAAAAACTATGATGAACAGGTCTAGGAACTGATAGAAGACCCTATTCATTAGATCCTTGAAAACTGCAGGGGCATTAGTCAATCAAAAGAACATGACTAAGAATTCATAATGATAATATCTTGTTCAAAAAGCTATTTTAGGAATGTCTGACTCCCTAACTTTCAACTGATGATATCCCGAATGAAGGTCTATTTCATAAAAACATTTAGCACCCTAAAGTTGGTCAAAGAGCTCATCAATCCTAATAAGAGGATATTTATGTTTAACAGTGACCTTATTCAGCTGATGGTAATCTATGCACATACGTAGGGAATCATCTTTCTTAAGCACGAAGATTACAGGTGCACCCCAGGGATAAACACTAGGTCTTATAAAACCTTTACCTAGAAGATCTGCTAGTTGTTATTTCAACTCTTTTAGCTCTGCAGGAGCCATTCTATATGGCAAAATAGAAATAGGATGGGTATCTAGAAACATATCAATACAAAAATCTATCTCTATATCAGGTGGAATTCCTGGGAGATCATCTAGAAAAACTTCTGGGAATTCATTTACTACAAGGACAGACTAAAGAGGGACACTTTCGGCATTAGAATCTTTAACCTGAATAAGATAATACAAGCAACCCTTGGAAAAAAGTTTATGGGCTCTGAGATAAAGTATAAAGTGCCCTCTAGGTGCTAAAGAGTGCCCTTCCCACTCTATTTCTGGCTCATTCGAAAAAGAAAAGGCAACCTTTTGGGTTCTACCTTCTAGTGTGGCATAACATCGATGAAGCCAGTCCATTCCTAGGATAGCATCCAAAGCAACCATATCAAGTTCTATGAAGTCTACCAGAGTATCCTTACTATGAAAAGACACAACACAATCTTTATACACCCTCTTAGTCACAACAAAATCACTCACCAAAGTGGAAATAGAGAAAGGTTCAACAATCACATCCTGCTCAAACCCAAAACCAACAGCCACATATGGAGTCATATAGGATAAGGTAGACCCAGGATCAAGTAACACATATACATCACGAGAAATGATTTACAACGTACCAGTGACTACATCTAGCAAGGACTCCATCTCCTGGAGGTTGGTCAGGGCGTACAACCAATTGCCACCATTACCAGCAGCTGAAGGGGTGCCCTTCTGATGCGGTGGTGGAGCAAATGAATTTTCCAGAGATTTAGAACCTCCAACATTACCTCTTGATTTTGGGAAATCCCTCTGAATATAACATGGCTGGCCACATAAATAACATACTATGGTGCCAAATTGACATCTCCCTGGGTGGTGCTTTCCACAAGTGTTACACTGAAGAAACCTAGCAGGCTGAGACACACTCCCCTACGACTGTGTACCCTGCACTCTCGGCCCCTAACTAGATTGAAATTTTTGAAATCGCTTATCAATTGGAGGTTTGGATACTGGAGAGCTAACTGCGGGCTGAGAGTTACCCCAATTCTTCTTCTTCTACCATCTGCTTCTGATCCATTATTTTGTCTCTCTTTACCTGTCTATCCTTCTCTCTAGCTTTGATAATTTTCTTTTTCTTTTCTTCCACCTACTGTATATAGACTGACAGCCTAGCAAAGTCCATGTCTCTATTCAGCATAGCTTTCTGATATTCGAGCACTAGATCATCTGAAAGACTAGATGCAAATTTCTTCATCTAGGCTCTCATATTACCTGTTATTTCTGGTGCATAATGGGCCAATTAGTTAAACTTTAGAGTGTACTCCTGGAAACTCATCTTTCCTTGTTTCAGGTTCATAAATTCTTCAGCTTTGGCTTTCCTCAACTCTAGAGGAAAGAGTCAGTTAAGAAAAGCATCCACAAACTCACCCCAAATTATAGGCTCAACACTCTCACCCTTCACCTCTTCTTACTTTTTATACTTTTGGTTAACTATATATTTAAGCTAGTATGCTGCTAACTGAACCCCTTCCACTTTATCCACATGCATTACTCTAAAAATTTCCTCCACTTCATCTACAAACTCCTGGGGTCCCTCTTTTACCTTAGTGCCAAAAAATTTGGGCTGGTTTATTCTCATGAATGGCCCACCCTAGTAGCCTCAGAAGTGAAAGATGTAAATGCAGTATCTTCTGACCTCTGAGTTTGTGTGGCTATCAGCTGTGAATGTGTATGAATAGACTACCTAAATTCTTCATTCGATATGTCCCTCCGAGAAAAATGGGGATGATTAACATTTGACCTTAGAGTTAGAGAGGGACTGGTTGGGACTGGAGGTACTTTCGAAGTAGGAATAAGTTCTGGAGTGTGTGCTCTATTATGGGTCCGCTTCCCATGGGTGGGGAGGAATTCATCATCTTGAGTATCTTGGTTCTTGGAATGACGAGGAGGTATAACTATTTTCTAAAATATAATATATCACTTATTAGGGGACAATTTTAACTCAGACACTAAAGCACGAACTAAGCCACAAAGAAGGGAAAAACTTTCCTAAACGCCTAATCGCCTCCTACTTATAAGTGTGACGTGCTACACACCCATAAACAAGACTCTACCCAATGTAATTTGGTTGATACCCTGGAATCAAGAACAGTGCTCTGATACCAAGTTTATCATGACCCAAACCGAGGGTCTCATCGTGACGAGCATCCTAAACCACAAAGGTTCGGATACCCTTCTAACTTGAAATTATATACACCATTCATACACAAATAAAGATATGCGGAAATATCAGCAAAATGAAATAATGGTCATAAATCTTACATAAGTTCAATAATAGAAAAGGGCAATCCAAAACCATCTAACAGCATTTGGAAACCATCTGCAAAATCTCTACTACATGATTTCTAACAAATCTAAAAACTGGTATAAGGCCCCCAGTAGACCTAAAACCATGTCTGATAATAGTGGTCAGAAAGTAAACAGGCCTTCTTGAATAAAGAAGGCTCACCAACTGGACACTACAACTCTGTCTAATAAAATCTACTACTTTTCTGGACCCTAGACTGAGCCTCAAAACTTGGAGGGTGGAGGGGGCCAATACAGATTTACTGGTATGCAAAGTAAATCCAAAACAATCATTTATATTCAACATATTTAAGAGTAATTTCAAAACTATTCATAGCCATATCATATAGTAAGAAAACACATGGGGGTTTTAAAAGATTCTGTGAAAACATCTAAAATCTATGACACTCTTTGTATTACTTCTGTGCTAGGTGGATACCCTACAACTATATTATCCCATAGGCTATATGGGATCTGCCATTAACTAGGAAGCCAAGCCCCAACCCAAGTTTTCCACAAGGGTCGAAGTCTTTGCTCTGTACGTTACAATGCACTAGGCCAGCATAAAAAATCCCTCATGGGGAAAATAATGTACCTGTATCGGCAAAACACGATTTCTCCCTACGAGTTACTTGAACTCAAGCCTTCATCGGGAAACCACCTAACCCTCTTTAAGCCCACTTTTAACTCTTTAAAACATGCATTTTCTGAAACACATACTCTGAAAACTCTAACTCTGTTATGGCATAAAAACATACGGTATCGTCATAACATTAACTTGAAATTTAAATTCTCTAAGACATTTAAAGTGTATCAACATCTCTTCTTTTAAACAATAAGTTTTTGACCACCATGTCAATAAATTATTTCAAAGAAACTATTTCTCAAACCTCATGTAAACACATGCAAGGAAGTCATCTTTGTTAAGCCTTTCAATAGTACAAGGTTGTCTTGTCAAAATTCTCAATTCACATGTAATTCTTTCTCTTAAACACAAGAACATATTTATATCAAGAAATACCCTCTCAACAATTTCAAATGATGCTCAAATGCTATAATATTTCGAAAGAAACGTTCAAATCACAAAGCTATAATCTTTAATTCAATACATGAGAGGGAGTTCATATTTTATGATCTCAACGATCTTAAGTCTCAAATTCCATATATATACGTATACATGTAATTCAAGTTAGGGGATAGGACCATAAGGTCAAAGCTATAGTGACATTGAAACATTTGGAATACAAAATTTAAACATAAATTTCAAAACCCCTTTGAAAATCATGCATAAAAATCTAAAAAAAATGATGCTCTAATAGTTTGAAGCCCATGTAGTTTTTAAGATAAACTCCACGTACCAATGTTTTAGAAATTAACGGATGCTTCTTGAAGCCTACGATGCGAGGATTCCAAATCTCCAATTATCTTATAAAACCCATGGTTAAATCTTAAGCTATGAGGATTTTTAGTTTGAAACCCGAATGGAGTTTCTTGAGGTATTTCGATGAAAATACACTTACTTTGGTGTTCTTGGGATTAAATCCAGTGTTAGAGATGATAAGTGAATGGGGAAGTACTATTTTACACTTAATGAGGCGGAATAGGGTGCTGGAAATTGGCTGGGCACGATACCCAGGGTGGTGCCTTGCCTGGAGCACCAAAGTACCCAGGGCATTTCCCTACCTATAGCGGTACAAGGACCGAAGCGTCGCCCTACTTACAGCTGTGGAGTACCCCAGGCGGTGCCCCCAGATCACCCCGAGCTACTAGAATTTTACACCAAACATGCCCTTAGGCACACCTAAAAATTCTGAAACTCCCCCGAGATGTACTACAACCTTTCCCCATCGCAACGCAATAAGAAAATCTATAACCGGAGGTCGAGAAGGTAAAAGTTAAATTCCCTAATGATTGAAAGCTAAAAATAACTCTATGTCCCCTTCTACCCTTAGAAAAATTTTTCAAGATTCTAACTCAACAAGCATTCACTATGATATATCACATGAAGGATTTAACGAGGTGTTACACCATAGAATGGGAAGAGTTTGATATGTCCTTCTTAGATAGATTCTTTCCCTTAGAGCTGAAAGAATCCAAGGTGTTAGAGTTCATCAAACTTAGGAAAGGCAGTATGATTGTGAAAGAGTATTCCCTCATGTTTATTAGTTAGCTAGGTATGCTCCCCATGTAGTGTTAGATAATAGATCCAAGATGAGAAAGTTTATGTCTGGGTTTTAGGTAGAGTGATTAAGGAGTGCAGGACTACTATGTTGATTTGGAAGATTGATATATCTAGGCTTATGGTCCATGATCAACATATTGAGAAACAAAAACTTCAGAAGAAGAAGAGAAAAAATAAGATAGCTAGAACGAGTAGCTTTAGTTTTGTCCAGCCAAGGTCTGGGAGTGGTAACCATTCTCAATTTAGTTAGAAGTTTTCAGTCTCGGTTCCATCTTCATCTAGTACACAAGTACCAAGGTTCAGGATGATAGTCATGATGGGGTGCCAGGCTCCAAAACCTAGAGTAGTACAAGCGGTGTTCATACTAATCCGCTTTGCGAAGAATGTGGTAAGAACCATAAGGGTATGTTTCAAGTCGACAGCAATGTGTATTTTTGATGTGATGAGTTGGGTCATAGAGTTTGAGACTGTCCTAAGGCTGGTCTATCAAGTCAGCACAGTTTTTCTTCAGCTCAGTCCAGCCGCCCGAATCAGTAGGGTGCTACTTCCAGTGCTGCCAGTGGGCAGAGCTGAAATAGGCTTCATGCACTTCAGTCTAGGTAAGATTCGGAAAATTCCCCTAATGTTCCCACTAGTACATTAGAAGTTTATCAGTCACATGTTTATGCTTTGCTAGATCCAGGAGCTTATTTGTTCTTTGTTACTTCTTATATAGTTGTTGACATCGAAGTCAGTCCTAAAATTTTAGCAGTTCCCTTCTTAGTCTCAACCCCAGTGGGTCAGCGTATCATAGCCCAACGAGTATACAGGAACTGTCTGTTTATGATATCTAAGGAAGACAGGCTTCCAGATTTCAGTAGTAATATTAGTATGTATAGAAAAGTAATAGGTGGGAATGATTACCAACCCATATTTACTGCAGTTTAAAGTTTTGTATCTCTTTCATCATGATACCTACACATGCTTTACGTCCTAGCTCAATGAACACAACTTATATTCACGTACTTTTCATAAAATTGTGTGCGTTTCCAATTCATAGTATGAGGATTACCTGTTCACTCAGTAGTACAAATCATGTTCCATTAACACAAAATCTCCAAACTCAGGTCATGAAGCTCATGACTTCTGCACTCATCCCTTATAGTGTGTTCAGTCCTAGTTACCATTTGAATTATAGTATCAGTTATAGTCTTAGTTATAGTGTCATTCTTAGTCCAGTAATCAGATCAGAAACTTAGTTCAATTTCAGGTTTGCTCAACCATAGCATATAGTTATCAGTTAGTCAGTTATTTCTAATTTAGTACCTCAATTTACAGAATATTTCAAAACCATGTTATACACTTGATCTTTTATTCTTAAATTATATAGCTTTCACGAATTCATGCTCAGTTATCTTATATTACCCAGTTAGTCCTTACCTCGTATAAATGATACTCTACTATTTCATTCCAGTTATTCAGACTAAGTACACTTACAGACCTAGTATTCAGCTATCAGTCATTCAGTTAATAAAATAAGTTAGTATGCTTATGCGTTCGTGGGTAGCACCCATGCAATATTTTTCAATAGTCCCAAGTAAAGTATTGTACTAAGGTGGAGAGTATTCCAGGAATATGTCTAAGCCTAAAAAATTTATAGTTGTAGTGCATAAGTCTTAGCCACTCTAAATTAGATGATGATTCGTAGGCATCACCTCATATTACAGAATTTTAGCCACATTGTTATGTCATATTAAAACAATGCCAAGCTTTTCTTTCTACCTCAAGTTGCTCAAAACTCAATAAAAAAAGAGTGTCAAAGAAAAGCTCCAGTTGAGAATAAGTTTTCAGTATAAATTAGTTCTTAAAGCTAGTAATGCAGTTTAACAGTCAGACGGACAAATTTGTATGGTGTGGTTTTCCATCTTTCCATCTAGTCTCACTGTCTGAAGTCTTATGAATATAACTATTCTTAGATGGGTCAACCAGGTAGTTGCGTGTTCATCTTAATTCATATATCATGTCTTAGTGTCAGGCCCTAGATATTCAGTCATGATTCAATTTATAAGTGCCTTGTGCATCCTCCCAGTTTTCCTCAGTATCTCAGCTAAGTTAGTATTCTTTGGGGGACATAATGTCCCAATGGGGAGATGCACAATAACCCCGACCTTTGATGTCCTAACTCTCCCTGTTCTTTTTAGGTAACGAATATAGTTTGGAGTAGTGGTTACACATAAGTTAATCGTAATGTTCTAATCTTACTCGTAAGCCACGTATTCAAGGGGCTCAGTTCAGTTAATAATTATAAGTTCATGTATCACGTTCCACTCTCATTCATGTTCTCATGCTCCCATTTATGCGTACTCCAAAAATGATCTTGGGTTCATCAGTATTTTTTAGTTTAAGTAATAGTTTTTCCTTAAACTTACTCAGTTCCATGTTCAAATTACCTTGACAAACTTTGTATCATTTACCATTGCATATTGATTCATGTATTCATGAGTTAGCTCAGTCAGGTACCCATGCATCAGATAAGAATGTTCAGTATGAAAATTGCAATATAATAGTAGTCTCATCTATGAAATCATGTTTCAGTTGTGTATATTCAGTACGTACTTGTAGTCTATCAGTTCTCCTATCTTAGTAAGTCCCATTCAAGGACAAATATTCCCAAAAGGGGAGATATTATAAGACCCCTCTAATTCTTAGCTTAACTCAATCCTTTTAGATTGTTAATGGGGTCCAGACTTAGAAATTTTAGCTAAGTATCAAGATTTAGAATCATTTTAGCCTTCCAAATTTGGAGGATTTTATTTCTAAGTTTCCCAGCCTTACTTAGTCAATTTTTAAATTGATACATGATTAGGGTAACTTGTAGGTCATCTCAGGTAAGTTTTGGATTTTTCAGACTACCATAAGGGTAAATTTAGAGGCCCAAAATAGTGAAGGGTCGTAATAGCCCCGAGTCAGGAGGGCCATTCAACCAAAGTAAGGGTCACGCCGCGATGGCTACTTGACATAAGCAGGGGTTGCGACATTAGGGCATCCCTATTTAGCATTATTTTAATACGATATATGGGGGAAAATGGGTCATTTTCCCACCTTATTCAGCCTTAACACGAAATTCATCAGCCTATAGGAAAAATCTCATTCTTTACTCCTAAACTATCTCAAGAGCAAGCACTAGCCTCATCAAGTTAAAGAATTCAAGTCTCAAGAACTCACCTCAGTCTTCTCAAAACTACCAATCAAGGTATGTGAAGTGTTCATACAAAGTTCCCTTCCACCATTAGAGTTCAAGAAACTATTTTTAAACTTTAAGTTTATGGATTTCATGAATTCTATGTTGGGTTTGAATATATTCATGTTTATAATGATTAATTGGGATTCTAATCCATGTTTGATGATACGTTTCATGTGAGTTTAATTGATATGTATGTAATATCATGAGGATCCATGTAAAACCCTTAAAATTGTCAATGGGTATTTGAATTATGAAGTCTACTTGTTGTTTAGTGTTATATGCATATATATGTTTACCAAGTGATTTGTAAATTACTCATGTGAACTAATAAGGGAAAGAGATCATGTCATGTTAGCTCATGTTCAAGTTGTATCATTGAAGTGTTTGATAAAATGTTTCCATGAATGAGTTGTGAACAAGTTCACATGATTATGCTTTTCAAGCTTATGCTATGATTTACCTTTCATGCTATTGAGTCCTAGGGGTATTCAATAACCAAAAACTTAGCTAGTTGCCTAGAGCTTTAGTCAGTTACAGAACTCAAGAAAATCTTAGTAGTATTCTTAATTCAGTTACAATATTATATTCAAAAATCAGTGGTACTCAGTTAGTTAACATAATTCAGTAGTATTCCATTAGTCTCCAAAACTCAGTGAGCTTAGTTCGGTTTAGTTAAACAGTACAATCATTAGTATTTCATTCAAGCGTAGTATGAACAAGGAAATCAATTAACTGTTCATTTAGTTAGGAGTAGGATTCAGCACCGAGTGAACCTAAGGATGGGGGCTCACCTGCCAGTAAAGGGTGTATTCCTTTGAATCAATCCTTCCATTTCAGAACTACGTAGCCAGCATAGGTCGAGATATCTCCCTACAAAACTAAGGTTGATATATATTATATGAGTTTTCCTACAAGTGTGGGTTGACGGAAGAGCTTTCTATAAGAGAAAGATACATCACAGCTTGTCTTTACCGGTGGTATGGTACTAATACCCTTCCAATTAGAGTTATGGGTTAGACCCCTATTAGATCAACAAGGGAAATATCAGTTAGATGATTGCATCCAATAGTCACAGTTTTAGATTCAGTCTCAATATCGAACTAAGTTTAGTTCTACAGATTCAGGACTGTTAGATACAGTCACACAGTTTAGTTTGGAACTCAGTGTCATTCCACAGATCAGGACTGGTGGATACAATCATTCAATTATCAGTAATTCAGTATCAGTATACTCAGATATCAGTTAATCAGTATTCAAATTTAGTATCTAGTGTTATCATGATTTTAGTTATAGTATATGTATTTATACATGTACTCTCATTCAGTCATATTCATGATATTTAGTTAGTATTGTTCATGCATATGAACCCATGAAATTTTAGCGTACCTCATTGAGTTTAATAGCACATTGAAAAAACTGACACATTTTTTTCTTTTGCGCTATGATGTCTTATATCATATGTTCAAACATGTGAGCTCCCGATCACGCTTAGCAGTTCAGACTTTCAATATTTAGAGTTAGCGTTGAGTCCTCATAGTTCGAGGAAATAATTGTTTTCATTCAGTATTTCAGTTATCAATTCTCTTTCAATAGTTGGACTTAGTCGGGGGCTTGTCCCATCAACTCCACAGTTTAGACAGTTTAGAGGCTTTTCAGATTGGAGTATTTTCAGATACCTATTTCCATTTTGGTATTGTTATACTGTATTAAGTTTTATTTACAGATTTTAACCTTATGGCATGTTTCATCATAAATTATGCATATTACATTGTTATTATTATTCAATTATAGCAGCAGGTACCAGTCATGGGTTAGCTTGTGGTCCTTCGGGATTATGAGCACCGTGTAGCGTCTAGGGTACAGACTCAGGGCGTTACAACGGATATAATGAGAAAAAATCTCAAATTTGAGATTGGTAAATTTTTCTATCTAAAGATCTCTCCCATGAAGTGAGTAAAGAGGTTTAGTAAGAAGGGGAAGCTCAATCCCCGTTATGTTGGCCCTTTCAAAATATTGAGTCGCTTTAGGAACGTAGCTTACGAGTTCAAGTTGCCTACGGATTTGTCCTCGGTGCATCCAATATTCCATATCTCCTTGTTGAAAAAGTGTATTGGTGAACCATCTATAGTTGTTCCTCTAGAAAGCATAGATATTCAGAATGACCTTTTAAATAAGGAACAAAAAAGTCCTCTTACTCAAAGTTCTTTGGAAAAACCAGTCCATTGAAAGAACCACTTGTGAAGAAAAAATAGATATGCTAACCAAGTACCCTCATCTTTTCTCAGTACACTCAGACTCATTTTAAGGTAACAGTTTTTCATATCCATTCTCAGTTCCATCTATATTGACTTCATGTCATTCCATGCGTTCACGAACCAGTTCAGGCATGTGTCATGCTTCAGACTCATTTATGAAATCATATTTTAAAAATTTATATTTAGTATGTAACCTCAATTCCTTAGTGTTCTAAGCTTAATCAGCCTCATTCGAGGATGAATGTTCCCAAAGGGGGATATATTATAACACCCCATATTTTTGGGTTAGAATTCAAAGTATGCAGACCAAAACTCAATGCCTTTATGTCTATTTATGTGTGATTATCAATTATATAGTGTGAAAATTTCCTTTTATATATGTCGAGGTCAAAAAAATCTCAAAACTCAAGGATAAGCTGAGAACACTTCTGTTGATTGAGTTCTAGGGAAAGATTTAGCTTAGGTCAACTTTAAACAACCAATACTCCTTGCCCCTAATGATTTATATTTCCAGACCTATATTAAATGAAATATTTTTGAATCTTATTTCAAACGCATTTTGGTTCACCTTAATCCAATATCGAATCGAAAAGTTATGCTCATTTTACTCTAGCATGTCAGCCTGTCATCTATGTGACGACTTATCGGCCCAAGTCATCAGCCTTAGGAAGAAAACACCAACTCCAGCATCCACGTGACAACCAAGGGTGATGGACCATCACCTGAGTTATAAATTATCAGCCCCAGTCGTCAACCACAACCCGTATATGATAAATTCAGCTTCAAGTGATGACTTGAGGTGATAGCTCATCACCCAAGTGATGGTTTATCATCCCAAGTAATCACCTATGACCAGAATGGACCCAAAACCAGCTTGGACAAGAGGACTTAGGTGAAGAGTCATTATCTAAGTGACAGGCCATTAGCCTTGGTCTTAAGCTTAGAATTTCAGCAATTTTGATGTAGTTTCGTTGCGGTATTTTAGTCTTTTTCCTCACCCCAAAACTTATCCCCATGACATATATCACCAAAAACATGTACTTTTCTATTGTGAATCAGTTTTGAAAGTTGTTAACCCTCTTATTTTTACAAGAACAACATTACGGTTTCTTCCCAATAGGTTCAAGACTCAATCACACTCTCCACAAGATAATCAAGAATTCAGGTTCCCAATCCAAGAGCCTTAAATAAGAATTAATTCTCCTTCAATATCTAGCTTTAAGGTATGTTAAATGTTCCTCCAGGGCCCTTTTCACCCAAGGTGTTCACGAACCTAATCTAAAATTCAAGGTTATGAATTATAGAAAGGAATGTAATTTTAACCATGAATTTCAATTCCATATCATGTTTCAATGAAATAGTTGTTGTTATTAAACCCTAATGGTGTTGTTTGCTGATTTAAGACTTATTTTGGGTATTTAGTATGACAATCATTCTACTACTAGTTGCTATAAAAATAAAACTATTCTTGTGTTCAAGCCATGCATTGAAAGTGTTTGATGAAATATCTTACAAAATGGGTTTTGAATATATGCATACACATCATGTCCTTGAAGTGTTAGTATGATCAGTTACTTGCACAACTAAGCTTAGCATAGTCCCGTAATAAGTGTCAATTCAGTTGGAGTAGGATTTAGCATCGAGCGAACCCAAGGATGGGGGCTCACCTGCCAGTTGAGGGGGTGGCCTTTAGTATCAGTCCCTGCTTTCCATAACTACGTATCCATCATACATTGTCAGTTAAGAGTTGATCTCATAAGGGCACCTCCCAGTTGAGGGTAACCCTTAGTTCTTCAGGACAACACTTTAGTGGATCCACACAACCATGTGTTAGTACCCGTGGCACGGTACTAATACCCTTCCAACTAGGGTCACAATTTGGACCTTAAATAACTCATATTGGGGCATATTGGAAAGATGATCCTTCCCACTGTCTCAGTTTAGTTTTCACTGTACTTCAGTTCAGGCTTGCATTGACCATAGCATACAGCTTTCAATTATTCAATTATTAGATTTCAGTATTTTTATTGACAAACTATTTTCTGAATCATGTTATAAGCTTGGTCATGAATTCTAAGTTTTACATCTTTCACGCATTTATATTCAGTATTCTCATTCTAACCAGACAGTCTCTGGCCCATGCTTGCTTATTAAGTTACTTCAGATCATTTAGCTAGTTATTACTTAGAGGTCAGTTATCTCGTGCTATTCATTCGGTTGGTTATCATTTATTCTAATAAATCCATGCATTTCAGTCTTACCTGTTTTAGAATTATAGTACATTCAATGTACTGATCGCATACTCTTTTCTTGCGTTATAATGTTTCATATCATAGGTTCGGACGTTCAGGTTACCAACCATACCTAGCTATCCCAGCGCACCAGTAGCAGCAGCAGTGGTGAGTCCTCATGTTTCGAGGAACAGTTATGTTTATGTCAGTTTCTCAATTTTAGCAGACAGTTGGATTTAGTTGGTGGCTTGTCCTATCAACTCCTTAGTTATTCAGTTAGAGGCTTTCAGGCGAGTATAGACAGTTAGTAAGTTTTCAGTATGTTTTCAGATAGTAACATCATGTATCAGTATTGATTACAATTTTTAAGACCTTATGGAGTTTCAGTTAAATTCCGTTCATGTTTCTTTGTTACGTTATTCAGTGCTCACCGCAGGTACCATTTCATGGGTTAGCTTGTGGTCTTTCGAGACTGTAAGCATTCTGTGGCGACCAAGGTGTATTTTTGGGTCATTACAAAATTTCACATAAAAAATGTCGAGTTTAAAGATTCATCGAAAACAAAAAAAAAAGTAATACATGATCTCTAGCATTTTGTTGGTCAAACTAAAAAAAGTACAAAATTCAAGACTAAAACGGCCAAGACAAAAAAACTGAAAAGCACTAAGCATTGAAAGTTCATGTGAAAAACATTAGGATTGAATATGCATTAGAAACTAAAAAAGAAAAAGTAATACATACTGTCTAGCATATCATTGCCCAAATTAAAAAAACACAAAATTAATGACTAAAACCGCCAAGATAAAAAATTGAAAAACACTTAACTTTGGAAGTTCACGTGCAAATCTCAAGACTGAATATGCATTGAAAACTAAGAAAAAGGGGATATGTGATGTCTAGCGTGTCATTGCTCAAACTACAAATGCATTAAATCCAATACTAAAATGATCAAGATAAAAAACTGAAAAACACAAAACTTTGAAAGTTCACATGCAAATCTCAGGAATAAATATGCATTGAAAACTATAAAAGAAAAAGTGATACATGATGTCTAGCATGTCGTTGTTCAAACTAATAAATCACTGAATTCAAGATAAAAATCTTAAAACCACTATGCATTGAAAGTTTAGGTGAAAAACCTCGGGATTGAAAATCCATTGGAAGCTAAAAACGAATAAGTGATACATGATATCTAGCATTTCATTTCTCAAACTAAAATAGCATTAAATTCAAGACAAAGACGGCCAAGATAAATAACCAAAAGCACTAAGCATTGAAAGTTCACATGAAAAAATCGGGATTTAATATGCGTTGAAAACTAAAAAAGGAAAAGTAGTACATGATGTCTAGCATGTCGTTGGTCAAACTAAAAAAGCACTAAATTCAATATGAAATTGTCCAAGACAAAAAAACTGAAAAGCACTAAGCTTTGAAAGTTCACGTCCAAACCTCGGGACTGAACATGCATTGAAAACTAAAAAAAGTGATAGATGATGTCAAGCGTGACGTTGCTCATACCAAAAAAGCACTAAATTCAAGACTAAAATGCCAAGATAATTAACTAAAAAGAACTATGCATTGAAAGTTCACATGAAAAATGTCGATATTTAATATGCGTTGGAAAGTAAGAAAGGAAAACTAATACATGATGTCTATCGGGTCGTTGCTCAAACTAAAAAAGCACTAAATTCAAGACTTAAACGGTCAAGATAAAAACTGAAAAGCACCATGCATTGAGTGTTGATGTGCAAGCCTCAGGACCAAATATGCGTTGAAAACTAATAAAGATAAAGTGATACATGATGTCTAGAGTGTCGCTGCTCAGATTAAAAAAAGGACTAAATCCAAGACAAAAATGATCAAAATTGAAATAAATGAATAAAATTAGCAAATATAATACTAGGTGACATATTAAAAGACCTGAACTCTGTTAGATTCTTCTCTTTTTCCCTTCATATAGCCTTCTCATTCTATAACAGATTTTGGGTCATGTTGGAGACACCATTTCGTATGATCTTACGACCTCAAAAAGATACCCTTCGACGACGTACTCTTTCACTTTGTCTCTTTTCTCAACATCCAGAATTCCCACTTGGAGTGATTCGAGGTTG
>JAPEIP010000006.1:19163219-19190545 GCA_026120095.1 Capsicum chinense
GTTTTCCTACATCTAGAACTTGAGCCTCTGTCTAAGGACGAGAATGATGTCAATCAGATACACCAATGTTTAGACGAGACAAACCCTACAAAGAAGAATATTCTTGGAATGATTCTTGAAGAAGCAGAGCTTGAACCTCTGGCTGAAGATGAGGATGAGCAGGTTTCTTCGGATGATAGAGATTTCAATAATGGAGAATCTCATAAAAAAGGCTGAAAAAGAAAAGATGTACACAACTGAAAACAAAGAAGCAAAGAAGAGTCAATTAAAAGGAAAAAAAATTATGTATGCCTACAACTTTTTTTCAAAACAAGTTTCTAACTGAAACATCAAAAAGGATGCGTCTCTTTTAATCTGAATGACAATGTGTAATTATGTAATAAAGCATAGCCTTTGTCATCCAGTGAAAAAGACAAGGATACTTTTTGGTGTTCAGTAAGAAGCTTATTTTGAAAAGAAAAGTGGTAGACGTACACAGATTATTTTTTTCTTTGAATTGACTCTTCTTTGCTTCTTTGTTTTCTGTTGTGTACATCTTTTCTTTTAAAGCCATTTCTTTTGAGGTTCTACACCACTGAAAACTCTATGGTCTGAAAAACCTACTCATCCTCGTCTTCAGCTAAAGGATCAAGCTCTACTTCTTCAAGAATCACTCCAAGAATATTTTTCTTTGTAGGGTTTGTCCCGTTTAAGCATTGGTGCATCTAATTGACATCATTCTCGTCCTTAGGCAGAGGCTCAACTCTAAATGCGAGAAAACATGATATATCCATCCTTTCTCATTTGCATTATTAATGAGGTTCTACAACAATTCTAGCTCTTGAGTAATTCTATGTTTTGTGATGTTCTGATGAGGATTTTAGCCTTGTGTTCAATCTCCACAACTGTAAGATTTTTAACAAGGACCGCTTTCACCTTTTCTTTATATTCATTGCATTCCAAGGACCGCTTTCACCTTTTCTTTATATTCATTACATTCTTTCTTTGATGTCTCACTATTTGAAAGCATGGTCAAGTAAACATCTCCTGTCATATTGCATAAGAATGAAGCTGAAGATGAAACAGAGGACAAAAATGAAAAATTGGATGAATATGATATCTTTAATGACATCCCTGAAAGTAATGACGATTAGTTTTATTTTTCTGTTGCCGATGCTATTATTAATATTACTATTAATATCGTCGTTGTTGTTGTTGTTCTGTTGCCAACATAATTAATAATATAGTTTTCGTTGTTCTTATTTCTTCATCATCATCATTATCATCATCATCTCATCATCATCATCATCATTGTTTCATTATTAATAATTCTTTATGCAATATTGTTAATCATTACATTTTACGCAGCTTTCCCAATATTATTATTATTATGATGATGATGATTAATACTAGTAATAAATTATTAAACAAACATCAGTGTTCTGATTACATAACCAAATCCAACTTTAAAAAAATTAACAAGCACCACGTATCTTCAGATATACGGGTATCTTAAGATATACATGTTCTAACAAAGCCTAAAAAGTGTATCTTTTCATACACTGGTATCTCAAGATACACTTTTTTTCCATGTACAGAATTTGTATCTGAAAATACAGAGATACACAATCAGTCGATGTATCTGAGATACACGACAAATACTGTAATTTTTTAAAGTTATATTGTGCGTTGTAATAATGGTCTAAAGTTTCTACATTTTTAATTTGTCCTTTTTGTTAGGTTCGAAATCTATAGGGCATCATATCAAAACTAATAGTTGCAAACCATGGCGATGATAATTCAATGACGAAAAAATTATACTAGAAACTTAATATTATTAATATGGTTTGGCCAACTGACCAACATATTAAGAACTATAGCGAAAAACATAAAATCTAGTAGGAGAAAATCACCCCCTAAATAAAACTCTTTAAATGACTACATTATCGTTGCTCTTGTATTATTATATGAGAAGTGGTTGTAGAGAATAGCCGAAGAAAGTTGTAGTTGGAGAGATCTTCTGCTAGCCCAAAATCGTTAACTAATATCGGAAGATTCAACTAAGAAGAGGAAGTAATGAATGAAAAGCTTTGTTATTGAAGAGGACTTATTGAATTGGATTGGTTACAAATCTCTAATATCATCCCCTATTTATACTTGTGTGTGGATGGTTCTAGAAAATCTTCTAGATAATTCTATAAAAAAAATCTAATGACCTTTATCTTCTACCACAACTGTAGAATATGTAGATAATCCTACAAAATACTTATTCAAGATACAATACTAGGACATTCTACAAGAACATAGGATATTTAATCACTAGACTATTCTAGAAACTTCACTAGAAAACCATTATATTCATTCTTTAAAAAAATCACTTTAGATATTTTTCACACTCTCCCTTTAAAGTCATTTTGTTGAAGCTATCCAAAACTTGATGCATAAGAACTCAAACAAAGCTTTGAACCATGCCTTGATAAAACTCTTAGCAATTTTTTCCCAACTCCTTTTTCTTCTTCAATGATGAAGATTTTCCATCATCGATTTATCCTTGCTGTGTTTTATGATGTTGTCTTCTCCAGCTTCCCCCTTCTCTGAACTCCTCCACAACTTCATCATCTGGAGACACATATGTGATGAAAAAGTTTGAAGCTCTAGGATTCAAGATTTTAGAACTTACTCTTTTTGAAGACACTCCATAATACAAGGATATTTCATTTTTATCAATGTTCACATTTGGTTTGATGACAATATGATCATCAATTTTTCGTAAAGCCTTGGTACCATAATAGGATCCATCACTAGATCTTGCTTTTAGCTCTTCTATTATACTGTATGTCTTTCAATCTGAAATTGAGACTTCTCTTTCAACTTCATCATTTATTTGATCTTTATCTTCTTCGTCTACTTTTTGTGTAATTGACCTTGATATGGTAGATGATTGATTAGAACTTCAACATCCATTATATCTCCCTCAATATTTTTTTTGACAAGGTCACCACTAGCATGTATAGTTTTGACGCTACCTTCTCAAGTTCTATTCAACATCTTTCACTCAGACTTTTGCTGTCAATTTTAGGATCTGCATCTTTGAATTCCTTGATAGCAGCTACCACATCTTTGGTATCATCTTGCTTCTTATCGGTGTCTTTCTTCTCAATATGATGAATTGTATTATAATCCATCCAATCTCTTTCCAGCTTTATGGAAGCCAAGACATCTATTGCTCAACTCTTAGCTGCTAAGCATCTTCCTCAATCTTCTTCTTCTTTAATATTTTTTTAGTTTGAGCCATGTTGCTCTCCGTGGCTCGGAAACATCTTCTTATGTATCATACTTTTCCACATCGATAACATCTGGGAGGTTTCTTACTATAATTATAAAAGACTCTTCTTTTTTCCAGGCATGATTTAACCACCTGATAATTAAGTATGAGGCATAGCTCTTGCTTTTCCTTTAATGTCCATCTTGTCAGCTAAAAGAGAATTTCCTTTCCTTTCTTTGACAAATTCACCAGCCAACTATTTGGATAGTAACTCTTGTGATGACAACAAATTTTCAAATTCCTCAAAGGATGGTTGTTGAGTCCATCCTTAAATCGATGACACAAAGGAAATATATTTTGGTTTCAAACCATGAATAATATTTCTTCTTATTCGCGCTTTAGAGATAGCCTCATACGAATTTAATAATGAAATCTCAAAACATAAATTCTTAATTCTTATGAATTACTTGACAGAAAGATTACCTTGGTTGGAGTCAACTAATCCAACATCTGTAGAGGGGCTTCATTCTTCTTGTTGAAGAAATGATCAAGGGTTCTCCATATTTCATGGGATGATTTAAACCTTTTAATATAATCGAATAAACTAGAGGAGATGGTTCTCTTCAAGATGAACTCCACCATTGTATTAGTCTGCTTCAACTTCTTATATGCACCATCATTTTTCGGTCTGTCAATTGAAGAACTTGTGTTACTTTTGTTGACAATATCCCACAAGTCCTCACTCACAAGGTATGATTCCATATAATCTTCCATACCTTGTAATTGGACTAATTTAATAAGTTTTACCTATTATTGGATTTGAAACAATGACTCCCGCGGTATGAAAGTAGTACTCTAACCACTGAGTTAAGTAGGTCATTTATCATTCCAAAGAGAACCAAACGAAACCCATCCTGCTAATGGATTATAAATATCATATTACTTATAAGCAATACTAATCGAATAATCAAACTCTATTGATAATGGAATCAACCTACAACACGAAAACAAGACACAAAACACAAGACAAACCATGGACCAAAAGTGGAACATGTCTCGGCTAACAATAATACCACAAGAACGAGATGATACAAGGTATATTTTACACCAAAAACATCCAACAATATGATGAACACGAGATGATAAGACAATAACAATACACGGCTTTACTTGAAGAAGAACACAAACACGATTACAAGAAGTGTAAGGATAGGAAGTGAGACATCAAATCTCACAAGAACTAAGAACCTAAGTGTATGTCACACACTAATACCCTTAATACTTATAATAGGCAGCACAAACACACCTACAATGATACAAGAGGGCCTGAGCTACTCAAGCACCAAGGTTTCTAATAATGTTTGGCAATACTAGCGATTCCACCCTACCATCGCCCTCATTTTGGATTACAAACATAAGTGAAATGTCCCAAAAACCCTTAAAGTAGGGAATAAAAAAGGTGCCTATGGAGTGTAGTTTATGCCCGTTACTTGGTGTGTCATATGGTGTTCTTTTGCACCTCACTTGCACACTTCAAGTATTGGGTTCGATGCACACTCTCATAAATTCATCTCTATGATTATTCTTGTATTATTTTCTCCATCTTGATAGGAATTTTCCCACAAATTCATGGTTTCACCTCATTCAATTGGACACATAAAGGAACCCACTCAAAATAGTCCGCAAAACACAGAGAACCCGCAAACTCAATAACAACAAGTCTTGGGTTCGATGCGCGCTCTAATAACTTATGACAGTACGCGTCGAACCCAAGACTTGAAGTGTGCAAGTGAAGTGAAAAGAAACACCATATCACACACCAAGAACTGGCCATACACTATACTCTATAGGCACCTTTTGTCTTCCCTTCATTAAGGAATTTTGGGACATTTCACTTATGTTTGTAATAAGTTTATAAATAGACTAGTTTTAGGTCTTTAGTTCTTTAGTTGTTTATTGATATTCAAAGTTATTACACTTGAAACAAACTCCCTCTAGTGTGAGGAGTGTACTGCCTTAGTTTAGGGCTTGGAAAATCCACCAAATCAGAAATGTGGACGATGCTAGGGTGGAATCGCTAGTGTTGCCAAACATCATTATAAACCTTGGTGCTTGAGTGGTTCACGCCCTCTTGTGTCATTGTAAGAGTTTTCGTGTTGCCTATTACAAGTATTAAGGGTCTTAGTATATGACATACACTTAGGTTCTTAGTTCTTGTGAGAGTTGATGTCTTACTTCCTATCCTTACAATTCTTGTAATCGTGTTTGTGTTCTTGTTCTAGTAAAGTCGTTTATTGTTAATATCTTGTTTTGCTGTCTTATCATCTTGTGTTCATCTTGTTGTTGGATATTTTTGGTGTAAAATACACCTTGTATCATCTCGTTCTTATGGTATTATTGTTGGCTGAGACTTGTTACCCTTTTGGTCCTTGGTTTGTCTTGTGTTTTGTTTCTTGTTTTCGTGTTGTGGGTTAATTTTGTTATCATCCATTCTCAGTCCATTACCACGTCCTCTAAAATCTTTAGAAAGAAATATGTTGAATCTATCACTAACCCGATCTTAAAAAATATTCAGAAGTCAATATATGGCTATGGCTCTGATACCATATTGAGAATAGTAGAAGAAAGCTGTATTTGGAGAGACCTTCAACTAGCCAAAAATCGTTAACTAATATTAGAAGATTCAATTAAGAAGAGGAAGCTATGAAACCGAAGCTTTGTTATTGAAGAAGACTTCTTGAATTAGATTGGTTACAAATCCCTAATGTCATCCCCTATTTATACTTGTGTGGGGATGGTTATAGAAAATATTCTAGATAATTCTACAAGAAAAATCTAATGACCTTTATCTTCTATCACAACTTTAGAATATCTAGATAATTCTACAAGATACTTATTCAAGACACAACACTAGGACATTCTTCAATAACCTATGATATTTAATCACTAGACTATTCTAGAAACTTCACTAGAAAACTGTGATATTCATCCTTCCAAAAAATTCACTTTAGATATTTTTCACAAAGGTATCTTCAATATATAGAGGTATAACACATTTCATTCACGAAAGAGGTTAGTCAAATATGAAAAAGAATTATATCTTCTTTTAAAATTTCAATAAAAATAAAACCAATTATGGTAATACTTTACTTTCCTTAATAGAAAATTAAAATTCAATTTTGGTGAGAACATCATGCAAACATTCTAACAAATCTCTCCTTTTTTACTTGATTTTCTTGAAAAAAATTGATGCACTTTTTTCATGCATAATCTTGGTTCTTCACATAATCTTCATAGATTACTGTTGCTTACCATGAGTAAAAGTTGGTATGGGCTAAAAATTGAAGCCTTATGCATTCAATATAAAAGCATTAGTTAATATTATTGGAGTCTTATATTATAAGTGAACAAGACTGAAATTAAAGTCTTATACATTGAAAATGAGCAGAGATTAAAATGGAGCTCGTACTCTAAAAGCATATATGCATGGTATTAATTGGTTCATTCTTGAGGGGGCGAAGTAAGCCGTAATATTTTTGTTCAGGCAAGTTAGAATAAAACCAAGCATTCTATTTTCACTTATGAATAGTGCAAGTAAATTTGCTTGAAAATATGACCCTTTTAAGCTCTGGTACTAGTTTATTATATTTATTTTAAAAATGAAACACTCACATATACGAGAATCACAACCTTGAGTCGGAGCCTTCATATTTGAATTTCGTTTTTGTTTTGTTCTCTCTGTAAATGTTTTCAGATAATAATAATAATATCACATAAAAGCAATTTTAAGAAGATAATAATACCACATAAAAGTTGGATGCTTGGGTTATCTTTTAACCTAGTGTAAAAATTTACTAATCCTATTTTTTAAAAATAAATTAATAATTCTATAGATAATGTGTAAATTCCTTTACTTGGCAAAATTACGTACTCATTAAAACTCAATTAGTCATATCAACATAGGTTATGGTGTAGTGGTGGAACTACTCCACCCTTAATCAGAGGTCTCGGGTTCGAGCGCCACCCCAGAATGGACCCTGCAGTTCACGGTTCGAATTAGTCGATGCTCTAATGCGGTATCGTCGAAAATTAGAATTGATTTTATTATTGGTTGGTCACAAATGTATAATATCATCCCTATTTATACTTGTTTAGGGACGATCCCAGATAGTACAAATATTGTAGGCCTCTTCCACAAATATCACCCTCAAATATCTAACACTCTAGAACATCATCTTTCCTAAATACAAATATCAAATAGATTATCTACAAAGATTATCTAGATATTTCTTCAACATGATTTTCTTAAAAATTACACTAGAAATTCTAGAAGCTTCACTAGAAAATTTATGCTATCCAAAAAATCTAACTTTAACATTTTTCACGGTCCATTGAAAAGTCCCGTGGTATATATATAGTGAAAACATGAACTATGATTTTTTGGAGTTTTCAAGTGTTAGGATTTGTTGAATGGTATCGTCCGCATTCCGGCTATTGGAAGGTCCCTTACTTTCAGAATCAGGTCAAAAAGAAACTACAATACCCACAAGCACAACGAATTAATCACAATTGCCAGAGAATGAAAAATCTTATGCAGAAGGGGAAAAAAGCCAAAACTTGAACTCCATACTATAATCTACATGGATTACTTTTAAACAAGAAAACCACACCAATTAAAACGATGAACAATATGTTAGGCCTCTGTCACTCCGTCAAACAAGTTGGTGGCCAATCTTTTTATGTGTTCAAGTAATGACGATATCCATATTTGCTAAAATGTGAAAGAGGTCCCTTGATATGTATTTTTTTCCATGTTATTGTTCCCTGGTATATTGGTCAATTATTTTGTGGGGAGTATTAGATCCTTGCAAGATCAATCATATTCGTGGATGCAACCAAATAAGTAGAAAGTTCAAAGACACCGCCAGAATTTTTCTACTCACCTGCTGATGAAATATCGAAAGTCGTCCATATTGTTAGGGTTTTTGCCCTGATTTTCTTAGAAGAAAAATAAAAGTTACCATAATTACTTTTACTTTTTCTTGAAAGAAAAAATATAATTATTTTCCATATTTGGCTAACCTCTTTCTTGGAGAAAGGTTTTGAACATCTATAACTAGAAGATTCTCCTTCTCATACCATAACACAATAGCATTCACAATGTAGTATTTAAAGAGTTTCGTTTAGGGGGAGATTTTCTGTCTCATTAGTTTTTATGTTTTTAATATTAGATTTTATATGTAGGCCAATTGGCCAAATAATATAATAATATTAAGCTTTTTAGTATTGTTTATGTGTCTTCTGAATTGTCACCCCAATGGTTTGCAACTAATAGCTTCTGCATGACGCCTTCTTGATTTTGAACCCAGCAAGTGGTATCAGAGCCTACGGTTCAATGGTCAAATGGTGTGGTGAGACGAGATTAAACAGGTTCAAAGCGGTTTCAAAATCAAGCTGCAACAATTTGGATGATAATGAAGATTTTTGTCAAACTACATGTGGAGAATGAGTTTCAACCATATTTTCAACACTCCTGCTGCTGCATCTTTAAAAATAAAAAGAAAATATTACTTTTAAATTAATTTTTAACCATGAAATTTTAAACCTTATTTTTAACCATGGCAAGCAGCAGTTATGAAGATTATATCAAGAACGAAGTTCATGCACATGATATGAAGAGAAGACGAATCAAGTGAAGAAAATCAAGACAAAAAGGGGAGATTTGTTAGATATTTAAGTTTTATTTTTTCCTAGAAGAAAAATAAAAGTTACCATAATTACTTTTACTTTTCTTGAAAGAAAAAATATAATTGTTTACCATATTTGGCTAACCTCTTTCTTGGAGGAAAGGTTTTGAATATCTACAAATAGAAAACTCCCCTTCTCATACCATAATACAATAGCATCCATAATGTAGTCTTTTAAGAGTTTCATTTCTGGGGAGATATTCTCTCTCATTATTTTTTATGATTTTAATATTAGATTTTATATGTAGGCCAATTGGTCAAATAATATAATAATATTAAGCTTTTAAGTATTGTTTATGTGTCTTCTGAATTTTCACCGCAATGGTTTGCGACTAATAGATTTCGCATGACGCCTTCTCGATTTCGAACCCAACACATATTCAGTGGCCGTAAATCTATACTGCTGCTTAGTGCTGGAGGTGGTCTAGCATCAGCACTAGCTGCAGCCTTTTCATATAAATTTATAATCAAATATAAGCATTAGATGTCTGTCTTAGCAAGATCACTAAGGAGGCACACATGCACACATATATATGTTGGTGATCATATAATGGTTCAGTGGTACATTAGATTAGTACTGTTACATTGGTTTCATTTTGCCTTGTAGATCACAGCTAGCTGTAACTTTGTTGGTTAGTTAGTTTCTCAGTTAATTGGTTAGTTAGTGAGTGGAATAAGCTCAATGAGCTCTTAATTAGTTGGTTAGTTAGTGAGTGGAGTGAGCTCAATGAGCTGTCAAATAGAATGTTCCAGAAGGAGTTGGTTATTAGATATTTTGTATCACTTTCACAACATATATAAGGCACAATATCTCACAAATCTTAGATTGTAACACAAGTTTAAGAATGATACGGGACAAATGATCATCTTATAGTTTGATGACATCTTTAGAGGCCAACAATTAGAGGCTCAAGACTTGGTCACCTCGAGGATACGAGAACATGCATGGAGGACCCGTTTTGAGCATGCCATTAAACAAACCCATGTATGGAAGATTGCATGGGGGCTTACATTTGACGTCAATTTGAGACTATAAGTTTTAAAGTGTGACCCCATGGTTTTGGAGCATTGAAGAAGAACCCTTCATTATGGGTATTTTGGGGATTGCTCATGTTAAAGAAACAACCCATGACCTCCCCTTTCATTTAGGGTATTTTGATCCATTATACTATGTAATAAGTTAGGCTATATATAGTCTCTTATTAGGTCTTTTCTCTTTAGTTGTTTAAGAATGAAAATATGAGACATTGAAAATCCTCTCTCTTGATAGTAGGCCACCTTAGTGTAGTTCATAGTTAGGGCTTGGACTAGCTGTTGTAGCTTAGGGCTTGGAGAAGCCAATATTGTTCTTTGCTTGGAAACGGTGGATCTTGAGGTGAGTTGATTCCCTTGGCGGTCACCGTAAGAACTTGGTGCTTCTTAATGTATTTTTTTGAGGTTTTAGAGTTTAATTTACTCTTTAGTTGCTACATTATGTTTTCTCTTTATGTCAAGCTACTTATCTTCTTTTTTCGTTTAATTTTGTGTTTGTTGTTTCCGTTGGTGTCTTGTCGTATGGACTATTTTTCAAAGATTGTGGACTGTTTTGTGCTCATTTAGATACCGTTTGGTATCATTTGGTATCAGAGACATCATTGATTTCGTTCCCACGAGATCAATCTTGGGTATGTTCACTGAAAAATAAAAAAAAATGTTGAAAAGCTGAAAAACTCAAAAATAGTAATTTGTCCACGTTTTTGTGTTTAGGCCAAAATTTGAAGCCTAGTTTTCTTGTTATTTTTGGGTGTTTTATGTGTTCTATTGTTTGATCTTTGTTTCAGAACATTAGAAGAGGTGTACAAGGTCGAAAATCTCACAAAAAGAAGTTATTCTACGGGTTTGGTATCTTGGCCAAAGTGTTGTTATTGTTTGGATAAATTTGTGTCTTGATTTGGGTGTTGTTTTGATTGTGTTGGTTTCTTGTGTTGGTTTTATTTCTCTCTAACACTACTTGAGTCTAACCCAAGTTCTTGAGAAAAAGAAATTACAAGTTGTTGTGAGAAGAGTGGATGGTTTTGTTGTTGTTGTTGTTGAAGTTCTTGTGCTGCTGTGTTGAAGAAGTTTTGTAAAAGGTTGTTGTTTGATCAAAATTCAAAGGAAAGTGAGTGTAGGTTCTTTTTAGTCTTGAAAAAACTTTCAAGAAATTATCAAAGGGAAAAACATACAAAAGACCTCTCAAAAGTCTTCATACCAAAAGGGAGTAAGTTCATTTTTCTAGACAAGCCAAAAGAGGAAAGGGGGACAAGACCTCTAAAAGATTATCTTGCCAAAAAGGTTCAAGTTGTTCAAGGTTTGAATTTTGAAAAAAAGGACTTAAAGTCTTGTTTGTTAACCTACCAAAATCGAAATTCTCACCATCTTTGTCAAATTTGAACAACCAAAATTGTGGAACAAAATTTTTCAACTTCAACAATATTTTTTTTATCCATCGACCAATAGTCGAGTGCTACATTATCAATAGCTCAAGAATGTTGGAATTCCTAGCTTCACTTTTTTGATTCTATTGGTTTTCATTTTGTTTGTTCTCATAAAAATTAGCAAACTAGTAAATACCTACTAGATTGTAGGTTAGTTTTTAAGTATGTTTTCTTTCGTGTTAAGCATTGTATATTGTACTTTTCTCATTTATAAGTCGTAGTACTTTCTTTGTTTCAAGTTCGAAAGTAAATTTCATTTTTGTGTCTTGAGTTGATCAAAAAAGAATCCATTTCGGCCACCTAGTAGAATTGACATCCTATTGACTACCGGAGTATAAGCAACTTTCAATATTCGCCGCTCCAATTGTGAGTATCACAAAAGTGGGTGTATATGAGTGTTGGTATGGAGATTTTAATACTAATCTTGTTTGTTCATTGTGTAGGTACAAAGGTGATATAAAAGGAATATGTCTTCGATAGCTGGTGATTATTATGACTACAACATAGGAAATTATGATTGTAGTGAGGGGTTTTATGGCTACGAAGTTAAGGGAGATTGCAGAGGCTATAAAAATAGCCATGATCAAAACAAGGACAGATATGAAATTTACGATTTTGAGGGAGGAAATGAGGTGAATGAAGTTCCTAGTGCTTATGGTGAATTTTGAGATGATGTAGGACCTCGTGATGGATCTTATGATGACGTTGGGGCATGTGAGGAGTCTTACACTTCTCACTCCAAATCTAGATTTGGTGTTAGGTATAACCCTTTGGTTCGTAAAGCTTATGAGAGCTATGATGAGAGTACACGTAAGGAGTTTGAAGATTCATATTCTCAAAATTGTAGTACTTCTTATATAGGTTGATATAGTGTGAATGGTTATAATAGCTCTAGTGGAGGTTGTCCAATGAGAAGAAGAGGGTATGCATCTCCAAAACTGAGAGGTACTCGTGTGCTTTACAATGTTGATCCGATAAGGAGTGTACACTCTAGAAAGTTAACCATTTGTGGGATGCTGGGATGCCTCATTATGTTAAATGATAGGTACTATAGAAACTACATCGTTCCATCCATGGTTGACTACTTGGGGTTATTTTGCAAGCCTTTACTTGTTCCATACTTCTTCGACGGGTTTAAGGTTTCCAAGAGGGTCAAATTTGTCTTCTCCCAATTTGAATACCATGAGGAGTGTGGTACGATATTTTTCCATTGATATACGGTCATGTATGCTTAGGTGCCAATTGGTTTGCACAACATACAGTTCCAAATGTTCAAAATATGTCAAATCTTTAAGAGACCGGTGGGAAAATCACCTCATGACATATATATTGTCGGAGCTGCAAAGACAAGTGCATACTTACTCAAATCCGAATGCTTATAAGAGACAAAATATTAAGAGAAGTAAAGGTGTGCAAGGTGGTAATCTGAGAGTGGAAAAAGGAGAGGTTGTGTGGAGCGAAATGAAGTGATTTCCACCAAACCGAGCTAACATTATTTGTCCTTCTATTTTTAAGGACATTTGTGTAGGTACCGAAATGGTAAGTGAAGGAGAGCAATGCCAAAGTAAAGTTTCTGCCCAAGCTTGTGGAGGTCCTTCACCGCGCAGCAAAGGAGAGTCGACTCAAGAACTTCAAGGTAAAATAGCTAACTCTTACACTTTTCTGCATGTGAGTGATAATTGTGTAGCTAGTAGCCTATTGAGTGTGAGTAGTATCTTAATTACTTGTGAGTCTAATGATTCTTTTCCTTTTGTTTATGACGTACATGTTGTGAGTGTGGATACACTAGTTGATCCTATTGATGACCAAATAGACTCTTCCTATAAGATCAATTTATGTCCACTTAGTATTGAAGCCTATATGTTGAACGGAAGTAAATCATCTTGTGTAATTGGTGTTGATCAACCTATTTGTGAAAATTGTCAACCACTTGAGTATGTGTGTGATGTGATTAGTCAAACTCAAGTGAGTGAAGTATTTGAAAAAGTTGGTCAACAAAAGGGGAGTGAAATCGAGAACTATTCTTAGGACAATCTTGTGCTTGAAATCACTTTGAAACTTGATATTGATCTATTAGAGAGTGAGGAACTTGCTTGTTCCAAATCTGCCCATGGGTTAGATCATATACTCTTAGTTATAATGTCTTGTTTGAAAAAGATATAAACACTCCTAATGGGCCTAGTTGTGAAAAAGACAGTATACCTTACCTTGGAGGCTAGAGCCTATATGTTAACCCACTATGGTGTGACATCATTCCTACTAAAGGTAAAAATCTCTTCTTGGAAGATGAGAGTACTCTTAAGGATACGAAATGTGTAATCTTGGAAGTTACTCCTTCTTTTACTTTGTGTGACTTTATTGTTGAGAGTACTCATGGTGCTGATTGGGAAACTAATAGTGAGTACACATATGAGGGCACCTTAGTGGAAGTCGACGTGAGTGATATGTTTCTCTACTCTCTATTTTCTTTCAATTATAAATATGTTATTGTAGATAGTATGTCATTTAGTTTGGGTGGAGAACATGGGAAAGGGGAGTATTGTCTAGACCCGTGTCTACGGCAACTCTTCCCGTTTTACCCCGATGCCAAATATGGAAATGGTGATATTGGTGCACCCAACTTTTTGCTTGGTCTACATGACAAGGAAAGTGTCACTCTTGGTGAATCCCATAACCAAATCCTTCGTACATCTTTCATTGAGTTTTTAATATTTCATTCAAAGGATCCTTGGTTATATTGCAAATATGTGCAAACTTGGCATGGTGAGATTATTTGTTATGTTAACCCTAACCCTCATGCCAAAAGGAGTTTGTATTTGTCTGTCATCTATTTGATTTTGCAAGGTTTGGATTCGAGGTTGAATCCTTTTCAAGAAGGGAAGGATGGGACAGGACAAATGACCATCTTATCTTTCAATGACATCTTTAGAGGCCAACACATAGAGGTTCAAGACTTGGTGACCTCGAGGATGTAAAAACATGCATGGAGGACCTGTTTTGAGCATGCCACTAAACAAACCCATGTGTGGAAGATTGTGCGGGGGCTTACATTTGATGCCAATTAGAGACTACAAGTTTTGAAGTGTGACCCCGTAATTTTGAAGCATTGAAGAAGAACCCTTCATTAAGGGTATTTTGGGGATTGCACATGTTAAAGAAACAACCCATGACCTCCCCTTTCATTAAGGGTATTTTGGTCCATTATACTATGTAATAAGCTAGGCTATATATAGTCTCTTACTAGGTCTTTTGTCTTTAGTTGTTTAAGAATGAAAATATGAGATATTGAAAATTCTCTCTCTTAAGAGTAGACTACCTTAGTGTAGTTCTTAGTTAGGGCTTGGACTAGCCATTGTAGCTTAGGGCTTGGAAAATCCAATATTGTTCTTTTCTTGGAAATGGTGGATCTTGAGGTGAGTTGATTCCTGTGCGGTCACCGTAAGAACTTTGTGCTTGTAAACATATTTTTTAGAGGTTTTAGAGTTTAATTTACTCTTTATTTGCTACATTATGTGTTCTCTTTGTGTCAAGTTACCTATCTTCTTTTACGTTTAAGTTTGTGTTTGTTGTTTCCGTTGGTGTCTTTTCGTATGGACTGTTTTGCAAGGATTGTGGACTATTTTTTGCTCATTTAGATACCGTTTGGTATCAAAGAAGCAGTTATATTTTTTGATTCTTCTTCTCCTCTTCTCTTCTTAGCTTCATCAATGGAGTCTTAGAAAGTATTTTTCACATGGTATCAAAGCAGTGAGACTGGGTGTTCCTTCTTCATATCCGCAATTGAAATTGAGCACTACTCAGTTGATTAATCCTAGGGGAGTTGAGGTGTCTTCTAAATGATCTAATCAGAGAGCCTTACATTGAAAAATGGCACCATAAATTGGTCAAAATCATCCCCTGTTCATTGGATCTTTAGATATTACTGGAGCTGTATTTATTCTAATCAAATTGACTGGACCTGAGAACTATGGCATATGGAGCAGGTCAATGAAGATTGCCTTGCTGGGAAAACAAAAGTATGGATTCGTTACAGGTCATGTAAAAAGGAGATATACAAAGAAGAATTGCACAAGCAATGGTAGACATGCAATGCTATTGTGTTATCATGGCTAATAAATACTGTAAGTGAAGATCTTCTTAGTGGAATTGTATTTACAACCAGTGCATATAATATGTGGATTGACCTTCAAGAAAGATTTGACAAGGTAAATCGAATGAAAGTATATCAAGTAAATAGAGAAATCACCATATTATCACAAGGCACTAATTCTATTTCTCAGTATTACACCAAATTGAAAACTTTATGGAATGAGTATGCAACCAGTGCATATAATATGTGGAATGACCTTCAGGAAAGATTTGACAAGGTAAATTGAATGCGAGTATATCAAGTGCATAGAGAAATCACCATATTATCACATGGCACTGATTCTATTTCTTAGTATTACACCAAATTGAAAACCTTATGGAATGAGTATGATGTCATTGTTCCTTCACCTAGCTGTAATTGTCTAAGATCTAAGGAATATATAGATCATTTATGAGAAATAAGGTTGATCTATTTCCTCAGTGGCTTGAATGAACCCAATTGCCAAGCTCGAAGGTAGATTTTGTTAACAGGGATGGCTCCTACCATAAACCAAGCATATGACATGCTAACAGAGGATGAGATTCAACACTCAGCTTATATAGCTACTATAGTTAGGAAACTAGATCAAATTGCCATGAATGTGAATAGAAACCAAGGAAGAGAATCTTATAGAGGAAAGAAATGTGAATTCTGCAACCTCACTGGTCACACTAAAGAGAATTGCTATAAATTGATCGGGTATCCAGTAGATTGGATGTAAAGGAAGAAAACTGGTACTTTTAGGAACGTGCATAATCACATCACTTATGGTAGTGGTGCAGGATATAGATATGGTGATCCTGGAGGAGGTATTAGAGGTAACTTTGCAGCTAATACCATTTCTAGTGATCACACTCATGTAGCATCAACTGGCAAATCATCCACAAACCATGAAGGCAATGGCACCGTCTTTGCTAAGAGACAACCCTTTATGGAAGAAGAGTATAAACAGATCCTCACCTTACTGCACAAGGATGCAATAGAGTTTAAGGAGGTCAACATGACAGGTACCACAACTTGTTTGATGTCCCGTACTGGTTTTGTGCCAAAATGGATAGTTGATTCTGATGTTTCTCATCATATAACCTCTAATAGATGCATGTTAAGAAATGTTCAAAGCCTAACAAAATCACAACAAGACCAAGTTCACCTACCTACAGGAGATATGGTAGAAGTAACTCACATTGGGATAGAAGATGTTTTTTGAACTAAGCAGTGGAAAATGTTCTCTTAGTGCCAGATTTCAAGTTTAATTTGTTGTCTGTGTCCAAACTCACAAAGGAACTATCTTGTTTTATGTCCTTTTGCCCTGACTTTTCTATTTTCATGGATCTCTTAAGTGTCAGGGTGAGGAGGATTAATAAGGAGAATATAAGATTGAACATGTTCAAAAATGCAGTTGGACTTAATTAGCTGGAAAGTTCAAGGCATCACTTAAAAAGGGCAGTAACTGCAGATATGACATAATCTGATATCAGGCTATGGCATTGCATACTTGGACATCCTTCTTATGAAGATCTAAAGCATCTCAACCAGATGGAATGCACTAATAATAATGAGATGCTTCATGACTGTCATGTTTATCCATTATCTAAGCAAGTTAGACTACCATTTCCTATCAGTAATTCTAGAGCATCTACATTGTTTAAAAATGTTCACATAGATCTTTGGGGACCATATAAGGTTCCTACTATTGATAAGAAGCATTACTTCCTAACAGTTGTGGATGATCACAGTAGATTCGTTTGGATTTATCTGCTGCAATTAAAGTCTAAGACTATTTTTGCTATTACAAAATTCTTATTAATGATCAAAACTCAATTTGAATCTCATGTTAAGATTGTAAGATTAGATAATGATACGAAATTCTTTAATTCGCAATGTACTTAATTGTTTCAACACCTTACCATATTGCAGCAAAGTAGTTGTTCATATACTCTACAGCAGAATGGCATTGTAGAAAGAAAGCATAGACATATTCTTGATATAGCTAGAGCTATCAGATCTCACTCCAAACTCCCAATCAAATTTTGGGGATATTTTGTTAAGGCTACAGTGTATCTAATGAATAGACTACCATCATCAGTTCTAGATAACAAAACTCCTTATGAGTTGTTGTATCAGAAAAGACGTGTTGTCACATCTTAGAGTTATCTGCTATCTTTGTCATGCATCCATCTTATCAAGGGTTGACAAATTCTCAGCAAGAGCTGCTCCTGCTATTTTATTGGGATATTCTGAGTTGCAAAAGGGGTACATATTATGGATTATATACACAAGTAGGACCATTGTGTCCAGGGATGTGTCCTTCAGGGAAGATGTTTTCCCTTCTATTGATGCTACACTTGGTGTTTCTTCCTCATTATCAATTTTCCATAGTTCTCCTTAGGAAATGTTACATTGTTCATGTCCTAATGATGACACAACCAATGAAAATCCTGTTGATGATGCCCCTGAGACTGAAATACTAGAGGGAGGATAGAGCAACTTGGCTCCTATTGCAAGTGAAACATTACCTAGTGTAGATACACTATATGAGGTTATTCTTGCTATTCCATCACCTTCTATAGAGTTATTTTCTCTCAGAAGAACTAGCAGGGTATCTAAACAACTAGCCTGGTTGAAGGACTTCTCTACCGGCAATAAACCTCAGAGTAGTACCAGGTATCGTATGGCAAACTATCTATCATATGAACATGTGGCTCCTCAATATAAGTGTTATGTAAGAAAGTTTGCCAATCTAGTGAAAACTAGGACCTTTAAGGAAGAAGCCAATGATGATAGATGGGTTACAACTATGAAGCAAGAGATCCAGGCTCTTGAAGATCATCCGATATGGGAAATGGTTGATCTACCACCTAGTAAACATATAGTTGGATGAAAATTGGTGTATAAAACTATATACCAAGCAAATGGAAAAGTATAAAGACACAAAACAAGGTTGGTTACAAAGGGATATAGTCAGCTGAAAGGCTTGGATTATCATGATACTTTCTCTCCTGTTGCAAAAATGATAACTGTTAGATGTATCATTTCTTTAGCTATTTCTAAAGGGTGAAATATGTTCCAAATAGATCATTATAATGCATTTCTCTAAGGAGATCTAGATGAAAAAGTATATGTTGATATGACTGAAGGCTCAAAGAGACCAGGAGAGACAAAAGTTTGCAAGTTACTTAAGTCTCTTTATGGTTTAAAGCAGGCTTCTAGGCAATAGAACATCAAGCTGACCTATACTCTATTAGATGATGGTTTCTATCAAAGTGCTCACGACTATTAATTATTCCCTCTTAAGAAAGTTGAAGGAAAGGTAGTTTTGTTGGTATATATGGATGATTTACTCATCACTGGAAGCAGTGATTAGTTAATTGATGATGTTAAACAGACTCTACATCAGAAATATAAGTTAAAAAACCTAGGTCAACTTAAGTACTTCTTAGGGATTGAAGTATGAGATTTGATGCTGGTGTTATCTTGAATTAGAGAAAATACATCCTAGAGCTAATAAATGACACAGGTCTTAGTGGTGCCAAGCCTTCTCCTACTCCCTTGGAGTCCAATCTGAGGTTGACTTCAACTGAATATAACAAAATAAATGGTCTTCCTGGATATCCAGTCTTACATGACATCACTAGTGATCAGAATATGGTTGGAAAACTTTTATATGCCACTATCACTAGACCAGACATTTCTTATGTTGTACACACTCTCAGCCAGTTTATGTAATCTCAAAAAAAGTCTCATTGGGAAGAAGCTACCAGGGTGGTCAGGTATTGGAAAGGCATTGTGGGTCAAGGTGTTTTGTTACATGCTGCACCTGCATCCACATTAACTTGTTGGTATGATTCATACTGGGCTGCATTCCCTAACACCAGGAGGTCTATCACAGGCTATGTGATAAAATTTGGTGATTCTTTGGTGTCCTGTAAGTCCAAGAATTAACAAACAATTTCTAGAAGTTCAGCTGAGGTGTAGTATAGGAGCCTACCTTCTGCAGCAGCTGAAGTCACATGGCTCCTTGTCTTATTTCCTTAATTAGGAGTCTCAATAGAACTACCTGTTCCTTTTATGAGTGATAGAAAATCAGCCTTTCAATTGGCTTCCAATCCTGTCTTCCATGAAAGGACCAAAGACATAAAGATAGATTGCCATTTCATCAGACATAAAATAAAAGCAGGCTTACTTGAGACTAAGTATATTCATACAAATCAACAGGTTGTGTATCTTATCACTAAAGGGCTGAGTCAAGCTCAACATTTCCATCTTCTTAGCAAGCTTGGTGTGCTCAATATCTTGCACCCTGCAGCTTGAGGGTGTGTGTTGGTGATCATAAAATGTATCACTGTTACATTGGATTTGTACTGTTACATTTATTTCATTTTGCCTTGTAGATCACAGATAGCTGTAACTTTGTTGGTTAGTTAGTTTCTCAGTTAGTTGGTTAGTTAGTGAGTGGAGTGAGCTCAATGAGATGTCAAATAGATTGTTCTAGAAGGAGTTGGCTATTAGATATTTTATATCATTTTCACAACCTATATAAGGCAAAACATCTTACAAATCTCAGATTGTAACACAAGTTTAAGGAGCAGTTATAATTTTTTATTCTTCTTCTCCTCTTCTCCTCTTCTTAGCTCTATCGATGGAGTCTTAGAAAGTATTTTTTCACAATATATAGACACAGGGCCTTTCGGAATTGTCTTTATATCATACTTGCAAGTACAATTCAAATCATGATGAATAGAATAGCCTCATTAATCAGTATGGAATCTATATTGTGCCTTCCTTTTAGGTTGTAAGATATTATTTTAGACATTTTATTATAATAGGGAAGCTCACCATGTGAGCTGGCCGTCAAACTTATCTTTATCCCGTGAAAATGCATATGTCAATAAACATACATCAACAAAAGAAAAGTAGTACCTTTTTTTTCCTTTTCTAGGATATCACTAATGGGTCGATATGCAGCTGTTGCACAGAGATTCTATATAATAAATGAATTCAATTAGAAAACACAGCAAATTTAAACTTCAGAACAATGAAACAAGGACTAGTCATTTATCCAAGAAAACATAAAAAGCAAAGACAACTTAAGGTGACTTCCAGAATATCCATTGGTCATACTTGCAACTGATTCCAGATTAACATCCTAAGCCAAGTTTTCCTTCACGAGTATCACTTTTAGAATTTTGCTCTGTTTAGAGAATCTGATAAATTTACCATCAACTTGTACAGAAAAGACATGAAAAAGGCATCGAGCAAGTGATAAGAAAACTCAACATCAATAATATCTGCAAATTAGTTGTTCTTCTTTTACCTGTGTGGCAGTCACCTTAGAACAACTTCATCAAGGTTAAATGGCTCGTTTGTTACTTTGGTCGTAATCCAATTCCATCAATAACAAACAGACTAAACATTTTAAATCCAGCCAATACCCAAGGATCACTACCTAAGGTAGAAGTCCATGCATACTAATTTCATAAATTTGCCTAAGCTATCCTGATATAATGACCAAACACCTTATATGAGCATATGACTGAGAAGAAACTCAACTAATAATGATTTCACAATCATTAAACAAAGAATGCATGGTATAAATTCAACAATATTGAACTTATCGCCTCACTCATCTACTTTTTATCTAATTAATACTTTCTTTTATCTACAATATTAAATTCAATGGCGACCGCCCCACCAGGCTATACGATAAGATATTATTCTTTTAATACTTGATTGAAGGTAAGAATGACCTTCTGTAAGAACTGGAATTCTCTTGTATATGAACGGTAACCCTCTCTTCCGCTACTGGTGGTGGACTGCTGCAGAGAAAAGGAAACAGAAGGAACCTTTCTTAGCACTCTTTTCAAGCGCTTAGCTTCTGCTAGTGACGGGGAGGCAAGGCCATGTTGTTCATTTGGAAGCCTAAGACAAGAAGGTTCGAATGATATTAAAGGTGAACAAAGTCCTAGTTACAAGAGTTCACTGGATTTTCTAGGCTGGAGATTGCCCAAAGTCGTTCGAGCTTTTCCTGGGAGTATAGAATGGGTAACTTCAGCGCTGAAGTACCTGGTACTCAAAAACTGTCCGAGGCATCTTCTCTAACCCTTCTTACATAGAAAAAGCAAGGACAGCTAACGTTCTTGAACCGATAACCATCTTTTGGATAACCTAGCCTGCTCCGTCCTCAGGACCAGCAAGGGGAAGTGCAGGAATATTCACCCATTTTCCATCAACTATGCCTTTCAGCCTGATCTTAGGCCTTGACTCACCCTCAATACAATGTTAAAATGCTATTAGCAAAAAAAAAAATACAGTTGCACACCTGCATTTTGAAATAGTTAATTACTACACTTAGATTAACCTTCCAAATCCTCCAAATTTTAGATACTACCCAACTATACACTTCCAAATCCTCCAAAATCTTCTTTTCTTCCAAAATCTTTTCCCTTACAAAACCTCCAAATCATAAAAATCCTATCAGCTAGAGGTTCCATTGACACAAGTCAAAATATCGGAGACATGGTAATTTAACAAATGGTCGGTGACATCGAGTACAGTGCACAGGCTCCTGTACGTTACCATTTTTTAGACTAATTTGTAAAAGAGCAATTAGAGGGCCTCCATCATCAATGAGTGAATATTCGCTGCAACCATGTATTTAATAAGTTCCAAACCCCACCCAGAGCCAAAACCCTACAGGAACGGGTGGGTATTTCGGAAATGGCCGGAAACAACATGAGATTAGTAAGATAATCCCTACATACTGGACACGGTGTTAGCTAGTGATGGGTACTGGATATTCTGTATATTGAAGAAAGTGGTAAAGCATGACAAGTGAACAATATGTCATAAAAAAGGCAACGAAAGCAAGACCTCATTTTCAGGTTCCCTGAGTGCCCATCATTGTGGAAAATAAGTCACATAAACCAACTAATTAGAAACTAGAAAGAACAAAAAACTTGATATGCGCAGGCATATTATCAAAGTCGCTCTTGTGTCAGCCCTTTCGATGTGGTCTAGAGTTCAAACTAAGTTTAGGCAAATCTTGGTATGGCGGGGCAAACCTCAGTCGTGAGTCTAGGCAAATCTCATTTGGTGGGGCAAACATCAGTGCGGACGCCGAGTCCATAAGGAGGTGTATGTAATACCTCAACTTAGGATAAGGAGTACTATATCGGCAAAATACAAGAGAGATGATGGGTTTATAAGTAGGAAAGTCTTACTCCCTAGTGACGTATATTAAAGCCATGTGGGCCTGGCCCAGAGCAGCCAATATCACTAGTGGGTTGGGATAAGGGGTCACTTTGGCCTTCGTGGTTCGGGATGCCCATCGCAGCCAATGCCTCGGCTCGGGTCGTGACAAGAATCTATGTAACACCCCAACTTAGGATAAAGAGTCCCACATCGACAAAAGATAGGACAGATACTGGGTTTATAAGTATGCAATCCTTACTCCCTAGAGTAGACAATATCACTAGTGGGTGAGGATTATGGGTCTATTGGGCCTTCATGGTTTGGCATGCCCATCACGGCCAGAGTATCATCTTGGGTCATGACAAGAACAGTATTAGGGAATGGTTCATGGTCCTAGGGTATTTGAAAAGTCGCATCGGGTAGAGTCCTATTTATGGGTAACTAGTGCGCCACACTTATAAGGAGGAAACTACTAGGCGTTTATGAATGTGTCTCTTTTCTTGATGTCTTAGTTCATTCTTTAGAGTCTAAATGTCCCCTAACTCATGATTTCCTATATTTAAAAGATTGATTATGCCTCCCTGTAGATCCATCGAGCAGAATACCTATGTTGATGATGTCGGCCCTACTCATGGGTTGCAGACCCGAAATAGAGCTCATACTCCAGAATTTGTTGCTACTCTAAGAGTTCCTCCAGTCAAAACTCGTCCACTTTTATCTCCTCGGTCTGGTGCTAACCGTACCTAGCCTCCTCAGAGAGAATTCTCAAATGCTGAGTTCTAACAGTCCATCCATATGATTGCTCAGCTTGTGGCCTCTAAAACCCGTCATCTGAAGATGTGGGTTCTATGTATGGTTTTTATGAACTTACTCATGTTGGCCAATTCATGAGGATAAACACACCTTCGTTTTCTAGAACAAAGGTTGAGGAAGACCCCCAAGGGTTGATTGATGAAATGGATAAAATTTTTAGAGTTATGTATGCTAATAAAGTTGAAGGGGCTGAGTTGGCAGCCTATTAGTTGTAGGATAAGATAGTTAGTGGTATAATGAGTGAGAGGATTTGAAGGATGGTGATGCTAAACCTTCTTTGTGGGGTGAGTTTGTATAAGCTTTCTTGGATTGTTTCTTTCCCCAGGAACTAAGGGAAATAAGAGCCTAAGAATTCATGAACCTGAAATAAGGAAAGATAAGTATCAAAGAATATGCATTGAAATTCACCCAGCTGTCACAATATTCTTCAAAATTGGTGGGTAATATGGGGGCTCAATGAGAAAGTTCGCATTTGGTGTTAGAATATAAAGGGTAAATGTAAAAAAGGACATAGATTTATCTAGGTTACCAATACATATGCAACAAGTAGAAGATAAGAAAAAGAGCCAAGCAGAGGTAAGGGAAAAAGAAAGGCAAACCAAGAGAGCTAGGTCTATGGATTAGCATGTCTGCCAGTATCAAGGTGGAAGTTATTGTAATAAGTTATCTATGAAGAAGTTTTGGAGCAATGCTCAGTCCTCAGCTAGATCCCCAGCGCCCATACCTCCCATTTTTGAATAGTTTTAGAACTCCAACAAGAATAGCGGGCTTAAGTTACAGGGCACTCAATCCCACAAAAGTATTGCTCGGTTGAAAAGGCAATACCCCCGCTGTGTAACCTGTAGGAAGGATCACTCGGAAGATGCTATTTAGGAAGTAATTTGTGCTAAAGGCGCATCCAAGAAGGTCATATCCAAAGAGTCTGCCCCTCAACTAGAAGAAATTTTGGAAGTGCTAAGTCTCAGACTGAGTCCATAACTCCACCACCCAAGGGTACTACTTCAGCTTCTGGGAATGGTCGCAATAGGTAGTATGCTCTGTCTAATCATCTGGTCTTAAAGTCATCACCAGATGTGTTTAATGGTATGTTACAAATTTTCTCCAGTGATATGTATGTGTTACTTGATCCGGAGTCTACCTTGTATTATCTAACTGTAACAACCCACATTTCGAGCTAGGACAAAAACCGTTATTTCTATGTGTAGATGTTCCAACTGCCATAATCCTATGCAAAATTTGGTATGTTAATCAATTATGTACTGTGGGAACCTATTTGAGTATGAATTAAGATCATAGAGGTCCCCTAACTCAAGGTCAAGTTGAAAGCTTTCCTATCGTTCGAGTTTTAGTGAGTGTCGAAACTTGAGTCAAATTTAATAGACCATAACTCCTTGTATATGACAAACTAGGTGGCCTACTACATATCAAATAAAATCTCTTCGAATTATCGTTCCAACGATACAAATTTCGCCTAAATTCAATACCCGAACGAAAAGTTATGGTCATTTTAGTGACTAAGACAGTAGCATCATGTGATAAGCATGAGATGCACGCACCAAAATTTCAAGTTTTGTTTTCACTTTTTTATGGGAAAAATGGGTATCTTTAATCCCTTATCCAGCTGTAACATGGGATTAAACTCCCAAAACAACAAAATATGATTCTTTTCTCTCAAATTCATCAAGAGCTCACTCTAGGGTTTCAAACTAAAAATCCAAATATCTCAAGATTTAACCGTAGCTTTTCCAAGATTCGGAATCCCCATTGCGAGGGCTACAAGATGCACTCACCAATTGTTCAAATAGCATCCCTAAAGCACAATTAAATTCAAGAGTCATAAATTAAGGTTCGTGAGTTTTTCCTAAAAATCTCATGGGCACAGAAATCATGATTTTAAAAAAAAAGGGTTTTACATTGTTTTAGAAGTCTTAATGACATTGTTTTGGTTTCTATGCCTTCCCCCAAGTTGATTTGAAATTCTATATATATGTATGCATGTGTTTAAGGATGAATATTCAATTGAGAGTGTCACACCCCTTTTTAACCAAAAGATTCATTTTAAGGTTCGAAAGGGTTTTTATTATTGAAGTGACAAAAGGTGAAAATTTGTTTGAAAAAAGGATTATTTACATGTTTTATTCAGAGTCACCATTTGACATAATCTAGTGTGCCAAGTCACCTTTGAAAATCCTATTCAAAAAAATTTGACCATTTAAACTGGTTTGCGAACAGAGATTCCGGCTAAGGAATTCTGTTGACCGAGGGGAAGGTGTTAAGCACCCCTCGACCCGTGGTTCGACCACGATCGCTTGGTGGAGCGTATTGGCTAATTTAACATTATAAAATGTATAAACCACATAAATACATGAAACAAACAAACAAACAAGTCAAATAAAATTCAAAACCAAAATAATGTCCAGTCCGAATTATACAATCCCAAAGATAAAAAATACGAAAATATAAATCCTATTCTGGACTATTCCAAAAATGTGCTCCAATGCTTTACCAATGTATCGGGACTTTATCAAGAACGTTTTCTGCAAAAATAATACGTCGGGGCATTCTCCGATGAGTAAATACAACTGATCGCGGGGCATTCCCCAATTAAATGAATAAATTTCCAAATACAAGAACTAAAATCCAAAACATTCAACACAAATTCCACAATCACACATTCAACAAGAAAATATTTATTCCTAAATTTTTGCCTACCCGAACCTAGTTTTGCCTATCCATTTTAGCGTATGATAATTCTATCATGTTCCGACAATATTCATGCTTATTCCAAATTAAATAAAACAATAAAATGAAAATTGATCTATATTAATCCCTTTTTGCAATTTCTTAATTCCACCCCTCCTAACTTCATTTTTATTAATCAGACCATCAAACTACTCAAGTTCGTTCCACATATCAATGAAATTAACTCATCAAACACATAATCAAAACATCAACAAGATCAAGATCCAATAACCTTAATCATCCCACACATAATAACAACATTGATATGTCAAATTAAAATGAAATAAGGAACAAGAATTGTAAAGATGGACCTTTCGATAATGACTTTCATTGATAATAAGAATTAAAGAAGACCCGGACTTTAGAATCCCAAATAGAACCTCAATAGTGACAAACTCCAACTCCAATATTGAAGAATTTGAAAGCCAAAACTGGTTGAGAAAAATGAAAAATTAAACCTCGAAGAAGAAACAACACCCAGTGAATACCAAAGCCTTATTTCGACGATAAAACTCAAAACAGAAGACAACAAAACTCCAATACATGAAAGAACCCAGATTCATGAAAATTTTGGCATGTTTTAGGCGAGTTTGTTGCCTTAACAGTTACTCAACTCGCGAACGCGCATTCCCTTAGCTCTCATGCCTTTTTTTCTTCGTTCTCTCTCTTGCTGTTTCGTCTCTCTCAGATCTCTGTGTGTATGCAATTTTTGTGTGTAAGAGTATGTGTATATAATGGAGAAGAAAGGAAATCAGGTTCTCTTATGGTCTATCAGTGTATGGTGTATATATGCTCTCCATGTTCTGTGAAGAGGAAACCATAAAAATCAAGTTTTCCTTTTTTTTGTTTTTTGGAATCCCCTCTCTGGAATTTTCTATTCTCTCAAAAAGAAGAAGCAATCAAAAGACTCAAGATGAATTTCTCCCCTCCCTCGTGTGTTCGTATGGAGCCCTTATTATCGTTGTGTCCATTTCTATGTTTCTGGAGAAGAATGAGTATCCAAG